>JARFXV010000253.1:257500-857500 GCA_031761425.1 Cosmopolites sordidus | reverse complement strand
CTCGTAAAACTTTTTTTGATGTGACAGAATTAAAATGTAATTTTTATTTTTTTGGGGTAAAAAAGTCAGAATTTTTTCGAAAATACAACAAAATGATACCGAATGAACTTCATTGAAAAAAAGGTGCCTGTGGTTTTTTCAATCGACGCTGCTGAGTTTCTTCGACATTTTATATTAATAGACTAGTAGACAAGAGTCCAAACACTGGGTGGAGGTAGATGAAAGCACGTCAAAGAAAACGAAAACAGTTTTCGCTATTAACTATTTGCATGAAAAATCATAACTATGGTTTTCTGGAATTCTCATAGTGTTCTGCTCATATATTATGCGGCAAGGCAAGGCAGGATTTCTTCACTGAAAGAACTGGTAAAAATAAAGTGCTCTTTCATCAACATAATTCGTCTGCACATATGTGGCGAGTTGTAGCCACGAGGGTTGCTATTTATGTATCCAGAATAATAACTAACAACAATTTCAATGATAAATATTATCATTGAAAATGGTTTTATTATTTTTCAAAATCTTCTGCGCGATAATCGATGCACTTTTGCATACACTTGAACCAATTTTCACAGCCCTTTTTCCATTCCGATTGAAGCATCTCCAAAATATGCATTTTGAACGCATCAACCGTTTCTTCTGGCGTTTGAAATCGTTGACCACGTAATCTATTCTTCGCAGATGGGAACAAAAATAAATCATTAGGTGCTAAATCAGGACTGTACAGCGGATGATCAATTCGATGTTTTGACCGGTCAAATATTGAGTTGTTCGGTCCGATGTGTGAGAGCTAATGTTGTCATGGTGAAGAATGATCCTGCCTCGCTGGTTGTTTTTTCTTATTTCTTCAAAGACTTCTGACGAACTAATGGTTGTGAATCATTCAGAAATGACCGTTCTACAATTATCTAGTGGCACTGTAACTACAAGCACATTTATCCTAAAAAAAAACAGACGGCGATTTACTTCAAAGTGCTACTTGCGCGAACAACTTTTGTTGGGTTTGGCTCATTTTGGAACACCCGTACAGTCGATTGCTGTTTACTTTCGGGCGCATACACATAGACACAAGATTCTTTAGTTGTGTAGATGTTTGATACGAGTCTTTTTCACGACTAAATATTCATATGAAGTATTGTGTATGCTTGTTATACTAATACCAGGGATGATTCAATCTTACGGTACGTCACATGACGATCTTGCTTTATTAGTTCGCGCACATTATCGATGTTTTCTGGCACAACAACCGATTTTGGACGACCTTCTTTAAATTCGTCCATGAGCGAACGACGGTCACGACTGAATTCACTAAATCAGTGATATACAGTGGTTTTAGATGGTGCTTCATCCCCAAAAGTTGAAGTGAGTTGATCGATGCACTGTTGCTGAGTTAATCCATGTCGAAAGTTGTAGTAAATCATCGCACAAAAATTCTCACGAGTTAATTTAATTTTTTAACTGAGATGAAATTTTCAAGTCACTAAACAACACAAATAGCGTCCGTATGACAAAACGATCTCAGTACGTATGCAGTCAACAATGCTAAGTAACAAAACTTAACGATGTATATGTCAGATGGGGCCTTGCAACACCATTGTTGCCAATTCCAGATACATAAATAGCAATCCTCGTATAAAACTCTATTACCTACACTTCGAAGTATTTGCATATACTACTTTCTTCTTCCAAACTTGAAGAAGTTGCTCGCTTAGCGAAGATTGACTTTAAATGATGAGATCAAAACTGTGACAAATCTGAGTTGAACAAATCGTATTATATGAGTATAATAAAAAGCTAGTACTGGTAAAAAGCTGATTGGTTTCTTTGTCAGGCCGATAGTTTTTCGAACGAGTCTTGCCCATCAATTTAACTATGTCAGCCAATTTTTTCTAAAAACTTCTCGCGGCTGTACTGATTTCAGTTTCAGTTTCAGTAGTCAGTTCATCACAGTTTCTGTAATTTTTTATAAAATACACATGACATTTGAAATTGTATTTTTAACTTATCTGCATTTTACTTACCCGAAAATCTTGCAGAATTGCGTGGAAAATATTCCGTATATTATAGGATTGGCCGCCGAATTTAATGGAGCTAAACTTTGGATGAATGAAGCTATTGCTGTATTAGTTTGAGTCGGAGGGATGTATCCGAAAACTTGTAGTAAGTCGAATATTATGTAAGGGCTCCAGCAAAGGATGAAAACTGAAACAATTTTGGTGTTAAAATTGTATTATATGGAAATATGAAATGCTTCTGTTCATATTTTTAACTTAGCAGGTGTGGCGGTTAATATTTTTTTCTTTTAAAAAACACGTGTGCGCTGTCGCGAAAGTGTCGTTGTTAGCTGCACATTTTCCCCATCTCGCTGGCAATTTATGGATGCCCTTCCAGAGAAACCGTACATCTTTTGAGGCGGTCGCTTTTCAACATCTCCTAATTGTTAAAGTATTTTATGGAAAGTGCATGAGACATCCATGAAAACAAATAGTAGCTGGAAGGGGCCAAGTCTGGTGATAGCGGTGGGTGGGGTAAGAGTTCCCACCCAAGTGCAGAAATGGTGTCTCTAACTGCTTTCGCTCTAGGCTGATGTGCTGCAAATTCACTTTTTCGTGTCTTGTAGCCCAATCTGGTGGCTTTTCGATCAATGTATTTGTTAAATTGATCAATTAGTAACGGTAGCGAATGGTATTAAGGGTTTCACATGGTTTTAGAAGTTCATGGTACATGACACCCTTCTGATCCCATCAAATGCCCAGCATTGTCTGCTTTTCAAAGCGATTCGGTCTTGCGGTCGATGTTGATTCGATGCAAAAAAATCTTTCTTTCATGTCGCGAAAACAAAACTTCGCTTTTTCATTTGTTTGTCGTTTAGCTGGTATTCATTTTCCTGCCTTCTGGATCTTCTCCATGACATGCAGATGCTCACAAATGGTTCGGCGACCTCTCTGCCATTTGTTGTTGAGCTTGCATATCGTCTTCTTCTTGCAATTCGGCATCTTCAAACATTTTTGTTTAAACTGGGGGTTCTTTATCTTTCAAATCGAAATCGGCACTTTTGAATTATCTGAACCAACGCACACAAGCGTCTATCGTTGGAACATTGGCACCGTAAGTTTTCACAAGTATACGACGACTTACACTGCCGTTTTTTTTTGATTGAACAGGAAAACCAGTACGTATCGCAAATGCTCTTTTGCTACGTATCGCATTTACGTATCGCAAATGTTTTTTGGTTCAAAACTCGACATGATTACCAGACAAAAAAAATATGACGCTGACTAGAAATTGTTTATACATCAAGGACGTTTTGAAAGATACTGTCATAGCGACTATTGTTTCCAGCGCTATCTCTTTAAACTTTTAAGACCAAGAATTCATAACCGCCATACCTGGTACATGAAAGAGTGCTATTAATAAATGAGAATTTTCTTTTTTGGACGCTTATTTGTTATCATCACATAGTACGAAACGGATGTGAACAAGTATTCGCGAAGCGAACGAAATACGCGACGCGAGACGTATCAAAGGCTCTGTACCCGTCAAATCAACGTTTAAAACGAATTACTGATACGCTTGGTCGCAGGGAACCTACGTCCAAATCCCTTGTTTTAGAAAGCAGTTAAACCCCCGAATTCTGGCAACCAACAAAACATGTAACGCCAACAACGAGATTTGACGTGGCGTACGGTTACTGGAGGTAAACGCTCGACGAACGATGTAAAAATTGTGGCGAGAGGATGGAATTTTTATTCGCATTATTTGGTGTGATGAGTCGACAGATGTTCTTCTACATCTGGAGATTTTAATTTTTAATAATATCTTAAAATGAGTTAATGGAAAGAAACTAAACGAAAATAAAATATGGTGTTTTGCTCTGAAAAATTGTTTCTGTGATAAATGCTAGAGGGGCGGCGCCCCAACGCCCTCCCTCACGAGTCGCCACTTGTCCTGCATTTAGAACATTTGTACTCTTTTCAGTACGATCTTTCAATACAAACAATTTCTGAGCCATTATTGTCACGCCATGAACAGGCTGTATGAAGCCAGTAGTAATTACAAATGACCACCGACTTATATGGTGTGAAATATAGTGAAGATGGTAGCTCTATCTCTACCCAAGGGATCCACGGGAAGTTTGATTTTGAAAAATTGCCACTTTCTGTATATAAATTTAATGTGTTACATAGAATATTTTATTGATATTAATAGATTCCCCGCCTTTTTTTCACTGCCTTTGACATTTATTTATGCAAACAAAAAATGCAGACTTAATCTTCGAAGTAATCTCACTCACTTTCTTTACACTATTGCCACCTTTCAGAAAAATGTCCCATCCCAAACCGAAAAAACATTTGGTGGTTATGATGTGATAAAGTTATTAGTCTTTTTTCGACTTCCTCAAAACCTGTGAAGCGGCTATCAACCGTGTGGTGTTGTAGGAATCTGAAGGGATGAAAATCCGAAGGAGATGAAAATCTGACGAATTCGTCGGGTGCGATAAAATCTCGCAGCTCAAATCTGTAATCAAAGCCGCACAAACCATGTCCTGAGATTCCACAGTATTTTTTTTAGTTGAAAGGCAAATTATAAAGCGTCAAAAAAAATTACAACAGTTTTTTACATTTCTCGATAAAAATCCTTAATTATCTCACGTTTTTCTTCCATCTGTAGTAAAATTGAAATTGAGAAATTAAAAGAATTGTGTTTGTACAATTTTATGTGCTTGTTTCTTTTATTATATCAATTCCAACTTTTAAGTGAATCGGTGTCACGGTGATAATATATCAGTAACGACCTACCTGTTACGATGATTAATGTTATTTTGATGGTCTTCACTTTGGCACGTGGTATCAGTCCTCTGGAGGAAGCTCTACGATCGGTGTCTGACCCTGAAAATAACTAAGCCGTAAAGTATTATTTGATAAAAAACACTGACAAACCAAACAAAAGAAAAAGATTCGTCTTACGTTTGAAAATTCTGTTTTAATACAAAGAAAAGTGCAATCACATAGTCTGTCCTTAGGAAAAGAGCCTGATGCGAAGTGATATACAAAACGTTAGTTATTTACGAGGGTAGAGTGAAAATCGGTTATTTTTAATTTTTTTTTAACTCCTCGAGATCTGCAATCTGTCCGGATTAGAGAGAAGTGACATGTAGAGTACCACTCCAGTGAGTGATCTCCTTATAATTATCTAAATTTTAAATCTAGAGTACATTTGTCTATTTAGTCCTAAGTTTAGCTTATCTGAGTCTTGTAGTCAGGTCAAATTGCAGCAGACGTTTTAGCTGCACTTCACTGTTATTAGGCACATTTAACTGTTTGGCCAGCACAATAGAATGCACTAACACGCTTTTGTTATAATTAGAACTGAAACGGTGTATGGTTTCCTTGACGGATTCCATCATGTTGAATAACTCGTTAGGATCTACGATGGATTACAATACCTTATTCTGAAACTTTTGCAGGATTTTAATATTGGAGTCACAGGTAGTATCTTACAGTTGAATTCCATACGTTTTATCGAAGTTTTGCAACCAGATTCAGAAAGTACGTGTTTCGGAGCACCTAATATCTTAAAATCAGCGAATTATATATTTTTTTATTTTTTTTACATTTTTCGAATTTTCAAATGCCCATATCTTGGAAACTAGACGTTTTATCGAAGTTTTCGGCCAGTCGACACGGCCAGATTCGACTGGCGAAAAGCGCGCATCGATATCTCTAATAGTTTTTGAAATATTTACGAAAAACTAGTGTTTTAAATTTGTTGACATTTTTCGAATTTTCAAATGCTCATATCTCGGAAACTAGACGTTTTATCGAGTATTAGCAGCCAGATTCGCAAAGTACGCGTTTCGGAGCACCGAATAACCTGAAATCAGCGAGTTTTATTTTTTGACAATTGTCGAAAAAATTTACGTCACCTCCTCTCCTCCGTGTGAAAGTTTGCAAAAAATGAAAAGTAGCCTTATGCTGATGGGACTCACCTATCCGATAAACAATTTTACTTAGAATCGATTGATGAAAAACGCGCATCGCTATCTCTAATAGTTTTTGAAATATTCGCGAAAAACTTAGCGTTTTGGATTTTTTGACATTTTTCGAATTTTCAATCTCGGAAACTAGACGTTTTATCGAATATTTGCATCCAGATTCACAAAGTGCGTGTTTCGGAGCACCTAATATCTTGAAATCAGCGCATTTTATCTTTTGGAATTTTTAACATTTTTTCAATTTTCAAATGGTCATATCTCGGAAACTAGACGTTTTATCGAAGTCGTTTTTACAGACAGATTCGGAAAGTACGTTTTTCGGAGCACCTAATATCTTAAAATCAGCGAATTTATTTTTATTTGATTTTTTGACATTTTTCGAATTTTTAAATGCTCATATCTCGGAAATTAGACGTTTTATCGAAGTTTTGCGCCCAGATTCGACGGCCGAAAAGCTCGCATCGTTAGCACTAATATTTTTTGAAATATTCGCGAAAAACTTAGCGTTTTGGTTTTTTTAACATTTTTTGAATTTTTAAATGCTCATATCTCGGAAACTAGACGTTTTATTGAATATTTGCAGCCACATTCGCAAAGTACGCGTTTCGGAGCACCTAATAATCTGAAATCAGCAAATTTTATTTTTTGACAATTATCGAACACTTTCACAGGGGGGGTGGGGGTGTTGTAAAATTTGCCACCCCCTGATGCTGATGAGACTCATCTATCTGATAAAGAATTTTACTTAGAATCGATTGATGAAAAACGCGCATCACTATCTCCAATAGTTTTTGAAATATTCGCGAAAAACTTAGCGTTTTGGATTTTTTGATATTTTTCGTATTTTCAGATGCTCCTATCTCGAAAACTAGACGTTTTAAGTCTAGTCTAAATGGGCTTAAGAATGAACTTGTACTCGCTTTGGACTCGATTTATGAACCAATACATATGACTTAGTTTAAGTCGTAGCTGCTTGCGTTTGGTAAATATATGTTTTTTCCATGTCAGGCGTTGGTCTAAATGTATATCGAGATATTTAGAATCTTCGACTTGTGGAAACTGACACTTGTTAATTCTCACAGGGGGGACATGTTTCTCTACGTAATGTAAATGTCACATGCATGGATTTGGTTTTATTCGTTTTGATGCGTTATGTTTTTATCCAGTGCTGTATTTTGTTTAGGTTCGTTTGAAGGTTTCTCGAGGATAATGTTGGATCAGTGTGAGATGCCAGGATAGCAGTGTCATCAAAATATGTTACCACAGTAGTGGTTCTTGTTTTCGGTAGGTCCGCTGATTATAAGTGGTATAGTATCGGCCCAAGCTCACTTCCTTGAGAAATGCATAAGTAGATGGGAAGTAAGTTGGTGTATTTTCTGCCCTGCTTCACTAGGAAGTGTCTGTCTGTTAGGTATGATTCATGCAACTGACAGTGAGGATTAAGAAGGAGCTTTTTTAACTTGACTTGCAATCCACTATGCTACACCTTGTCAAAAGCCTGAGATATATCAAGGGAAGCTGCAAAACAGTATCTTTTGGCATTTAGATCTTAATTTGGTTGACTAATCTATGTTTTTGCTCTATTGTTCCACGTTTATTGCGGAAGCCAAATTGACGATTCGTTATTATTTTCATTTCTGCAATTTTCCTTATGTTGAGTTTTAGAAATTATCGGCAGCAAGCTAATGGGCCTGTAGGAAGAGACATCTAATTGCTTTTTTCCTGGATTAAGGATCATTATGATTTGGGCCATCTTCCAAGTACTGGGAACGCAATATCGCATTGTATATGAATGTTATTAGTTTAAAAGCATTTTTCTGGCAATTCTTGCAAGATTTTTCCAGAGATGAGATCAAATCCGGGTGCCTTTTTAATGTTCATTTTTTTAGGATTACTTATTCGATTTCTTTAGTTGTGTATTTGTAGTGGGGTGGATGGGGAGAAGTCAGTAATATAATTTTCCTCTTCGTCGGTTAGCTCTGAGGGGAAGGGTTTGAATATGCTTTCTAGGCGTTTCGAGAAAGCTCTGGCTTTCTCTTTGTAATATCTAGCTCAGGTATTGTCCTCATGTTTGATTGGAGGATTGTGTTGTTGAGGTCTTTTTAGCCTTTTTGTGGCTTTCCAGAGTGAGTACTTCGTGGCTTTTGTTGGGGTAAAATTTTTCGAGTATTCTTGAATGTATTGATTCTGTTCTTTCTGTAATTAAGTATTAGTTCCTTTGTAAGTTTAATTAATTTTCTTTTGTTTTCAATCATTTTGGCTTGCTGTCATTGCTTCGGTAGTTGTCGTTTTTCTGCAATTTTTTCTTTGACTGAGAGGGAAATTAGATTTTTTCCCTATAGGTGTTTCACACTGAAGAGTAGCTAACCAAGCTACCTCTAGTATATTCTTTGTGCTTGCTGTTTCTAGGTTCATTTCCGTTTTTAATGGTTAATTTAGAGAGATTAGATAGTCTAATTTTTTCCTCAATGCATCTCAATTTATTTTATAGCATTATTAATGAGTGGTCTAATGACAAATCGAATTAGGTTTCAGCCTTACATTTCTTAATGAATCTCCAAGTTGGATGGTTGGTGTTGTAGTCTCCGCCTGCGAAGAACTTGTTGCCTAATGTTTTGAAGAATCCTTCAAAGTGCTCTTTTTTTGTTAACGTCTTTGGATAGTAGATGGTCGACATAGTTATTGATATTATAAGAAATGACAAACAGTATTGTTATTACATGTAAAATATCATGTCCCTTTTGTGGATTTATGTGCTTCGTCGTGGATCGTCTCCAATGGTTTTTCAGTCAACGTGAAATTTGGCAAATCATTTAAAAATGTTTTAACAGTTCGTTGTTTTACCATAAAAAATTCTGCGGCATTTTTACACGTAATTCTTAACTTTGAATCGTTATTACTGGTCATTACGCACGAACAAGAAATGTAGAACAAGTAATACCCACCCACATGAAACCCACAAAATTTTCCTTAGATCTGTCACGTACAAGATTTTTATTAGTTTGTATGCTTCCTTAGTAACAAAATATGTTTTAAAAGCACCCCTTAAACACATTTGAATATTTAAAAGAAATAATTGTCGTTGTCAATTGTCGTTGTCGTTGTCAATGTCGTTGTCAACATGTCCTCTTATTTTTTCCTTCCTTGGCATCTGCTCCGATAGAGTTATTTTAACATATTTTTTACTTTAGATTCAAACTAATATAAGACTGGTCAAAAGCTATGCTTATGTTCGTTATTAGTGCTAAAGTGTGTATATAATTCAAAGAAAAACATTATTTATAATAACTGAAAAAAAAAACACTAAACATATGTCGTAGTTTAAGAATATTAGTGATTTTGGGAAAGTCATTATCAAGTTGTCTCGTTGGTTGTCTATATTTATAGGTCATGTGGATATCTGGATTAAATGAATGCTTTGTATAATAGCTGCACATTCAAGGATGGGACTGCTTTAGACTTGTTGTATATTAATGTGAATGTACTTGCCTATACGATCATTTGTACCATTCCTGTTTGCTTTGGTAAATTGTGTTGCGCTTTTTGACCAGATGGTCTTGATCATGATGGCATAACAAGTTGTTATAATGATAGCCGGAATGACGAACAAAGCCAAACATATGAGGACCATGTAGAGTTGCCAATGCCATTGTTCTTCGAATTCTATCCAGCATTGTGGTTGATCTGAAATTAGAAAACACTTTGATACAAACATAATGAAATTAGAAAAGTTTAAGGAAAAAGGTGAAAGTAAAAGAGAGCCAAGTCCATGAAATATAATGTTTAAATTTAACTGAGGTGGCCGATACTTGATGGAAATTCGTTTTAAATGAATAAACTAAGGTAAATATCTAAAATTTCCACTATATTTATTCCACTATGTTAAACTAACAGTAAGAAAAGTAATTACAACCTAAACTGTCGGTCGACCTAATAATACCAAAAAACATGATAGTGGGGAAGCCCATTGTTTTCAACGCCCAGGAGGGCAATATAAGTTTAATAACAGTGAACCATGCAAATCCAGCTAGTCATTTAGCAAAATATCCAAATTTTTAAGATATATTAGATTAGATATATTTTCATTATGTAACATTTTTAAATTATCATTGAATGTATGATTTTCTACCCTTAAGTGGTTAGTATAATGAGAATTATTTCGTTGTTTAGTATAACTTCTTTTATGTTCATTAAACCTAGCAGAGAAAGACCCTCCGGGTTGTCCAACATAGACTTTTGGATATCACCCGCACTCAGTTAAATAAATTCGTGAATTTATTTGTTTGACTTGTATTGTTTTTAATGAGGTGTTCAAGACTAATGTTTTTTTAAAGCAATGTTTATATCGCTTGTTTTGGCTAAATGTTTAGACACTAATTTGGTAACTTTTCCTGCGTATTTAATTGTTTTGTACACTGCATTCTTGATATTATTGACAGGATTTATTAAATTAATTGTTTTATTAATTATTTTATTTATAATGTTTGGGCCGTATCCGTTATTTACTACGATCTGTTTGATGACATTCAATTCTTTATTACAATTATCTATTGCCATAGGGATATTTAATAATCTATGTATAAATGAGTTACATGCTTTTTTAAATTTTATTGTTTGGACTTTACCATTAACTGTGGAATGCAACATCATTAAAATGTCCACCACGTGACCGCTTGAACGACTCGATTTCGATTACTTTTTCCGCACATTTCGGCTGGTATCTCGGCCATGGCGTGATGAATGTTGGTTCTCAACTGCTCAAGGCTTTGAGGATTATCTATGTAAACACGATATTTCCCGTAGCCCCACAAAAAAAGTCCAACGGCGTCAAATCGCATGATATTGGCGGTCAATTGACATCACCAGACCTCAAAATTGCGCGGTCTGGGAACCTCTCGCGCAATAAAGTCAAAATTGGTTGTGTTGTGTGGCTTGTGGCGCCGTTGCGAAAGTGGAAAATCTTCACTTTCTGGCCAAAAATAATCGGTTATCATACGGCTATAGAGCTCAGAATTCACGTTAGCAGTCACTCCTTCTTCGTTTTCGAAGAAGTACGGACCAGTGACCCCACCAGAATATAACGCACACCTAACAGTCACGTTTTGTGGATGTAATGGACTCTCCACAATCACTTGTGGGTTTTCAGAGCCTCATATACGGCAATTTTGTTTACCTATCCGCTGAGAGAGAAATGAACTTCATCGCCGAAGATTTTATTCGAAAAATCAAGTGAATGTTCAAGCACCAAATCGGCGTATGCTCGGCGGGCTTCAATTCATGCGTGAGTTGAACTTTATAAGGATGAAGATGCAAGTTCAAATGCAAAATATGCCATAATGTGTCGTAAGACAAGCCCACAGACTGTCAACCCCGAGGAATTGTTAAATTTTGGTCTTCCGCCACACTTTCACTAACAGCAGCGATATTTTCCATTGAGCGAGCGTTATGATGATGCACATATCTTACCATATTCGTAACAGACCCAGTATTTTACTTGATCGTGTTGGAAATTGTGCGCTCAGAAGGACGATTATGGCCATCACATTCTGTTCGTGCGAAACGTGGCTACGGCAGAATCACCATTTTTGTATAAACTTTTAACAACTATAACGTATTGTACAGTGATTAAACTATCCATATTGTAAAATGGCAAATCTTAACTAAACAAATCACACATTGGATGACATTTAAGTTTGTCAGTTGCTAAAATATATTGTTGTATTTTCCGAACCACGAAACGCATAACCCTGTAGTTACAATTTTATCTATTTGTACGTTTTTTTTTCTTTTTTGTTTGGTATATACATGTACTTTGTTGTGTACTCTAAAAAGCACATACGATAAATAAATAAAACAACCTATTCGGTATATTCTCGCCCAAGATTCGAAGAGTGTCAAAACAAAACTGTCATGGTGGCTTGAACGCTCCATGAATAGCTTTACTAAAAAGGAAGATACTTTCCAGAAATGCAACCCCATCCATCGTAAAAAATATCTGACTTTGAACTCTATCCTCGTATTCATTTAGCAGTGAATATATTTTTAATTTGATTCATGTTCTCATTGAGCCTCCTTTTTTTATCCTCCTTTTTTTTGTATCCCTGTATACTTAATTAAAAAAAAAAGACAAATTTCAAGGAAGTAACCCTTTATAATTTAATGGATCTCAGTGTACTTCCTAACCCAGGAAGGATTTACGAACAATTATCTTCAAAGGATTATCGAGCTTTGTGTACATTGCGTTGAATATACTTACATAATCTTCCCTTGTCGACTATTTACAGAAATAAAATTAGCCCCCAATTTCGGAATATTTCCTAATATAATTAAAACATTTCTGTTTTCATTTAATTCATCGAGCTAAATGTTTTTGAATATAACAAATATTTGATCGAAAAGAAAATATTTATATTTGCTAAGCAATAAAACAAAATGAGATAAATTTGCTTTAATTTACTTGGCATATTTGTTTATTGAGAGGCGATCTTCTGCTCTGATTTCGATGGTAATTAATGTTGTTTACAGGTAATTAAACTTACCTAAATATCCAATTAATTAATTACTACAGAATGGTTTTTTTTTGTATCCAACACACGTTACTAAATCAATACAGCGCAATTAAACTGTACAAATTATTGTTTATGATATAGAAAGATACAGTGGGATCTTCTACATCGTCTTTTAAAATGGAGTTCATGTATTACATATAGGTCATTCCATGCCAAATCGACTACTCGACTACGAACCCAACCCGACTATGACCCCAACCCCATTCAATTTGGCTGAATTTTTTTTTTCTTTTTCTACACCACTAAAAACGTTTCTCAGAATTTTTCATTTTTTTTTACCCATCCGAAAAGAAAATACGAATTTCAAAAAATGCCTTTTTTTTAAATATCCATAACTTTTTCAAAAATTGACTCAACGGGCCGTTTTTTTTTAATATTCGTTTTTGAATGTATTTTTCAGAAAAAAATACAAGCACATTTTCAATTATAAGTTTTTTTTAAGTTGTATGAAAATTGTCAGTTTTTTGAGAAAAACCGCCAAAAGTTCGCCATTTTTAATTTTTTTTCCTAAAAAACATCGATGTATTCTGGAGATAATGCCACGCATTCCAGAATGGACCGACTATTCTTTCTATTTTTTTTTAATTGAAAAAAAATCTTATTTTTCCCAATGGTTTATTTTAAAAAATATATTTTTTTGTTTTAAAAATTAAAAATTTTGTTTTTATAATAAAATAAATCCAAATTCTATATGTTATACTTAATTTTTAATCTAACCTAATGATTAATGATTAGGATTTCACGGTTAATACGATTAACAATCAATTTTATTTATACCAATTTAACAAACGATTTTATTTTATTTTCTTTAACTTTTAAATAATTTTATATAACACAGAAGTCTAGTAATTATTTTATATTGCAATAATCATGATGCTGTTGCAGTACATGTTTTTACCAAAATATTAACTAATTTTTTGAAAAGTATTTCTGACAGTGTTAGCAAAGTTTATTATTTTTCGGATGGGATTCCTCATCAATTAAAAAATTTTAAAAACCTTATCAATTTATACTACGACAAAAATGATTTTATGCCTGCTAAATGGCATTTTTTTGTTAGTGCCCACGGGAGAGGTCCATGCGATGGTATTGATGGCACAATCAAAAGACTAGCAGCGAGAGCAAGTCTTCAACTAGCGGTTGATAAACAAATAACCACACCTTATAAACTGTATGCATGGGCTTCTACACCGGATGAACTTCCGAATGTAAGGGTTAAAAAAGGAATAAAACAATTTTATACTTTGTTATCTATCACTTTTATTATCCATCTATAATTTTTTTTTAAATGAACTATCACAAAGTAACGGACAAATCAACCAATAATTATAAGGGTTACGTTTTCGCTAGAACAGGATTACAATAAAGCTGTGGACGACTTGAGTGACCGATTTTCAAAACAGTGTGATTCCTAACACAGATGGTTGTCTTTGTGTCCGGAATTTATTGAGCTTAGACGAGTATAGAATCTGTAAATTATTTAAACGCCAAAGAAAAATAAAACAAATCGTTTGTTAAATTGTATTGAATTGATATGAAAAAAATTGATTGTTAATCGTATTAACCGTAAAATCCTAATCATTAGGATCCTAATCATTAGGTTAGATTATAAATTAAATATAAAATATCATAGAGCCATTTACTTGGATTTATTTTATTATAAGAACAAAGTTTTTATCACTCTAGGATGCGCGGCTTTTTAGGGGACAAAATGGTGAACTTTGAAAAATTGACGGAAATTATGTTGAAATTATATTGAAATTATATTGAAATTATATTGGAATGATATTGAAATTATATTGAAATTATATTGAAATTATGTTAAAATTACATTGAAATTATATTGAAATTATATTGAAATTATATTGAAATTATATTGAAATTATATTGAAAGTATATTGAAATTATATTGAAAATATATTGAAATTATATTGACATTATATTGAAATTTTATTGAAATTATATTGAAATTATATTGAAATTATATTGAAATTATATTGAAATTATATTGAAATTATATTGACATTATATTGACATTATATTGAAATTATATTGACATTATATTGAAGTTATTTTGACATTGTATTGAAATTTTATTGAAAGTATATTGAAATTATATGGCAATTATACTGAAATTATATTGAAACTATATTGAAACTATATTGAAATTATATTGAAACTATATTGAAATTATATTGAAATTATATTGAAACTATATTGACATTATATTGAAACTATATTGAAACTATATTGAAATTATATTGAACATATATTGAAATTATATTGAAATTATATTGAAATTATATTGAAATTATATTGAAATTATATTGAAATTATATTGAAATTATATTGAAATTATATTGAAATTATATTGAAATTATATTGAAATTATATTGAAATTATATTGAAATTATGTTGAAATTATATTGAAATTATATTGAAATTATATTGAAATTATATTGAAATTATATTGAAATTATATTGAACTTATATTGAAATGATATTGAAATTATATTAAAATTATATTGAATCGATATTGAAATTAGATTGAAATCATTGCTCCATTGTTGTAAGGTGTTCTTGTTATATTTTTTATTGCTTTATTAAAACCATAAAAAGTTCTGTTCTGAAAAAAATCTAGTCTTACCTTGTACTATTTTTTCTTCGTACAAAAAGAGCATTGGCAATGAGAATAAAGCACTAATGCCCCAGGCCAAAATAATTAATATTTTTGCTCTTCTCCCTAAAATACCAAATAATCTATGAACTGAAATTTAAAGAAAATGTCCTATTTAATGATGAATTATGTTTTGTAATTGAGATCCATACGAAATCATAATACTTACAGCTTCCAGAAAATTTCATTGGATGTCTTATGGCGTCGTATCTGTCAATACTTAGAGATACCAGAACATATGTTGAAGCATAGGTAACTAAAGCCTGGAAGAAAAATAAATACATGAAGAAAACTTTAGAAAAACTTAATTTTTGGGACCGCTACTATATAAAATGCGGAGATTTGAGATACTTACTTGAGCAAATTTGATAAATTTACAGGAAACATCACCAGCATACCAAGCTATTGTCATACGCCATATTATGTCTGTTAAAACACTTATCAAACCAACTGATAAATCTAGAAAAATTAATAGAAAATATATTAGTCTAATAAATAGATTCGGTGTTTTTATATTTCGTGTAATATAATTAAAATTCCGTTAAAAATATTAAACATTTCTTGCCTTATTGTGACTTGTAATGGAAGTATTTAAATTAGGCATGGGATTATGCATATTTGAATTTTATGTCATTTTAAATCTATAACACTGAATCTCGTTAACTCAATTTTTTCCACTTTAAACATTATTAAACTAGAAATTACCTGCAAATGCAAGTTGGGCTATGAAAAATTTCATTCGACTTTTTCTTGGCCGTCCAATAAAATGCGAATACAACACTCCGCTGTTCCCAATAACGATTACAATAAACAAAATCCAGAGGACTGTGAAGTGTTCCACCTGCAAAATATAAAATTCGTATTAGATTATATCAGAAATAGATTTTAGATAATTTGTGATTAATAATTTGTGATGCCTTTTAAATCTTACTTCAGTATTATTAACTATGTTTGATAATTGCATGTTTTTTTTTGTTTTAAGTGCAAGCTAGCAATTTACAACTCCAATCACATGGCCTTTTCATCGTTAACAAGATTATTTAAATTTTGCTGATCAGGGTTAAGCGACAAGTTTGTTGATGCGCCTAAAACCGAAGATATTTTTTAATCAATAAAAAATATGAATTATTTATTTCACATCTATCTCCCTTTTAATTAGTTTTAAAGAAAACTGCAGCCCAAATACATCGAGTAATATTTACAGTTGGTGGCAAACACGGTATTTCAGAAACCAACAAAGAAATGCGATAAAAGATTGCCGTATAATTTATAAATGTTTGAATGAAATAGGAAAGTATCGAATTATGTACCAGAAAAAAACGTTTTGCGGCGAAGTTCAATAACCTTCTATCATTTGAAGAAAATGGCTGCTGAAAGTTATCGATTGTTGATTGAAGATTGTTGATTGTTGATTGAAGGATGGTTTAAACGCTTTAAAAGTTTTTTTGTACGATTACGACGAAAGTACGATTTTGATATAAAACACAAGGAGCGTCCAGAACAGCCGAAAAAGTTTGAAGATGCAGATTTGCAAGAATTATTGGATGAATTGGATATTGGTTGAAACAATTGGTAGAAGCATTTAATGTTGCGCAATCCAACATTTCCGCATTGGGAAAGACCCAGAAGGGAGGAAAATGGGTTCCATATGAATTGACGTAACGATACATTGAAAGGCGAAAAACCGCTTGCGATATATTGCTTGTCAGACAGAAAAAAAAGGTTTTTTTCATCGAGTTGTAACAGGTGATGAAAAGTGGATCTATTTTGACAACTCAAAGTGCAAAAAATCTTGGATAGACCTAGGCCAGCTTTCAACATCACAACCAGTGAAGAGGAAAGAAGGCTTTGCCGTGTATATAATGGGATAGTAGGGGAGCTATGTATTAAGAAATGCTGAAACCTGGAGAAACGATTACTGGATATGTATACGATTATGACAGTCTGAAGTAACATGAAATTAAAATATGTATCGAGGAAGAAAAATGATGATCGAGGAAAAGGCGGGAAAGAAAGACGCCAAGAGTAATTTACGAAAGATAAAATATCGAAGGAAGTTGGAGAAGAAGAATAAATAAAGAAGTTAAATAATTTTATATAGAACCGAACATTAACACACATATATCAATGAACAAATAATAAGATAGCTATGGCTTGTCGAATAGCAGAAGCTTTATTAGGTAAAGAAGGAATGGAGGAGGGCTGATAAACAGTTGGCATTGCAATAAAACATGTGAATATTGTTAATGCAAGTCAACAAACTTAAATACTTCGAGGTAACAATAAACAATATACTAACTTTGGAGTGGGCTAGCTCTATCAAAGAATAAATGTGTTTCATTACTTCAAGAAAAAATCATGAAGGAGATCCGATTCCGATTGGAAGCAAAGGTAGAACGAGATGAAGACTCACTGATTGTTGACTGACTGTTGAATCGTTTATGGCTATGGTTCCTTCGAACTCAAAAATACTTTAAATGTTTCACTCACCCTGCCACATATTTTTTTTTGTTTGATGACTATTGTATCGAGTATTAGAAAAAAGTTATTTTACCTACCATTGTTAAGATAATTTCAGTCTACCGTTTTTTATTATTAATAGAATTATATATAACCATTTAAGACCAGCTTATCTTTCAATAATAAATATTTATGTACTCCTTCATATAGAAAACCCCCTGTTAAAGCGGTAGTTATACCCTAAAAATTAATTAGTAACAGTGTCGCGACAACTTCCAAGTCTATTAAAACTCATGCTCCTACCATTTAACTGCCACTCCATAGGAACATCATGAAAATATATCACCTAATATCACTTTCCAAAGGAAGATGCTCTACCTCTCCGCCAACACAGAATTAGACCATTTTACGGATCATTTAAATTATGTTAAAGTTAAAAGGCGACGTCGTATGATGGCGTTTCCTCTTTATTATAATTTATTTGCATACGAAAGGCTAATTTTTACTAAAAGCTTTGGAAAAATTGCATTGTGTCCTATTCAGATGCGAAAAAAAAAATTATGAAACTGTGGAATGGGAATAGTGTGCATTCAACGATTGACATAGTTTTAGGGGGCAAAATTTGAATTAATTTACTTCTTTTTGTGTTGTTTTATGTTTCCTGCAAAAGTGTCAGTTTTCAAAATCATTTTCATATTCGACGTCTATTTTTCTTGCCATGCGACCAGTCAACTGTCTTAAATGGCTATTGTGGATTCGAAACAGAACCCACAAAATTGTTTCTTGAAATGAAAGAACAGGAAAAAGTCAAATTGTGCCATATTTGATGAATATGGTGCATGTTGAATGGTATTCGCTTTTTAACGAATAAGTATTGCGATGTACGATGGTGTATTATTGCGATGCAGAAACGATGAATTTAAATGCAAATTCAAAATCGATTGTTCGATAAATGTATTTATTTTAAAAGATCACCGAAAAAAAATCCACAATTTTACATGCAATTTTCAGACATCTATGTATGACCAGCGAAAATGAAGTTTGGCGTCAAATATATACGTGTCAAGCGTTTTTTAACGACATCTACAAATGGAACATTTTTAAAATGAGTTACATATGTGGCGTTTTTTATTGACTCTTGATAATAAATGCCTTCCAGTTAAATTTTATGCGCATTCCTTGTTTTATTTAAAAACGCGAACCGAGTTTCCAATAAAAGACAAATAGCTGAAGTTAATAAATTTCGTCTAATTTGCTACGTCGAGGGGGTAATATTTTTCCAATTTCTCACGGAAATCTGTCAGTAAAGAAGCAATTACGGATCGTTAGAGTTAATTAATGAGAAATTGTAGATGCATAAATCTTTCCGGAATTTTCGACTTGTTTTGAAAACCGAAACGACTTATGCTTCATTTTAACGAGATGTTTTTGCTCAAGTTAATTTATTTCCGCCGATAACATTTACTTTAACGGTAAATATTTATCAATTTATTGAGGAAAATCGATGGTGATGTTCTTTGAGAAATCGAGTAATATTTTAAGTACGGTATGTCGGCGTTCAGTAAGCATAATACTAATATTCTGAATTTACATCTCCATTTATCGTTGTATCATTGTAGCAATGTGTATATACACAAACTATGACATGATTCGTAGGTCTAGTACGAATTAGCGAGAAGGATTGATGATAAGCAGACATAACGAATCCTCGAATGCAGATCAAGATCGGAAGCCTTCAGAAACAGAGGACGTCCCCCACCAGATGGACTGTTAACCTAAAACTCATCAAAATAAACTGGATGCAGGTGGCGCCGGACTGATCACAGTGGAAGCTCTTAAGTAGAAGTATGTCCAGCAGTAGACCAGCCGCCACCATAACGTCAGCGAGTATCTCCCGAGAACTGCTTCATAGCCGTCATCAATTGGACAGATCCAAGAGAAATAATATATTTATAAGCTAAGGATTTTCACCCATAATCTATGTGTCAAGAAAAATTTATCAATGCCTTTTTAGTACCTTGTCGAATATTTCAAACGGCTCACCGTCCAAACAATATTGAAGCATAATTCAGAATCCTGTATTATGCTTCAATATCGCTATTGGTTGACCAAAACATGAAGCAAAGTCGTCTTGATGAACCAAAAGCGAGCCGTACCCATCCCTTACATTGGAGGGCAGCATATGTCTGTTGGTGGCTAGGCTCATCAGGGTACCGACATATGCTCTTTAGCCGAGAATAGGGAGATCCAATCGATAATCAAAAAACCCACACTTTCAATTCTACTAATCCGATTTATAAAAATTAACTGAAGTTGTTTATATACTAAAGAACAAAAAAAGTTCAACACTCTGTGTACATATTTGATTAAAACTGAAAATTTACTCACTGTATAGTATGTTGTAAGGTATATACTTATGTTAAAATTGCCTAAATACCACGACTTCGTTCAACAAGTCTTTTCAGGCATATCCGAATTTGAAAACAGAAAAGGGAGCTATTGATATGAGAGAATCAGATTGAAGGTTTAATGAAACAGAGAGGCGATTGGACATTTCACTGTTACAAAGACATCCATATTATGGATTGAGGATCAGAACTATGTAAGAATATGAGACTTAGTTTACTTTGTTAGTTGCTTGACCGGGAGCTAGCTCCATCCAGTTTTTGATTTCTTTGAACTGCGTGCAATGAGACAACAGTAGCCGGGAGTTGTATATCCCAACAGCTGGGTTCACCTGCTCTTGGCGAGAGAGCATATGTCGGTACCCTGATGAGTGTAAACACCAACAGACGAAACATATGCCATATGGGTGGAGCTGGTAGCTCCCCGGTCAAGAAACTAACAAAATTCTCATTTTGGTGGAGACGCAGGTTGTTGTGTGTTTTCCACATGAGATTGTCGAACCCAGCGGTGGGGTTGGGTGTATAACTCCCGATTACTGCTGTCTCATTGAAGTCAGTTTAAAGAAATCAAAAATTGCATTTGATATTAGTGTTAAATGTCGGTCAGATTAAACTTTGAGTTTACTGCGTTAAGTTCTAGTCAATGATTCTAGAATTAAAATTCCATTGACTTTAAGAGAAAAAATCGAAGTAATCCGGTTGTTTGGTGATTTTGCTCGTAGTAGCAGGATTTTAGGAAACCGAATAATTGGTTCTTTTTTCTTCAGTGAATCATTGAATGCTGGTGGTTTAGTTAAGTGCTTCAATGGGCCAGAGGTAATCTTCCTGTTAATGTACGACAGGATATGTATTGGCAGATAGATGGTGCATCCATCCACAATTCCAGGATTGTTCGTCAATGGTTGAACCAAAAATTTCCAATTTTTTCGATACTTTCCTGAATAGGAAAAAACAGTCCTATTGAACTGTGGCCTTAGAGGCCACGATATTACGCCCTTCGATTTTTGTTTTCAGGGAATGCTAAAAAATAAAGTTTATAAAACAAGGCTCAGAAATTGAGATGAACTTTATGCCAGAATAAGGCAAGTATGTCAAGAAATCAGCATCCCGGAACTTGAGACGAGTAGCTAAACAGAATTGTAAAAGAATCGAAAAATGTTTTCAAATGGACAGAGGTTAGTTAAGAGAGATCACTCATTCGATCACATCATTTGATAGTTAATCATTTGTATTATGAAAATTAGTGTTTATACTTATTCCCACAAGAATAAATTAATTATCTCTTTGTAAGTGCTATTTATTTTACTGAAATATTTAAATACATGACACCATTAAATTAACAATAATAATATATTTATTATAAATTTTTCTTATATATTTTGTAACCTTGGAACAATATCCTCTATAACCTCCTACAAATTACCATTCCGTATTCACGGTTTCTGTAGTCGCGGCTTATTTACGGGTCATATCCCCCACGAAATATATATATATATATATATATATATATATATATATATATATATATATATATATATATATATATATATATATATATACATTAAAATAGAAGCAGTTCTTGTATTTTAAGACCATTTTTATATATCTCCTTGGGAAAATCATTTTATCACGAAACTTGAAATATTAACGTCCTTCATACAATATATACATACCATTTCTATAAACATCAGTGTTTTTTTAAGCCTTCTACAAGGATTTCTTTAGTCGTGCCTCATTTGAAATATTTTTGAAAATAAAAGTCATAACACAATTCAAGACGCAATTATACGAACGAAGCAGAAGGTGAAAGGGGAAAAGATAAAGACGCAGTAACAATTTGTATTGGATAAAATACAAATGATATATCTATTTGATGCTATTAGATATTTTCGAATTAGAAGATATTTTGAGAAAAGAGTAATATATTTAATTGATAAATTTCGTTCGCAGTTATTTACACACTGGATGCAAAGGAAAAGGTAACTGATGCAATATTTATGGGTTTTCTACTTAATCAGCTTAAAACATCCATATTTGGACATACACTTCTTCCTCTTTCCAATTTTCTCTATTTTGGGAAATTGGTTTGCCCATCTTGTTTGAGGTCTCTCTTGTGTTTCCATGGCCTTCAGTGTAAGATCGTTTTATTCCATCTCTCATCTTTCTATTTTATAGTGTGGCCTGCAAATTTCCATTTCAGTTTTGCTATCTGTGAGACCGTTCTTCACTATTGATACGTTTGTTATCAATTCATTGCTCTTTTGTATTCGCTATTTTATCACTGTTTTCTTTTGTGAACGTTCAAATTTGGGAGAAGGGTGTAAGGACGGGAATCACGCATTGGTCGAAAACTTTCATTTTTAGGTGTTGGGGATATAAATATATTTAATATCTCAAAGCATACAAGAGCTTTCCGAATTTCATCCATGCAATTCTTATACTCTGTTCTCTTTTTTTATTCAGTTAGCTATACGTTACCAATACAATATTGAATTAACGAATAGAAAGGGATTTACATCATGTTGTTGCCAGCAGACACAAACTGTTATAACTTGACTCTAATGGGTACGTCCATCTTAGATTGCTTGAAGATTTAAAAAATGACATGGATCAGTTTTTTACTCAGAAACCTCAGAACCTATGAGCGCGTGACTATGCAGCTACTGGAAAGATAGAGATAAGCCATTGAACAAAACGGCACATACTCTACTGATTAAATGTAATTTTTAGCGAATAAAATTGTTCTTCGGTTTTTCTCATAACAAATGTACGGTTAAACAAGTAAAACAAACAATAATGAAATAAATCAGCATTAAAAAAGCACGCAGATTTGATCTAATCACCTGGATTTTGCAGGAACTCCCAGAAAAGTGCATACAATTAATAACTTTCCTATTTAATGCGATATTGCGTTTAAACCGCTTCCCTAGTACTTGAAAAGTGGCTCAAATCATTATGATTTTCAAGTCCGAGAAAAAGCCAGAAGATGTCTTCTCCTACCGGCCTATAAGCCTACTACCTATACTTTCTAAAGTTTTTGAGAAGATGTACATTAAAATACTCAAAATAATAACAGAACAAAGTTAATTATTCCAGAACATCAGTTTGGATGTCGTAACAAGCACGCGACAATAGAGCAAATGTACAGGCTGCTCAGCCAAATAAACAAAGGCTTAGCTCAGCTCAAGACTCAGCTGATTTCCTTGATAACTATTGAAATCTTATCTGACAGATACTTTATGGTTAAACAAGGTAATGAATATATTTTTTTCTTTTTTTTTTGGTTTTTGACACGATCTAAAACTCAAAAAATATTAAAAAAATCTGTTCTTATCTAAATAAATAATCACTGAGT
The DNA here is from genome assembly GCA_031761425.1 of Cosmopolites sordidus. NCBI lineage: Eukaryota > Metazoa > Arthropoda > Insecta > Coleoptera > Curculionidae > Cosmopolites > Cosmopolites sordidus. Next base: position 834,039 of record JARFXV010000253.1, on the reverse strand, counting down.
AAAAAATAAAAACCCAAACGGAGACAAATTTTCAGTAATTCTTTTCTGTAATAAATTTGCCTAATGAATAAGATTTGGAAAATATAAAAATGTTCTAAAATAAATACAAACTTTTGAACGTTAATCTTTCGGGAGGTCTTCGCCACCCGTTTTCAACACAAATGTAAAAGAATAAATTATATTAATTTCTATATATAATGCAAAGATAGGAAGAAAATATATTTTTTGTGTATGTCAATGATACTTACATTGACATTACAATTGAAAAACCAAAAAAAAAAAAGAAAAAAATATACACCACAACCATTCAGACATTATTAAGGTAGTGAAGACACTGAATTGAATGCAATATACTCAGCCGTTCCTCAAGGCAGCGTTCTTGGCCTAATATTATACATCTTGTATACAGCTGACCTACCAACCACAAGAATCACTACTGTAGCAACATACGCTGATGACACGGCGGTCTTAGCATCCCACACTGATCCAATATCACCCTCAACAACTATGATATCCACAAGCAGAGGATATCAAACATCTCGGCATGCACTAGGATCGACGCCTGTCATGGAAAAAAACATTCATTCTCCAAATGCAAGCAACTTGGTCTTAAATTTGGCCAAATGTTCTGGCTTATTGGCCGTAAATGAAAATTATCCTTGGATAACAAGATATTACTATACAAGCCCGTATTGACTTATAGAATTCAGCTGTGGGGCAGTACCAGTAAAGTAACTCCAATGTCACCATCCTTCAGAGATTCCAAAACAAAGTATTACTAGTTACTGTGCTCTAGTCGATGCACCTTACTAAGTACTTAAAGAGATGATTCAACATATCCCTCTAGGATCCAACAAAGAGGTTATACATCTTTTCAGTGTCAAGTATTCGTATCAAAATATTCGCATTTTTAACACACAAAACAAAGGCGGCTTCTGAAATTCACTAACAGATATTAATTGGTCACAACTGTATGACTTATCCTTTAATAATGTAAATGTACAATGGAATAATTTTATAAAGTAAATAAAATAAATAAAGTAATCCCTTTTCATTTCAATACACATTTTGTGCCAGTAAAAAGAAAAAAACAGTATCTCGACAAAACGATTTAGGAGAAACCCAATGCTAGAAAGGTCTAAGAAAGACTTAGATGTATTGTATGTTTTAAAAACAAAATACAAACAATTCAAAGCTCCTTATAATCAAAAAAAGAAAGAATATAATAAAATACTTAAGGACATGAAAAAAGATAGCTATATAAACATAATAAAATCATCAGAAAATATATCTAAAACCATTTGGTCAATTATAAAAAACATACAAGGAACATCTCAGAGAAATAATAAACTGGAAATTGAAGGAGATCCCGAAGAAATAGTAGATAATGTTACATTTATATATTTTGTAAATGCAGCATCTATGCTACTCAATGATTTACAGCAGGTTCCATTTTCGACAAAAATACAAAGTAATTGGTCATCGATACAGCTAAAATAGGTGGACAACGGTGAGTTGATTGATTGTGTAAAAAAGCTAAGAAATAAATATAGAGCCGGCTTTGATAAAATCTCGATGAATTTAATAAAATGTACAATAAACCTACTAGCCAAACCTCTGTGCTTAATAATAAATAATTCTTTAATATATTTCCTGATAAGTTGAAGCTGACTTTAGTTGTTCCAATATTGAAACAATGCGACAGATATAAAATTGAAAATTATCGTCCAATAAGCCAACTTTCCTCCTTTTCTAAGATTTTTGAAAAAGTTATGTAATCATCTCTTAAATTACATGATTATAACAAAGCAACTTAATAGCATCTAGTATGGATATCTAGAAAAAAGATCAACAAAAAAGTTTTATTTGATTTCACAAATGAAATACTGAGGTCAATGGAGAATAATGAAATTCCTTTGGGATATTCCTTGATTTGTCAAAAGCATATGACACTTTAAATTAGAGGACAAACATGTAAATGGATACAATCATATCTCGAGAATCGAAAACAAAAAGTCAGAATTCAAAATTTGAACGATTTTGCTATATCGAATGAGCTCACCATACACCTTGGAATAGCCCAGGGAAGTGTACTAGGGCCAATATTATTCATTCTCTATGTAAACGATGTGGTTAATCTAGATGATAATATAAACTGGAGTAAAATAACAACGTATGCTGATGATACAAATATGTTGGTAAGAGGTGCAGATGTTTAAGAAATAATGGATAGAACTGCTGATCAATTAAATTGTATTGATAAATGGTTTGCAAAAAAACAAATTAATAAGGAATAAAGAGAAAACAAATATAATACAGTTCAGGACAAAACAATCTAGAATTAAAGAATTTTATAATTTAATATCGAATAATATTAAAAACTACTTTAAAAACGCAACAACATGTAAAATTTCTGGGAGTAATCTTAGATTGCAATATGTCCTGGTCTTATGACGTTGAACATTTACAAAATTAACTAGGCAAATCTGTTTAAAGTCTTTTTGTACTGAGGAAATACTTGGACATTGCTACCTTAAAAACTAATTTCGCTAGAAAAGGGAAAAGCTACGGGAATCATGTAGGGGGAAATTTAAAAACAATGGTTTGTTTACTCTTCCAGCAATTTTTATCCAGAAATGTATACTGTTTCTTTACAAGAATCCAGAGTTATTTACGAGCGGTAGACCCCAGACAACATATGCAACGAGAAACCTAACTTATAATTACCCATTACATACGTTAACACTCACACAGCAAGGAGCATATTATAACTGTATAAAAATGTATAATCACCTACCACACTATGTTAAGATTATCAGGGACATTGACCAACTGAAAAATGCTTGTTTAATTTTTTATTACATTTAGAACCTTACAGTGTTGATGATTATATAGAATATCAGAACTGTATATAATATCAATGTAAAATTTTTGACACTATTTCGTTTTATGTATATTTAAAATATTTCTGAAATAAAGATTATTATTATTATTATTATTATTATTCTGCTCATCCTTACTGTAGAATCTCAGCTCATGCTGGCCGGTATTCCAATGCCAAGATGAAAAAGCAATTCAGCTCCTCTCACCCTAGCATAATATCTTACGAACAATGTGACACGTCTGCAAGAGCACAGCACGCTGTCCCACTATGGCAATCGATCTCGAGATCCTGAGGCTCTCGAGGTTCTTTGAAAATCTCTTACTTATCAGGCCTTCGGCGGATATAATGAAGGGCACTACATCTACCTTACTCAGTTTCCACTGGTTCTTCAAGTCGTATGCCAGATTTTCATACTTTGTGGATTTTTCTATCTCAGTTTTTCTAATGTTGTGAGATAGTGGCACTGCGATGTCAATTATAAAAGCCCTCTTGTCCTTTTTGTTGATTAGAACAATATCCGGCCTGTTATAATCAACCGTTCGATCAGTAGTGATTGGTCTGTCCCAGTAAAGAATGGTATCGGATGATTCAAGTACAGGAGAAGGCGAGTACTTATAATATGGAGGAGGTGCATTTTCTAATAGCGAGTATTTTTTTGCAATTTGTTGATGTATAATTTTTGCCAGCTGATTATGCCGTCCTAAATAAGCATTAGGAGCAAGGGCCGGGCAACCGCCAATAAGGTGCTCAATTGTTTCCCCCAAAGTACCGCATTTCCTGCACTTATCGACTACGTCCAAATGCAGTATGTGCTTTTCATAGTTTTTTGTTCTTGTTACCTTATCTTGAATAGATATCGCGAAACCTTCTGTTTCTGGGTACAAGAGTCCATCGGTCAGCCACTTCAGAGACAATTGTTCGTCAATGGTGTCATCTTCGAGTGACTTAGGAAACCTTCCGTGCAATGTTTGTCCTTTCCATTCTCGAACACAGTCCGTGAGTGTTGTTCTGCTATCAATACGATTTTGTTTATTTAGGTTCAGTGGGGTGAAACCCCGATCCTCATTTGCAACCAATTTCATTAACGTACTGTTTGAATCAAGGAAGTGTTTTCTCATTCTATTTTCTTGATTGAGACAGAGATTTTTTACGTTTACAAGGCCTCTACCCCCCAACTTTCTTGGGATGTATAGTCTTTTCGTAGATGAGTTTGGATGCAGGCATCGGAACTTTGTCAATGTTCGGCGCGTCAACCTATCGAGTTCATCAAGGTCAGTTTCTGACCATTTAACTATGCCAAAAGAATATGTCAGAGTTGGCACCGCCCAACCGTTGATCGCTCTAATGAGGTTTCCTCCGTTCAGTTTGGTGTTTAAAAGTTTTGTAAGTCTCTTTTGGTATAGACTGGAAAAGTCCTTCTTTAACTGGTTATGATCAAGTTTATGCTTTTGGGGTATTCCTAAATATTTGTAGGATTCTTCTGGTGCTAGTTGTTGTATGTTACAAAGTGTTGAATGTTGACTCTGAACCTTTCCCTTCTGTATACTAATGGTAGAGCATTTGTCCAGTCCGAATGACATTCTGATATCCCTACTGAATGTTTCAACCGTTTTTATCAACGAGTTTAATTTTTCTCTAGTTTCTCCATATAATTTAAGGTCATCCATATATAGTAGATGAGAGAGCTTTCTTGGATTCCTCATGTTAAGTTTATATCCAATATTGCTGTTGTTGAGTAGTGTGGACAAAGGGTTCAATGCTAAACAGAACCAAATTGGAGAAAGGGAATCTCCCTGAAAAATTCCCCTCTCGATATTTGTAGCTGCAATGCATTGTTGGCCGACAAAAAGATTCGTTTTCCACTTCCCCATCAGGTACTTTAAAGAATTAATAATCTGGGGGCTAATTTTATAGAAATTCAGAACCTCAACCAGCCAATCGTGAGGGACACTATCGAATGCTTTCTTGTAGTCTATATAGCAGATATTTAAGTTGCGTTTTCTTTTTCGCGCTTGCTCAAGAACTACAGCATCGATCGTCAATTGTTCCTTGCAGCCCATACTTGCTCTTATACATCCTTTCTGTTCTTCTTCAAAAATGTTGTTTTTATCACAATGTTGGTAGATTTTTTCATTGAGTAGGGCTGTGAACAGTTTATATAACACTGACAGACATGTGATTGGTCTGTAGTTATTGGGTTGCTTAACGTCCCCTTTTTTGAACAGTAGGTATGTATTGCCTTCCATTAGAAAGTCAGGGAAAGTGTCTGGATTTATTAAAACCTCTTTAAATGCATTTGCAAGTACGGGATAGGCGGCTGTAAAGCTTTTAATCCAGAAGTTATGCAATCCATCTGGTCCAGGCGCCTTCCAGTTATGAGTCCTCCTGACAGCAGTGCAAATGTCAATCTCTGTGAAATCGTTAGACTCCATATCTGGGAGAGCATTTGTCTGTTCTTGAATCGTTTTAACCCAAGGAGCCAATTTTTCGTAGCCGTCTGATTTTTTCCAAGCCGATCTCCAATATTCGGCAAAGGAAGACACATCGATATTCTTCAGTTCTGACTTGCTGTTACCTTCTGCTTCGAGTTGTCTATAAAATTTCTTTTGGCTGTTTGCAAATACTGAATTTTGATGTTTTCGCTTTTCTAGTTGATTATATCTTGCTAGCCTGGCTCCTTTCGATTTAGCTTTTTGCCTAAACCGATCTTTTAGATCTAACAATTTTTCTGTCAGGTTTGAATCATCGAAGTCAATGCCAGATTTATTGGCAATTATTTTTGCTTTTCTCGCTACTTTATTTGACTGATTACCAGAAAGATACTCTGAGATAATGTCAACTTTCCTCCGGAACTCATTGATATTGTTTTCAAGGCGCGTTTTCCAGACAGGTGTATTTTTCTGGATACTACGACCAGCCGCATTATGGGTGTAAGTCTTTTGACCTGAAATTTCGATGACAGTCACTGCTGCACAATATAATGCAAGATGTATATCGCTTAAATCTGTCATCCCAGATAGATGTGATTCCAAAACTCTATTAATCTGCATTAGAGTAATACGTGATTTTGCAATATTACGCAGTACTGGAATTTTTGGTCTATTCAATGGGTTTGAGCCAGTAAAACTGGCCAAATTGCTGTAAAACTTCTCTCGTATGTTAGAAAAGTTACGTTGCGAGATTGATTCTTCATTTTTAGACGATGATGCTTCTGGTGATACATTTTGAGTTTGTTCTACTTGTTTCTCCTCTGTATTCGAGTTAAGAACGTCTATAGTATCTTCTTTATGTTGTTGATATGTAATGTTTTGATGTAGTTCATTACCGATTTCTCTCTTGATGTTCATTAATTCCGATTCGGTTAGATATTATTATTATTATTATTATTATTATTCTGAAAGAGTGTTAACACACCCCAATCTACTAGCCAATCAGTTAAATGTGCGCGATGCGATATCAGTGAAGTGCGTAGACTAAAATGTCTGCTGCCATCATTACATTAGTTTTTAAAGTTTTACATGTTGTTAAAGTTTACATGTGTTAAGTTTCTACATGTCATTATTTTCTAGTTATACCAAACATTTAATGCTCTCTGGGCAGATTGCAGAGCTCTCTAGGAGTTATAATATATCTATATATATATAATTTAATATATTTGTTTAATTAGTTTTTCTTAAAAAAAAACTTTTGCATCAATCCAAAACTTAACTAGTAGCATACGAAAATTACGTGGTTAAAAAGCCTTCAAATAAAACTCATACAAACATAGAATCTTAATTTCATGAGATTATTTCTGAAATAACTATGATGATATATTAAGATCATCTTAATTGCGTCATTTACCCCTCTCAATACGAAACCATATGCTTTAAATTCATTCCTGTACATAAAAAATTAAATTAACTGACATCTACTTCCACAAAAATAAGATTCCGAATGGAATTACACCACGAGATTAATTCCTGCCGGATTAGTTTAAAACAAAGTCCAGCCCTATGATCCCTAGACGATTGGCAATCGGGAAAATAATATCAAACTCCCACTGATGAAGGTAAGCTCTCAATTATACGAACGCGCGTTAGGAAATTGGTTAAAGTGAGTTAGAAATCTAAAAACAAGGTCAATAACAAGGTTGTACTTTGATGTTATTAGTCGGGTTTCGATCGAAGAAAAACTGTTTCATTTTTTGAAAGTAACAAGAGCCATCCCTATCCTGTTCGAATTTCTATCGAGTGATAATTATCATTTTCAGATTTTGGGAGTTTTACGTAATTAATGTTTTATATTTTAGTTTTATTGTGTCTAATTTTAAATACAATGCTTGGGAAGTGTGTAAATAGGGTCAATATTTTTTATTATCTGTGCGGATATCTCACCTTTGACTAGCAAAAACATATGTTCATCGCGTTTGTGCTAAAGGCTTACGAACTATTTTGGAATTAAAGTTAGAGACCAAGGCAAGGCATGTGCTTGCCAAATATGTTGTAAAACTTGTCTAATATTGTTAACAGGTTGGTGGAAAGATGCAAATTGTAAAATCCGGTTTACAGTGCCAATGATGTGGAGAGAACCAACGAAGAAACAAATATTTTTGCCTCACTAATATAGTAGGCCAATGCCCAAATTTTAAATATACTATTTAGTATTCTAATTTACCATCAACTTAACGATCTGTCGAACATAGTGATGTTTAAAGATCATCAGAATCTTGGACTAAATAATAATCTGAATCCGATGGTTTCTTGTGTTCATACAGAATTTTTACAGGAAATCGAAATCCCTTATTTGATCTTCCAGGATGTTCAACAGAGTCGCATCTGATATCACGGCTTGAACTTAATCATCTAGTTAGAGATTTAAAACTATCAAAATCACAGTCAGAACTTCTAGAATCCAGATTAAAAGGATGGAGTCTCCTTCCTGGCCAGTCATTCCATTCCAAAGGAATCTTCAGCAACACAATGCCTTGGTAAAACATCAACAACAACCTAAGGTGAGATTATGTTAAATACAGGGTTATACATTTCGTCGTTCGGAAAATACTCTCTGTATTTTTACAACTGTCAGACTTAAATGTCATCGAAAGTGTGATTTGTTTAGTTTAAAGTTTGCCAATTTACAATATGGATCGTTTAACCACCGGACCATGCGTTAAAATTGTTAAAAGTGTTTACAAAAATGGTAACTTTGCCGTAGCCACCTTTCGTGCTTTACGAGCAGAATGTGGTCTCCATAATCGTCCTTCTGAGCGCACAATTTCCAACACAATCAAGAAATTTGAAAATACTGGGTCTGTTACGAATGTGGTAAGACATGTGCATCATTGTAACGCTTGCTCGATTGAGAATATCGCTGCTGTTAGTGAAAGTGTGGTTGAAGATCCAAATTTATCGATTCCTCGGCGTTGGACTTGTGGACTTGTCTTACGGCACATTATAGCGTATTTTGCATTTGGACTTTGCATCTCCATCCTTACAAAGTTGAACTTACGCAAAAATTGAAGCCTGCCAACCATGGAATGTGTAGAACATACGCCCATTTGGTGTGGTCTGATTTTTCGAACAAAATCTTTTTCAGCAATAAAGCTCACTTCTCGCTCGCAAGATACGTAAATAAGCAAAATTGCCGAATACGGGGGTTTGAAAGCCACACGTAATTGTGGAGAGTCCATTGTATCTGCAAAAGTATAAGGTATGCTATAGCCGTATGATAACCGATTATCTTTGGCCAGAAATTGAAGATTTTGACCTGATGGTGGTTCGATAAGTGGTTCCAACAAGATGGCGCTACAAACCATACAACACTACTATTTGGTTTTATTGCGCGAAAAGTTCCCAGGCTGCGTAATTTCGAGATTTAATTGTCAATTGATGCCGTTTGACTTTTTTTGTGGGGCTATGAGAAAGATCTGTTTACGTAGATAATCTTCAAAGCATTGAGCAGTTGAAAACCACCATTCGTCAAGTCATCGCCGAGATACCAGCCGAAATGTGGGGAAAAGTCATTAAAAATTACCTTAAAAGAATTGAGTCGTGCAAGCGGTCACGTGCTGGATATTTAAATTGTATTGTATTGCACACTTAATGGCAAAGTCCAAGCAATAAAATTTAAAAAAATCATCGGAATCTCAATTCTTTGTGTGATTTTTTTTAATTTTACTTTCCGAAGCACATGTATAACCCTTTACTACGGTGCTTTTAGGTTCTTAGTTATTTACTGTTAAATATACCTGGAGGTTATTCCTCGAAATAAAGCGTTGTTTTTGACCTTAACTTATCTCTGGGGTTCTAAGTGCTTCACCTAGGATCGGCAGTCACAGCTGCTATTAAAACGCCGTCAACCAGAGACCACCGTGGATGATCTGATCTTCCCCTATTTTTAAGACACGAGTTCCTCCCGGAAGTTTTTGAACCAGACCTGAGTCTGGGATCAAACTGATAGACCTTCCCCCTCTACTTTACAAATGTAATGTAATAATGTTCAAAATTTTCGTGACTTATTTCACTCATTTTAATGTTTTTTTTTAACCGTCGACTGAATATGGTATTTCGCAGTGCAGTTACTTTAATACTGAAGAACGAATATTTATTTGTCGGAGTAAGAAATTCAAATCAAATTAAACCAGAGAGGAGTGAAGTATAATCCATTATTTATAAACAAAGGAAAAATCACAAATACTTTATTATACCCTTGTAAAAATATGTCCCTCGTAAAGATGTGTTACAATGTCACCATACTAAATAGCAAAATAAAAATATATAAGTAATATAAAACAATCTAAGGTAATTTTCTCTTTTTAGGCCAAACTGTACCATATACAGGGCGTTAGGTAAACATGCGGCAAAAATGCAAGGGGTTATTCCTTGTCCTATTCTAAGAATATTTTGTTCTATGATGATTTTTGAAAAGCCCCTTTCTTTCGAAGATACAGGGCGAACAAAATTTGCGACTACCATATTCGATATTTGTTGAAATCATTAATGTAAATAAAAGTAGGGTGTACGTCAATGAGTTTATCAAGTACAAACATTTTTTTTTCGATCTCGATCACTTGGAACGGCTGTTTTATCTAGTAAGTGGATTTCATCGGTCGCATATTGTAAGTGGATTTCATATTGTAAGTGGATTGTAAGTGGATTTCATCTATCACAAAGACTTACTGGCGAGGTGTATCGCAACTTTTTGGAAGCAATGCTGCCTGAGTTTCTGGAAGATGTACCATTGGCAACAAGACATGAAATGTGGTTTATGCACGATGGTGCACCACCACATTTCAGTTTGGTTGCTCGTGATTTTCTAACAGCAACATACGAATATCGCAGGATTGGTCGAAGCGGGCCACACGCATGGCCTGCTTGATCCCTGGACTTAAACCCCCTGGATTATTTCCTCAAGGGGATATCTGAAGTCATTAGTTTACGCTACTCCATTGAAGAATTTGGATGATTTGCGAAATTGGATAATTGCTGGGTGTAACTCAATTAGAAACGACCCTGGTGTATTTGAAAGAGTTCGGCAGTCAATGACGAGAAGATTGAATGCTTGTATCAAGGCTGGAGGAAGTCATTTTCAACATTTATTGTATATTGAGCAACTTTACATGTACTTTTTGATAATAAAATGTTGTTAATGTCGTAAATTTTGTTCACCCTGTATCTTCCAAACAAAGGGGTTTTTCAAAAATCATCATACAACAAAATATTCTTAGAATAAGTCAAGGAATAACCCCTTTAATTTTTGCCGCATGTCTACCTAACACCCTGCATAAGATACGCCATGTTTTATTTAAGTCACAAAAAATAAACTTAGTTTCTTTACCAGTGCTATCAGAAGTGCTTCAAAATATTAAATCTGCAGTCACTTTTGTAATATATTTATAACTAAATATAAAATAACGGGAGCTATAAATAAATAACTTGTTTTATAACCGTCTATAAGTACATTTGATTAAAACTATATATTTATTTTCTTTTTTTCTCTCTTATTTTTTTCTTTATCAAACATTTTTAAATACAAATATCAAATCTAAATGTTCACTAAACTGGATAAACACAATTCTAGGTCATAAAGTCTATAGTTTTATGCGGTCTACATTAGTATCTAACATGAATTTACTATTCGCTACCCGTTCCTGTATTTGATTTTGTCTATTTTCCGTTTCCTCAAAAAAAAAAACGTTTTCTCCAAGCCATCCAAGGGACGTTCTTAAAAGTCGATTGCTCTCTGTCGATGTTGTTTTATTCAACAAGACGGTTGTGGGACATAAAGATTAGATAATATTTGTGTTAAATATCCGAATTTTAAAAAGATATCCCGCATTTGTATTAATACTAACAAAAAATTCTAAATTGGATGCAAAAAAATATTAATGAGAATTTCTTTCACAAATTACGTTTATTAAAAAACTCTGTATTTTTTCTGTGAGCATGATCCGAATTTGACGATTTATGCCGTCTTGTATTCTATATGTGACAAAGTAGGGAATTTCGCAGGTTAGTCGAGTATCACTATCCCATACTCTTCTAAAAACTGATCTGTTTGGTGAGTTGCATGCGGTCTGTGTTTATCTTGCTGAAAGTAATAATGGGACGAGGTAATACAAGGACTAACGGCGGGCTATATATATATATACAGGGTGTTCCGAAACTCACCAACAAGCGGGTGCCTGGCGAATAGTCAAGCTATCCTAATTCTGGTAAAAATAAGAAAAAATCCATATCACTGTATTAAGTAATAATAGGCATATTTTTGCAAATCTTGAAATTCGACACCCTAGATTATATCTTTAGGTACCGTGATAGCAAATTTCCCAATTTTTCAGTGTAATTTTTTATAACGTGATCCTAACTAACCATGCAATTAATGCCGTCATAAATCAAACAATGAGTCGTGGTTTAACTAATTATGTCAGCTTTGACACTTCGTCTTTTAAGAACAATATATTACACTCCCCTGGGCAAGTTATTCCAAAAGATGACCCATTTAGTCAAGATTTCCAAATGGTATATAACTAGTATCCAATAACAATTGGAACTTTTCTTTCCACAAAAAATATTATTGCTTATTTTTTTTGAAAAAGTACCACATTTCAAAAAAACTCATACCATGAAAAAAATACTTTTGTATGCTTAAAGATCGACTTCACCAGCATAAGTGATATGGACAGGTGATAGATAGTGACGCTGTTCGACGACGAATTAGAGAGACCCATTTAGTGAAGATTTCAAATGATACAATTTACATTTTTTTTCCACAAAAAATATTATTGCCTTTTTTTTGCAAAAAAATCTTATTTCAAATAAACTCAACCCAAAGGTAATGTATGTGAATCAAATTAATTATTGGTCTATTATTTTATTAAGATATTAATTATTAAGAACTTAATACAAGTGAAATAAAAGGAATTATTGTAATACTTTTATTTATCACAATATTTTTGTACCCATCTATTGGAATCTTTGGTGTGAAACACTATCTTGAACAGATTTACCATTAAACACCAAATAATTTTTTTGAACTTCTCGACGCACGTTTCGCTAACCATGATAGATGCTAACATGGTTAACGAAACGTGCGTTGAGAAGTCCAAAAAAGTGATTTGGTGTTTAGTGGTAAATCTCTTCAAGTTTACAATATTTTTCTTTAAAACTAAAGCAAATTTTCAAATTGTTTTTCTTCGGCATGAATACATGCTCTGCATCGCCTCAGAAAAGATCTTTTCACCGGTCGTGCGAATCTTCTTGCATTTGTTTCTTCTGCTGTCTCAACAATGTTTTTTTAGTTATTTGTAATACAAATAAAATATTGGAATTATTGGAGTTTCAATTTTTTGTATATTTATTTCTCATTTTTTGTTTCGATGATTCTCAAAAACTTTTCAATTCAAAATTGCCAAATAGTCCAAAAAATATATATTCAATAGAAATTTGGTTGAGTTATTTAAAATAAATATTATCTAAGCTTTGTCATATTTCCAACACACCTCCCGAATAAATTAGATCGAAATAGGTCAGTCGTCCTTTAAGAAAGTTCCTTGAAGGGTCTTCGGAAAAAAAACTTTTTTTAGAGAATAGAGAAAAAAAGTCAAATGAAAGAAATGGCGAGGAATAGTAATTTCGGGATTTAGATTCTAATATGGATCTCATAAAAGTATGGGTTTTACGAGCTAGGGATATTTTTGTCCAGATTGGTGGTTCTCTGTATTAGCTATTTGTATTGAAAATGATTTTACGACAAAATAAAAGATAAAACAAATAATTTTATGTGAATTATATTGTTTTTCTTTGTAAATATTTATTTTAACGTTAAGCTACTTTCTATAAAAGGTCAACTCTTTTTATAGAGAAGGAGAAATAAGTTTCATTGTAACTATTTTACCCTATATGTGTTCTAACTATTAGGGGTATCCATAAATAACGCCATTTTTATCAAACACTGCTCTAGGCGAATCCTATAAGAATAGAAGAGCAAAGAGTGGATAATCGTAAAAGCAGGGGATTCGCAGGTTAGCCGAGTATCACTATCCCATACTCTTCTAAAAACTAAAAACTGGTTCTTTTTTATGAGCTGCATGCGGTCTGGGTTTATTTTGGTGAAAGATGAGATTGGGGCGAGGTAATACAATGAGTAACAGCGGGTTGCAATATTCCGGTTATATAACGAGTTGCCTCTGACTGAGGGGTGTAAACTCAGTAAAGCAAAAGTTACATTTTGCTTTTCACTCTGAAAAAGTCTGATCAACAAAATCTAGACTGGTCACTAAAACAAATAGTGTTACATATAAATTACAACTAAATGGCGATTAATAGTTATCGTCGAAATAGTTCTACTTTTAGTTTGCAATAAAAACATCACCCACTTTCTGGATAGAGTAAAATTCTACGAAAAATGGAAGCTAAAGATCAATCCACCAAAGATTCATCTAAGAAGAGAAGAAGAAGAAGACCCATCTAAGAAGATACTATCAACAAATAGAGAAGTAAAGGAAAGAACAATGTCAGAATCATAGAGACATAAACTGAAATTCAATACACACTGCCAACATACCAGAAGAACAGTCAACATTATATATCCTTACTGAGATTGTCCAACAAAAAGATTGTCCAAAAGAAGAAGAATAAACATCATCAGGGCATACACAATACGAGTTATCACGCATGCACCGCCAGTTTGATTCCTATAGAATAAATCATCACTGTCAAGACTTTAACAAGCAAATAAAAAGAGAAGCAAATAAGAAGATAAGCATAGAAGAAGCGAAGCAAAGTTATCCAAACAAGCTCTGAAGAGAGTTCTGATCTCCAAGAGTCAAGAAGCCAGTCGAATAATTAATCACATCAGAACCGCCAAATTCTACAACTTCAAAGTCAAGGAAAGCTCGCAGAAAACATTAAAAGGCCGGAGCTAACACTAATTAATATTCTGAAAAAATGAGAGGGACCGACCTGTAGAAGAGGGAAGACCTGACGAACTAAGTAAACTGGCTTAATGAAGGCTTTTACAGCACACAATCAGATTAACAATAGCGAAGGCCTAAAAAGCTGAAAGACGAAAAGTAAATTAGTCAGAACAACCAAAATAAGGGAATCTACATGCGCAAACAGCCCCAACTTTACCCAAATCCAAGAGTCTGAATAAACAAATAACATGTAAAGAATAAAAATCTAATATTGTAAAGGCAATTGATTGATAATAATAATTTTAATATTAACAGAGAGCAAACATACTACAGAGATAAAATATTAGGGGTATAAGTATTGTCATTTTTTGATACAGTTAATTTTTTTATTTAAGCGTGAATACAGTTATAAATTATAATAAAATCTCCATCTTCATGGACAACCTTCGTCCATCTCTCTGAGAAACTCTGAGAAACAAACATTTAGTAAAGTAACAGTGAATTTGACGCAAAATATTCTTCAATTGTTTTTTTAAGCGGATTGCTGCAGAGAAGCCAGTTTTTCCCATTAACAATTTGTTGAAGAAAATGATCTCTGCAAAATCTGAACAAAAGCCCGCTCCAGATGGTTACACGCTGAATTTTGTTTTCAACTGGAAGTTGATATGGCACCCATATTCCTTCTCTTTGCACTTTGTTCAGGTGTATTAAACACCATTGTATTGTGGACCATGAACTTTAAGTTTTATGGTAAATTCATGTACGGTTTCTTTGGAGTTAGCTTTCATTTTAGCCAACAACAGATCCTTATCAAACTTAAGAGGTGTTCCAGGTTTTATACCATTGATATCACCCTTCTTAAATTTGGTATCCTAAATTTAATAAATCAACGCTGAGATGTTCTGCTATTCAATAGCAGGATAAATAGCATTGATGGCCTTTGTGACATTAGTGTCATTGTTATGTTTTCAAAATTTATACCGCATCAAATATGGAACTTATCCACACTTTGCTCTTCAAAAACGGGATTAATTATGGGTAATAGTGAGAACATATATAGGAGGAAATAGTTACAGTAAAAGTTATATCCCTTTCTCTATAAAAAAAGAACCTTTTTATAGAAATTACCTTAACGATAAAATAAATATTGACAAAAACAAACAATATAATTCACATAGAATTATTTGTTTTCTCTTTTATTTTGTCGTAAAATAAGTTTCAATACAAATAGCTAATATACAGAAAACCACCAATTTGGAAAAAATTACCCTAGCTCGTAAAACCCATACTTTTATGAGATCCATATTAGAACCTAAATCCCGAAATTACTATTCCATTTGATTTTTTTCTCTATTCTCTAAAAAAAATTTTTTTTATCCAAAGACCTTTCAAGAAACTTTCTTAAAGGGTGGGGAAAGCTTGGATAATATTTATGATAAATAACTATATATAAATATATATATATATATATATATATATATATATATATATATATATATATATATATATATATATATATATATATATATACATATATATACTTTCTTAAAGGGTGGGGAAAGCTTGGATAATATTTATGATAAATAACTATATATAAATATATATATATATATATATATATATATATATATATATATATATATATATACATATATATATATATATATATATATATATATATATATATATATATATATATATATATATATATATATATATATATATATATACATATATATACATATATATATATATATATATATATATATATATATATATATATATATATATATATATATATATATATATATATATATATATATATATATATATATATATATATATATATATATATATATATATATATATATATATATATATATATATATATATATATATATATATATATATATATATATATATATATATATATATATATATATATATATATATATATATATATATATATATATATATATATTTTGCTAAATAATCCAAATCCAGCCACTAAGTACGTAAGTTGGGACAGTTGAGGCACGGAGGTTAGTTCCTGTTCTCATATTTGTTCGAATCTTCTAGAATATTCCATCGAATTATATCGAATTTTCTAAAATCTCGATTGGTTTAGAATATTCTATCGAATTATATAGAATTTTTTTGAAAATTCTATAAAATTCTATCGGAAGAATTACATGGAACATTCTAGAATATTCGATAGGATCAATGCCGTTCGAAATCTTTCGAGAACATTCTTAAATCGTAAACAAATCGAAGCTCCGAGATGTTCTATCCCCACCACTGGACACTTCTTCATGGCCAGCTGGGGATATATAAGGGGTCTCACTTCCGCTCTGACGCCAAGTCAAGGTCCAGACTCGAAGGTCTTCACAGAGGGGCCGCTGATAACAAGTCCCGCAAACCCACCATACCTCCACCAACTTTCGTGTGGCGATCTCAAACGAACTCTGTTCCTACAAACACCCCCGTTCCACAAGGGAATTCTATTTCTGCCCTTGGTGAAACCACTTACAGCCCATATACTGTTTACACTTACAGCCCATATACTGACTTTGTTGTAAACCCTAATCTCACGAAAAGTCAGACTCTGTCCCGCAAAAGAAAGGGGAAATTCTGACACTTCCTAGGACACCGAGAATCCCAAAGAAATATTACAGAGCCGGCGTAGTTTATTCTTAGATAGGCAAGAGCAGAAGCTAGCGTAAAAACCAGTGTGAAAAAGCGGAAGCTATGACGCCAGTTCAATTTTTTCCCAGTGAAGAAGTGAAAACAAAAGAAAAGAATAAAACAAGACAGTGTAAAAAAAATAAAGAAGTGGTAAAACAAAAATAAAAGTAAAAGGTAGTTATTCAAAACAGCAAATAAGCTATTTCTTAAATTTTCAACAAACACAATGTAAAAATAATAAGCCGTAAAACAAGAACAACTGATTGTGTTTCTGGTTTTGACTCATTGTTTCAACCGCTGAAAGATATCGAAATTGACAACAACGGTATTAGACTCACTGTTCGTGCCTACAAATTGAGCAAATCTAGTTTGTCGGGGTATATCGCAAAATTGGATAAAGAAGTTCCAGACATTTCAAATATGTCTTATGAAGAGTTAATGCCTATCGTTCGCCGTGTTGCATCGTATTTGACGCCAAAGATGGTATGACATTTTTTTATTCATTTTAATCACAAATTTTTATTGATTCCATAGATGTTCAATGACGAACAAGAAGAAACTTTAGTCGAATATCCTGTGCGATGCTGTCAAAATATGACGGCTTAAGCATAACCAAATTGAAACAATTAACCTACGAATTTGCTCGAATACGAATTGAATCATGGGATGCCATGATGCTGGATATTCGATATTCAGTTTGCGCGCAAATTCGTAGGCCAAATGATAAAAGGCTTCTGATAAAATGGCTGCAAAATCTTGGTACTACGGCTTCATTTTGCGACAGAAAAAACTTTTTTTGCGCACGTCCGAACAAACAAGTCTCAACCGGATTTCCTTCTATAAGGAAAATGTCGACCCATTTTTTGAACATGTGTGAAGTGAGCTTTTCGATTTGTACTATTTTGATACATTGTGTGTTGTGTGTATTTGTGTACAGAGATTGTTGTTGTATCGGAACCAAACTGGCGCTACATGCGTGATGAGTCATTATGACCTGTTAATGTTTATTATTCTTCTATCTGTCAAACCGTTGGCTCGAGTCACGAAGGGGTATATTATGTTGGCTGCTAATTTGACTTTTATTTTGGTTTGTTGGTAGGGCGTTCTGTATTTCAGTTTCCTGTCTACTTCAATTCCTAGACAATGTTTTTTTTTTGCTTCTCTTCTTGTTGATGTTTCCATAAAATCATGATCTGATTTTAATAAAGGTTCTGAATTTTTCATTCAAGTAGCAGTGATTCAAATTTTGCTTTTCAAATGACATCGCGTCTACTACTTATTTTTCAAAGCTCATAAGTTGGAAAAAATTCTGATTCGAACAGGTTCTGCAGTCGATGAAACGCAGTGGCCTAAAATTTGTTGAGGACCCAATTTATTTCTTCTCTTTATTATTATGGCCAAAAATATCCTGATTTGAGTCAGAAAAAAAATTAAGGAGCGACGGTAGCAGTGAACGAAACAATATGCAAACCAGTAAAAAAATCCGTGAAAATATATACATGAACTTAACACCATCAGAAAAGCCTAAAACGTTTTCCTTTAAGGCATTCCGGACGTTTCCCCCATTTCCTTTACTGACAAACTATCTCCTCTTTCAATAAATCGATTGAGAAAGACATCGTCGACTGTTATTCAATACGTTTCACTTTAAAATTCGTGGGGCACTTTTTTTCCTGAATCTAGTCTGTATCATTCATCAACTTATAAGAGATTCTTTATCCCATTGCGATAATACAAAAGTTGAGGAATCGAGCTACATATTTTTTTATGGTCAATAACATCTTATTTTTTGTAAAATATCCAGTAAAATTCTGGTAGATTAGAATATAAAATGGCTATTATGTTTTAGAATTTAGATTTTGTAACATATTGCATGTAAATATAGTAAGTAACTTTTTGGAGTGGAAATATTCTCCATTGAAATCATGTAATTATTTAAATTATCTTTCATTTTGCTACAATATTTTTTTAAATACGAAGGTAGTGTGAAAAGTTTTCAATCTAGTACAGAAACACTTTTTTTGTCAAATTCAGTTTTATTTTTCAACATAGTCTTCTTGTAATTCTATACACTTTTTCCAGCAATGCTCTCATCCCTTTAATCCGCCCAAATAGTAGTTTGAATAATATGGCTGATATTTTCAAGGTTTCAAGCCATGCACTTATATATTATATTACCAGAATATTTTGACGAGTGACGCCATCTTCATGTTGAGGCTGGAAACTTTTCAGACTATGCTTGTATAAAAAGCAGTGGCACATATGACGCAGAGCCAACATAGTATGGTTGAGAATAGTACCATATATCGAAAAACGAATGGAGAAGATCAGACAGGGTTATAATAACAGAAAAGGCTTTTCTAGTTGTACGCCCTGTAGGGTAGGCAGATTGAGACGTCGGAGCAAAGAAACTAGATTCTCTTGATAATGGCTTCAAAGTGGAAGCAGAAACTTCGAAATTTTACAAACCTTAAATGCGGTTCTAGCCGAAAACCTAGTAAATCCAACAGTACTGATCGCGGAACCCTTTTCGAACAGAGTCGAATATTGACTTTTAGTTGATCTAGTGTTTAAAGCGTATTGAGGCAAATTCTCTATTTAAGGTGCCTAAAAAAATTTGGGGCGGGTAGATCGGTGGATCATGATCCTTATAAATTTTAATAATCACATTTCAGAATTAATATCCTGTAACTTATATCGCGAAATAACACCAGCCTAATGAGAACAGAAGTAAAATATGGTCTTAAAGCCCTTTCGAACTTTATAATTTGTCGACATTTCCATTCCGCAGAAATATAGGCGGGTAAAATTTATCTTTTCAGTTTTCGAAAATCGGTCAGAGCTCGGGATAAATTTTAATTTTTATTCGAAATCTCGGTTTAAGATTCTTTTCGTGGTTTCCAATGGGGACATAAAGATTTTTATTATTGTTTTCATAAAATATGGCGAAAAATTTCGCCCTCATGAATATTTACGGTGGTGGTGTTTTGGATATCCATACTACTCAAATTCTGGACTCTTTAAATAATTCGCTATAATTATTACAGTTTTTTATGTGAATTTTACAATAAAAATTATCAACATTCAACATCAGGATGATTTGATTCTACAGGGTGTATAGGAAAATACTTTCATACATTTAACGATACTTCCCATCATTTTAAAGAAAAAAAGTTCCTTACAACAAAAGTAAAAAATCTACAGGTTACCATAAAAAATGTAAAATTATTAAGTTACCAATTGAAAAGCTATGAAAAGAATTAACATATTAAGCAAATATGTGTAAAAGCATATATGACAAATTTTAATTGGTTATTACTTAACTTGCAATAAACTGCAAATAAGCAAAAAAAAGCAAAAGCAACGTTTCTTTTGTTAATGTTCGTCTTGTTAATGCTCCTCTTGATAACATTCCTCTTGTTAACCGTCCTCTTGTCAACCTTTTCAACGTTACTCTTGTTGAACTTCTTGTTAATGAATATCTGGTTAACGTTTCTCTTTCCTGTCAAACCGAGCGTGTGTCTAACATTTTGACGCATCTAATATCTATTAAAAAATTTAAAACATTAAGATCTTTTTCTCGAGAGACATTTTGGAAAATATACTTAAGATTATTAAAAATTGATTTTACTGCAGTTTTCATATTAAATTGATATTCTGAAAAGTCTTAAGCAATAATTGTTCATTGTGTTCAAGTGTGTCATTTCAAACATTTCGACACTAAGTGTATTTTAGAGTTTCTGGTATTATTATTATTAATCAATTACCTTTACAGTACTGGATTTTTATTCTTCATATATTATTTGTTTATTCAGACTCTGTTTTTGTATTTGGGTGAGGTTGGAGTTGTTTGCGGATGTAAATTCTCTTATCTTAGTTGTTCTGATTTTTCGTCTTTAATCTTTTCCCCTAACGGGCCCCACCCATCCCTTCCATTGGTGGGCACATGTGTCGTCTCTGATGTTTAGACTCTTCAGGGCAACACTGTTGTTTCACTGGACGAAGTCCAAAGAATTCTAACACTGCATATTTATTACATCCGAGGGGAAGTTGGCGACAAGTATGGGTTAGGTTAGGTTGACTGTGGATGGGATCTTCCTATTCTTGACGAGAGAGCACATGTCGGTGCCCTGAAGAGTGTAAACATCAAGAGACGAAACATGTGCCCTCCAATGGAGGGGATGGGTGCAGGTTGTTGGTTGTTGTGTGTGTGTGTGTTCCATATGAGATTGTGGAACCCAGCAGTTGGATGTCTTGTGACACTCAGCATTGTTGTCTCATTGGACTAGACGAATTCTAACACTGCATATAATATATATATATATATATATATATATATATATATATATATATATATATATATATATATATATATATATATATATATATATATATATATATATATTTACATTATTTACAACAATTTTAAAACATTTTAAATGGGATACATAATTTTGCCCCGTACAAGAATTTCCTACATTCTTTCACCATTAAATATTATTATCATAATAAAACCGGAGTTTATTTATTAAGTATGTATCTGCAGTACACTCATCTAATTTAACCAACCATTTTCTCTAATCTGTAACAAGTTGACGAAATGCATCTCCATCCAAATGATATTTCGCGAATAAGATTTTCTTTTCGAGCCATTGACCAACCCTTTCGGGCTCGGGTTTCGCACAGATAACTTCTAATATTGGGGTTAAGACAGTTCCATTCTCTCTCTAGACCGGATACGTTCCCCGAAAGCGACAAAAGAGACTGCGTCCTACAGTTTAAACGAAAAGTAGTTTTTGTTAAAGACGATACTTTCCGTTGCCTTCCTCTTCTATTCAGTTTTTGCCCGTCTTCGAATTTCTTCTTGTTTACCGTTAATGAGAAATATAATAGATCGTTCAGAATGAATGACGTTCTTTCATTCGTTTTTTGCAATGGTTATTGATATTGGTAAAAGGTTCTAGGACTAGATATTATCTAATTTATAGGTCACATTATTCTTTTTTGTAATATCTTAGTTTTGTAATATCTTATTTACTGTTCTGACGCTATCAACATACGAAGAAAAAAAACTACGAAATATGAGATGAAAGTTATTCTTAAGAAAATAGGGGATTAGTAATTATCACCAGTGAATTACGATAGTAGCCTGAAAAGTTTCCACTCCCAACATGAACATGGCGTTACTCTTCAAAAATATTCTGTTAATATAATTGTGCATGCCATGAAAGTTAACCTTGAAAATTTCAGCCATATTAGATGCTTAGTTGTTATTTAACAGTCATTCATGTCAGTCAATGTTAAAGTTTCTGTAAAGACAGAAAAAATCGAATATCGAGCTGTTATTAAATTCTTGCATTTGAAAGGTAACACGCCTCCGCAAATTAAATCCGAGATTGATGCTGTTTACAGGGACTTAGGGGACTGAATTTAAACCGATGCTGAAGCATCTGCTGCTGATACCGATAAGATTGAAGAAAGCAAATACGACATAAATTTTACAGCATAATATTGTAACGATAGCTTCATAAATTTAAAAAAAACGGCAACGGAGTTTTCGTTAATGAAGACGTTTCTGCTTCGGCTGCACTTACATTGAGCCTCTTATTCAATAAACATACACATTTTTAACAATGTGCTTAGCATCGGGCGATAAATGTTTTTTTAAATTAGCACTACTGGAGGCGCAATGATCATTATCTTGCCACAAACGCCACATTTTTAGCACGTTTGGAATAACAAAAAAATATGATCGAAATTATAGAACTGCACTGTTTAAGAAAAGAATGCGAAATAAGCTAAAACATTTCGACACTACTAAACCAAGTATAAACTTAATTTTATCTTTTTACCTGTCATTTTATTAAGTCCGGCCCTGTTTACGTTTCTTGCAACTTTGCCGTGTTTTGTTACGCCATGGGTTGTTAAAACAACCATGTTGGGTTAATATACCTTGAAACGCACTATACTAATTTTAATTTTAATATTCTCCAAATACATATGTTGTTTCAATGTTATTCACGATGTTTTTAATCCACCCTCATAGGAAAATTTAATTTTATCGCATCATCAAAAAAATCACCTTCAAATTGATCCCAAAATCATTACAATAATTACAGGCGACAACAAAACAAAATTCCAACCAAAAGAAATTGGGCAAAATAATATCAATTGCGAGATTGAGGCCGTGAAAACACCTCGGGCCATCGAAATGTCTTCTGTCTCCGAAGACTTTTACTTATACATCTTCTTTTTTTTATGTCTCTACGCGACTTCGCAAAAACCAAAAACTCAGACGAATATCGAAATGCCGAAATGAAAAAGAAATTGATTAAAACATCTCGAAAGTTTCGCGATCCCATCGAAAAAATTTAATAAAGTTTGTAGATCGGTCAAAAAATTAGATTTTTATTGAAATACAGCGATCAATGTAAAATTATTATGCGGAAAAAAATCCCAATTATGGATAATCAGAAAATTTTCTTTTGTGATGAATGATTTCATTTTATGAAATAAAAAAAGTTTTTTTTTATATTATGAATACATAGCCTTCAATTAATCCCGATACCCAGGTGACATAAAAACCTGTACAACCAACACGGTAAGTTAGTAATGACTAAAACGAAATCACCAATTGTGTAAAACTACCACATACATTTATTGTTTTTTTTACAGTTTTTATAAATATTCTTTTTCTTTGAATTATATACATAGTTTAGTACTAATAACGAAAACAAATACAACATTTGACCAGTCCTAAAAATTTTACAAATAACTCTATCGAAGCAGATGTCACGGAAGGAAAAAAGAAAAGAAGCGCATATTGTAAATTTTTATGGAAAATATGGTTGATGAAATGCAAGCAACGAAAATTATTTTTTTTAAATTATCAAATATGTTTAAGAGGTCCTTTTACATTTTTTTTATTAATCAGTAAACATAGGATCTATTAAAAATCTGACAGGTTGTTTTATTACACCACATTATAACCTTAAAAAAACGCTAAATAGGAACTAATTTAATTTAAGGGAAATAATTTTTTTTATATTCAAAGGTCAATTAACAGGAACAGCCTTGCCTATTTTTATGCACATATAAATGGGGACGAAAACGGTCATATTGAAACACCAAAGATGAGTTATAGTTTTGGAATTTTGGGGGTTGGTGTCAACAACTTAGAAGTTTAATAGTAGATTTGAGCAATTTTAGTTTGCTTTACTCAATAATAAATGCCGAATAAGTATACTGGGATACTCTTTTTGTGTGTTCTAGTGTAAATACATATTAAAACTTACTATATTGACAATAAAAACAATAATATCGGAAGTAAGGTAAACACACCTTAGTTTGTGTGTTTTGTGGTTGTTCCCTGACACGAAAAAGTAAAACTTCAGGAGTAACATTACATAGTAAGTGCTTTTAATACTAAATTTGTCAATTATTTAGAAATAAAAGCGAATTTTGTTTCAATGATATTTTAAGGTTATGAAGCAAACATACGTCCTGATATGCATAGACGTAGTCAAATTGATTTAGGTAAAATAATATAATTATAATGTTATCAAGGTAGTGATTATCTTATTTAGACTTTAAGTTTTTAAGATGTATTTTAAAATGTTTAGTTTGCTGATATACTGGGCCTTCAGATTCAGATTATATTTTAGTTTTCGCTTGATACATACAAAACATGTTTCTTTACTCATATAAAGAACCTATAAAATATAACTAATAATACAGAGTGTTAACTTATTTTAGTTGTAGAAAATTAGTTTTTACTCGACTTTATATATCTCACTTTAGTTTATTTACTGACTCTTTACACTACAATAATTAATTATATTTGTACAAACGCTGTAGTAGATGAAAAAGTTCGTAGTATGCATACAAAGTAAATTTTGTTTAAGGGACAATAAACACTGAACAACTAAATACAGAAAGGAAACATACAGAAAGTATTTTAAAAGTATTAATTTATACCGAATGCTTCGGTTATACCGAAAAAATACGAGGAGTGAAGAGAGTTAAATTATTACATTTGAATTGAATATATATCCGAATTAGTGGACGTTGCGCACAGTAACGCCATCTCTTGTCGAGTAGAAGTAGTGGATATATTTAAAAGAAAAAGCCGAAGATTTCTTCTTTAATGGTTTTAGATTTAGCGCAGAGGAACGAAATTAATTTAACCATTTCATTTAAAGTTAAGAACTTTATAAATATGTCGTAATTTTTCCGATGAATATATAAATATTAAATTTCATGTAAGTATATTTTTGTTGTTTTATTTACTTCAAACTAAACTCCCCCCAAAACTAAATCCTGGCTACGCCCGTGCATATATATATATATATATATATATATATATATATATATATATATATATATATATATATATATATATATATATATATATATATATTTATATATATGTACTTATATGGGGCTGCTTAAAGGTGATAGAGCCTTTTAAAAAGGGAACTCTGAAGATGGTTCTTTCGCAATACTTTCGAAACGGTTTATGCTAAAGTCGTGAAACTAGGTATACTTCAATAAATTGGAATGGAAAAAGTTTTTTTTTGTTAACAGTTGGATATTTAGTCAGAGGCGTCACATACAGCAGCATCTCCTTGGTAAATGCTGCAAAGGTTTTTTTTGTTTCTAATATTTCTTAACTTTTTAAATCAAATTACCAAATGGTAAAGATTTTTAGACAAAAAAGGTCCTCTTATTTCATCTCGTTCGGATAGACTGATTTCCAGAAAACTGACTTTTTCGAAATTTTAATAATTAAGTAGGCGGCTGTCACTATTAATTTTCGTCTTTCACGTTTCGTAAAACTGTACCATTCCAACAGATTTCACTAGCAATAAGTATGCAATGTTATGATTTGATACATTAACCTCAAAACTACACAAGTTACGTTCCGCCAAAATAACAGCGTTATAGATTTATAATTTTTTGAAAATGTTGAGTTTTGTGCCTGAAAACACATTACTTTTCCTGTTTCATCAAAAGAGAAAAGCCACTGAAAGTCATCGTTTGCTGGTAGATACTTACGGTGAGCATGCTTCAACCATAAGAACATGTGAAACATGGTTTAGACAATTCAAATGTGGTGATTTTAACGTTTAAGGCAAATAACTTTCTGGTAGGCTAAAAACGTTTGAAGATGCGGAATTGCAGGAGTTATTGGATGAACATCCTACACAAACTTAAAAACAATTGGTAGAAAAGTTTAATGTGAGCCGGGTGGCAATTTGTGAACGATTACAAGCGATGTGAAAGATCCAAAAGATGGGAAGATGGGTGCCACACGAATTGAATGACAGGCAATTAGAAAATCGAAAAATCGTCAGTAAAATGCTGCTTCAAAGTTATGAAAGGAAGTCATTTCTGCATCGAATAGTAACAGGTGATGAAAAATTGATTTATTTCGAAAATTCCAAGCGAAAAAAATCATGGTTATCACCTGGCGAAGCCGGCCCATCGACTGCAAGGCCAAATCGCGTTGGTCGCAAGATCATGCTCTGTGTCTGGTGAGACCAGGTTGGTGTCGTGTATTATGAACTGTTGAAACCTGGAGAAACACTTAATATTGATCGCTACCGACAACAAATGATCAATTTAAACTGTGCATTAATCGAAAAACGTCCACAATATGCTCAAAGACATAAGGTGATTTTGCAGCATGACAATGCGCCATCTCATACAGCAAAACCAGTCAAAGAAGTGTTGAAATCACTTGGATGGAAAGTTTTATCGCACCCGCCGTACTCTCCAGACCTGGCTCCATCCGACTACCACCTTTTCGCATCGATGGTGCACGTGTTTGCAGCCGATTCGCCGATTTCGAAGAAGTTAAAAAATGGCTTGATGAATAGTTTAGCTCATAGGAGAAACTGTTCTTTCGGAATGGCATCCATAAATTGCCTGAGAGATGGGCAATATGTTTAAAATCAAATGGCCAATACTTTGAATAAATACATTTTAACAATCCATTATAAATAACCGGAAAGGAATTACCGACACATCTAGTATTATGTTAGTTAGTTATTAATGTTTCGCGGAATCATCTCCAACGCAATTAGAAACACGGTCCTTTTCATTCTCGTATCTGAAACGTTGAAGAATGTACAATATTGAAAACGTTCTAAAGACTGTTGAATTAAACATGACGTTTGCTGTGTTTTTCTTCTTGTCGGTTGTTTGAAGTTGAAATCATGTCTAGGCTAAAAAGTTTTATTTCGGCTTGAGAAGCTTTTTTGTTGGACAGTCGACTTATTAAAACAGTACATTGGATGCATTATATATATATATATTTATATAAGAATTACTAGGTTCTCGGGAAGAACCGCGTTTCAGATTTGTAAAATCTCGACGTTTACTCTTCCACTATGAAGTCAGGAGATTCCAATTTCTTAATAACTTTTTGTCATATTGGCCCCAATATCAAAGACACTTGCATTTTTGCAGGACAGAAATAAATACAATCAACTAATTATATTACTCCTCTTCTAAAACTATTTTAATTTAAATTTAATTTAATTAATTTAATTTTAATTAGTAGTAAGTCTTCATTAATTTAATACAGTAACTATAATTATAAAATTATTATATAATTATAATAATTTATTGTTTTAAATAACTGTTAACTTGTATCAGTTTTTTGTTTTTATTAATACTGCCCTACGCCACTGCCAAACCAGAAACAGTAGTCGGCGACCATTCTGGTCCTACTAACACTACTATGCAGATACCATTCTGGTCCTACTAACAGAATCATATGTTCTTTCCTGTAGTTTTATATTCAAAGAAATTGACAGATCTAGGGGAAATTTTAATAATATTTTTGGTGACCATTGGTACCACCTTTAAATAATGCAACAAGTTTCTAAGTTTAAATAAATCACTAGACATGTGGATTGCAGGATTAAATAAGCGTTCTGTATAATATCACGGTCAAAAAGTAATATGACATTTTAAATAATACAAAAAACATATATTTTTTCATCTATATTTATTTTGTTTTCTACAAAGTATCCTCTCATAAATCATGTCCTGAGTTTACGGAGCATTTTTTTGTGTTGCTTTTCGAACAACATCGCGTCTATAAGTGATATTTTAGGTTAAATTGATAGTAGGCTCGTGTGTTATATCTCGTTATTAGGCTGAAAGAATGCGCTTTAAAATAACTGTACGACATAAATAATCCTATTTCGAATAGGTTCCGCAGTAGATGAAACGTAAGGATCAAGAATTAAGTTGGGGATCTAATATATATATATATATATATATATATATATATATATATATATATATATATATATATATATATATATATATATATATATATATATATATATATATATATATATATATATATATATATATATATATATATATATATATATATATATATATATGAGATAATCATTCGCGAACTAACCTCGAAACTAGTATGAAATAGTGACAAAATATCGAATTGCACTCGTATTTTTACATCAAAAATGAATATTAGTGGCATTGAAAAATACATATTCTTACTACTGAAACTGTGAACACTCGAAAAAAAAACTTGATGAAAAATTTGTTTTAAAAGAAAAGAAAAATTTCATCAAAGCAAAACTTCCTGGCGGGCCATAAAAGACTTTTATATAACTTTGTTGTGACGTGTTGCGGCTCTTTGGGCAATTCGAACCGCCGACACTGCCCTCAGGCAAATTAATTTATACAAAGGTCGTGTTTTACGTTTTATAACTCTCCGAAAGCGAACATCGTCTTCGTCGATCTGTGACTTTTTTCTAAGAGCTTTCGCGGAAATAAACGTCGTAATGTTCAATTTGGTCTCGGACAGTGTTAGATGCGGACGCCTTCGCTTAGATTTCTTCGAGACATCATAAAGAGTATTATCGTAAAACGAGTATTAAAATTGCCATTGAGAGAAAAGATTTGGTAGACAAGTTCTTGAAACAAGACGACGACGATGTCGATTATTTTATATTACATATGTAACTTGAGCTTATGGGTCATATTTTTTTTTTATTCTCTGCTTCATACTTACATGGTGTTCTTACTTACTTATCTAGATTCTCTTCGAGGTGTTTTGGCCTTTGTTTTAAACATTTACGCTCTTTAGTATCATTATTAATACAAACATTTATTTTTCTAGTTGGTATAACTCGCATTGATATTTGACAAAAGTTTCATATCATTTCGTTTGTTAAGTTAGAAATTATTTATTATTTATTAAAGAGATGCCGGTACTAATACATTTGTTGGTATAGACTAATAGCTTCTATGACGTTGTGGAGGGTAAACATACGTCATCAAAAGCCAGTTCGCCGGTTATTAATTGTCATTCTTCAAAAATACATAGATTTTTATAGCTTTGGATATGTCGAATTATGTACAAGAAAAAGACTTTACGCGGAGAAGTTTAATAAACTTCTTTCATTTGAAGAAAAAGGCGGCTGAAAGTTATCGATTATTGGTTGAATCTTACCGTGAACATGCTCTAACCCAAAAAACTTGTGAACGGTGGTTTAAACGCTTTAAAAGTAGCGATTTTGATATCAAAGACAAGGACCGTCCGGGGAAGCCAAAAAAGTTTGAAAATGCAGATTTGCAAGTACAATTGGATGAAGACTCAATTCATACGGTGAAATAATTGACAGAAGCATTGAATGTTGCCCAATCTACCATTTTTGAACGTCTACACACATACTGTGAATTTCATCCTGAATTCTCTATTTTAACTCATCCAGAGTTATTGGTCGAGTCGTGTATACTTTACTCTTGGGATAGCCCCACCGATAGCCGTTACCGAATCTTAAGATCACATGGTTACCGAACAATTCTCGCACAGTTTCCATTGATTGCTGTACAGTGTGTGATGTTGCTCCATCCTGTTGAAACCAGATTCTTGAACGTGTGGAAAATGTTTCAATTTAGGTGTAACGAAAGATTGTAACATCTCCACGTAACGATCCGCATTAACAGTTACTGTGATCCCCTGTTCATTTTCAAGGTTTTTCATCTTCAAAAATAAGATCCGATGATTCCATATAATGAAACAGCACACTATACTGTTACCATACTAGCATGTAAAGGGCGCTCATGACGTTCATTAGGATTTGTGTCTGTCCAGTAACGGTAGTTCTGCTTATTTACGTAACCTGAGAGTTGAAAATGGGCCTCATCTGATATCTACAGCTTACTTAGAAATTACTCGTCATTGTTTATGTTTGTTATCATTTGTTGACAGAATTCTACTCGCAACTGGTAATCGTTTTCCTTCAGTTGTTGCACTATCTGCAGCTTGTATGAATGACATTTCAAATCTAAATGAAGAATTCTGCGAACACTTTCCCGGGACATTTCAACCGCAGCTGCTTGCTTACGAATTGAAAGCCGTGGGCTCCGTAAGTCAGACTCGCGTACAACATCAATGTTTTGTGGAGTACGAGCCCTTCTTGGTCGTCCTGTTGGTTTCTTCTTTAAGGCAGATCCAGTCTCTTCAAAGTTATTAACCAACTTTTTATTTAATAAATCCAGCTATTTATTTAAAAACGTCGGAACTCCTTCTGCGCAGCTTTCAAACTATGACTGTTTTTATAAAACATTTTTATGGTTCCACTAATCCATGGTTACTAAAATGGCAAAGTGTTTACTTGCTCAAGGTCACTGTCCCGCAGTGCTGCTCATGGCTGCCATTATGTATTTCAAAAATTTCTGTTATTTTGTCACCCTATATATATATATATATATATATATATATATATATATATATATATATATATATATATATATATATATATATTACAGAAATCTTTCACCCTTTCTCCACGTGGTGCCACCGATCGCCTTCGCCGAACTGTCAACCATGCGACGTCACGTGTGCCTCGGGACCGGTTTCTAGCCTTTCAGCCGTCATCAGCCGAGTTCTAGACGAACGCAAGGAAAGCAGTTCGGAGAGACGATCGGGGCCAGACCAGATTAACTGGCCATTATATATATATATATATATATATATATATATATATATATATATATATATATATATATATATATATATATATATATATATATATATATATACGAGAGACAGAAAGTCCTGCGCATGGATCAGGGAACAAACAAAAGTATGTCATCATTCGAAGAGTAAAGCAATTAAAATGGAGATGGGCAGGCCATATAGCGAGACGATGGGACGACAGATGGACCAAGGCAATCCTGGAGTTGATACCGCTTGATCGCAAACGTCCGCGAAGAAGACCGAAAGCACGATGGATTGATGACATCGTTAAGTATATTGGACTCAAGTGGCAGACGAAAGCCCAGGACCGTGAAAGTTGGAAGCATGCTGAAGAGGCCTTCATCCTGCAGTGGATTAACACAGGCTGATGATGATATATATATATATATATATATATATATATATATATATATATATATATATATATATATATATATATATATATATATATATATATATATATTATTGCTTATAGGTATATAAAATACGTTATATTAAAGTTATACAAAAAGAACACTAGTTTTTATTAGATCTTATGTTCATTTTATTGTTTCTTCTAAAAACATCGAGAACTTTTGAAACATTCCAATATATCTGTGACTTTTTATGAACAATATATATTTATGTATCTCGATTTACAATATAGTTATTACTGAAACTTTTCTGGCAACAATTGAAATAAAAGAAATGTACTATATGTTACAACAGAAAATAAGAGGTATATATCGGTATATGGGACGTCATTTTGTCGTCCTATATACGAAGTTATTTTCCCAACGATACTTTAATGAATGAACTTTTATTGAATGAATCCAATACGAAACGTATCGATTTGTATTTGCGGCGCTCAAAACTTTAATTGCTTCGCTGAAATTAGGCGACTAGACATCGAATTCAATTTTATGTCCAGACGAGCTTCGAACTTTAAATTATCTGGAATAATTGTTCTTGAAAATGGAAACGATTAAGTGTATCGACTTGATGCAGATGAAAATTGCAGATTCAGTCAACAGTCATGCCTAATATTATGTTTCATAGACTGAATAACTTATTCGAATCAGATTTATTTTTGCCGTAAAGTATCGTAAAGTATTTTTAAAGCGACATCTTTCAGTTTCAAAATGAGGTATTGATATACGAGTTTACCTTGAATATAACCTGAAAAAATCACTGCAATGTCGTTTTTCATGGTGTTCATATCGTGTGAAATTAGGCGGTCATCAATCGAGCCAGTGGCCTAGAATGTAGGTATTCCGTCAGTAGATTTCCTGTATATTTCAAGGAAATTTAGTAGGTAATATATGGAAATGTTTCCTCCTCATTTTAATATGGAATGGCTCTTTTTCCATATTCTCGTTTATCCCCACTATATTTCTGTCGACCCTTTCTAAGTTGTCGGGTCATTAGCTAGTTACATAGACACATGGGATGGACTCCCCTTAGGCAGTGCATTCCAGAGAAGTTAGAAAAGGCCTGCCTACCTTCAGGAAGCTACCTAGCGGATCACACTAATTAAAAACTATGGAGACTGACGGACTATCGCTCAGAGGAAATCGTAGAGCAGGGTGGCCGAAGACATCACATATCTAAACTCCAGCTATTGGATGTTTAAGTGAAGAAAGAAGAAAAGTGCATTGATAATAGTGTGTTTGTAACCCTAAGTACCATAGTACTCCTTCAGTGTCACCGGTGAATGAGATAAATTAAATAATATCTTAAGAAAGCACTTCCTCTAGTACTTGTTCAGCAGAGGGGGAGTGGTGCGAAGCGCTCGGCTCACCTCTTCCGGCGGTCAAGACTCAGAAGCACCAAGACAAGGAAGATAACATTTTTAAAGGACATAGTCACGGAAATCTTATTCCGTCTTCCAGAGTGCAGCTTCGGGGTAATTCTAAAAATATTCTCGGATGGATGGAGGGCGCGAAGTTCAGAATGAGTGAACTACATGAAGAAAGATTTTTCAACAACTCTCTCAAGACTCAAGTGAAAATTGACAGATGAAGTTTTTGAATAGAAGAAGAAGAAGAAGAAGAAGAAACATTTGTTTATGATAAAAGAGGAGAAAAAGTGGAATTTGTGAATAAATAATCGAAGAAGCCCGTGATTGAATTAGATTAACAACCAACTTTGCCTAAATCACATCAAAATGTTTCTACATTCAAAATCAACATGTGTGTGCATTATCAAATATATTCTTTTTATTTGTTAATTTTGTTATGAATGAATATCCAAAAGAAATAACGATATTCATTTATTTTTTTCTTTTATTTGGGTTTTTCGCCACTATCTATAAATATACTTCTATATATATCACTACACTATCTATATATATCTCTTATAAAAAAATGTACAAACTTTTAACGTTAACGATTCGGAGGGTCCTCTCCCCCCGTTTTCAAAACTAAACTAAAAAATAAATTATATTAATTTGTAATATATAAAGTAACGAGTGAAAGTAAATATATTTTTTTATGTATGTCAACGATACTTACATTGACAACAATATATGTTATATTGTTTTTTATAACATTTTTATATCTTTAATATTTTATTCGTTAGGCAAATTTATTACAAAAAAGAATCACTAATAAATTTGTCTCCGTTTGGTTTTTTGTTTTTACCCAGTGATTCTTTCTTTACATAAGAACAGGTATTTTTGATATTTTTTGAGTTTTAGATAGTGGCGAAGAAACAAAATAAAGGAAAAAATATATGAACACGCCACAATCATTCAGACATTACAACGATATTCATTAATGACGACCAATACAGACTTTCGCTTATGATGGAACCATAATAGCAAAATTAGAAAGAACATTAAAACCTTAACAAGAATGTTCAAAAAGATGGAGGAAAGGGCAAAAGTACGTTTGAAAATAAATGTGGGAAAGACCATAAATATACAACATTGGGAAATATTTTTGAATATAAAACTAACAGGAAGGAGCCTTACCTATCTCAATGCGCGTATACATGGAGACGGAAACGGCCATATTGAAACACAACAAATGACTCATTGTTTTGGAATATTGGTAGTTGGTGTCAACAACTTAAAAGTTTATCAGTAGTTTTGTGCAATTTTAATGTATTTTAATCAATAATAAGTGCCGAATAAGTGTACTGGAATATTCTTTTTGGGTGTTCTAATGTAAATACATATTAATATTTATTACATTGACAATAAAAGCAATAATATCGGAAGTAAGATAAACACTTAAATATGGTTAGTTGTGCTTCTTGTGGTTGTTCCCTGATACGAAAAAATCAAAATTCAGGAGTAACATTACATAGGTAAGTGCTTTTAATTGTAAATTTGTCAATTATTTAGAAATAAAAACGTATTTTGTTTCAATGATATTTTAAGGTTATGACGTAAACATATCGCCTGGTATGCATAGGCGTAGTCAAATTGATTTAGATAAAATAATATAATTATAATGTTATTTAAGATAGTGATTATTTTTTTTAGAACTTAATTTTTGTTAATTTAGTTTCTTAATGTTTAGTTTTCTGAGATACTGGACCTTAAAAATTCAGATAATTTTTTAGTTTTCGTTTGATACATATAAAACATGTTACTTTACTCATATAATCTATAAAATATATCTAATCATACAGAGTGTAACCTTTTTTTATAATCCTTTTCAGAAATTATTATACTGATAAATGTAAATGTTATTTCCATTGTGATTTGGATTTCATGTTATTAAACCAGTTCATCTTTCTTCAAGATTTCCCAAAGATTCCAAATAGAAGAACTCATTGGATTAATTTTATTAAAAAGCCCGACTCTATTCCACACCGCAGTAGGTTTTTATGTTCTCGTTATTTTGCGTTTCGATTGTTTTGATCGAAAATCTAAGGTAAAAGTAAGACTACTACCAAATGCTGTTCCAACAATTGAAGTGGGCTGTTTAAAATATGTAATTTTTTATTTTATCATTTTGATAAACATCTTTTATAGCATTTACTCTTGAAAGTTAGTTTTTTTGGTTGTGAAAAATGAGTTTATTCTCGAGTTTATATCTAACACTTTAGTTTATTTATTGACTATTTACACTACAAGAATTAATTATATTTGCAAAAACGGTGTAGTAGATGAAAAAAATTGTAGAACATATACAAAGTTAATTTTGTTTAAGAGACATTAAACACTGAACAACTAAATACAGAAAGGATGAAAGGATATATGTATTTTAATAATAAATAATTAGGTGCAACTGACTACCTAACCAATTTTTGGAAATGATATGATTTTATGACAGGATATTCCAATTTCTTAATAAGCGTATTGGTCACATAAAATACACTTTACTCTTTGAAAAATAGACTTTAATTAATTTAAATGTTTACATTTCTCTGCTGTATCTAGTAAGTCTTCATTAATTTCATACATTAATGATAATTATACAATAATTTATTATTTTAAACAACTGTAAACTTTTATCAGTTTCTTGTTTTTATTCATACTGCTCTACGCTACTGCCAGACCGGAAACAGTAGTCGGCCATATGCATCTACCATTCTGGTCCCACTTACAGGATCATATGCTCCTTCCTATAGTTTTATATTCAAAGGGAAATGCAGACAATACACTAGGGAGTGAGTTAAGAATAGCAAGTAAGAGGGGTGACATTTACAGGTTTGAAAAGGTAAATAATTTTGTATACCTGGAAGTGCAATTTGAAGAAAGCGGCGGTGAAAAACAGAAAATATCAGGTGTGACGGATAATGATTTTTAATTTTTAAGAGATGGCGCTGGAAAGAAGAGTCGGTTCACAATTTAATTTCTTGTTATATTTTGTTGCACGACATTGCCTTTCAAAACACCATTGATGTTTAAACGATTTCGAGTTAGCGTTATATTTTTTCGTGTGGTAGCCCGAATTTCGAGCCAAATAAAGAGCATTTGCAGCACGAACTGCTTTTCTTGTTCAGTCAAAAGAAAAACGTGAGTGAAAACCGTCGTATACATGTGGCAAAATTACGGCAACAGTGTCCCAAAGTTAGACGCTTGTGGGTGGTAGTTCAGACGATTCAAATGTAATGATTTCGACAATTTTAAGATGCCGAATTGCAAGCATTGTTGGAAGAAAACGATATGCAAACTCAACAAAAAATGACAGAGAGGTTAAATGTTGGTTGCCAAACCACTTGTGAAGAAGCCAGGAAAATGGGTACTACATCAGCTGAACCATAGACAGATAACAAAATCCAAAAATGGTGTTTTGCTTTATCGGCATGAAAGAAAAACTTTTTGCATCGGATTGTGACTGGAGACGAGAAATGGATGGTTGAGTTTTTGGTCACTTTGGACGGCTTTCACCGGCTGCTGTCCACTCAGCTGATGCTGATTTGATTCCGGAGTATAGTGATTGATTCATATTTCATCCATTGTCACATACTGCACGAAAAAATCCTTTTTATTTCGCTTAAACAGCTTCAAACATTGCTCTGAATCATCAATACGTTGTTGTTTTTGGTAAACTGTGAGCAAACGTAGTACCCATTTGAATGGCAATTTACGCATTCTCAAATGTTCATGTAAAGCAAAATGGTATAAACACTTCCTTCATTCTGATATCCTCATGATAGAAGCTATCTCCTGCAGCTTTACTTTACGGTTTTGCGAAATCATTTTGTAAAATTTTCCGATGTTGTCTAGTGTAACCACCTTCTTTGGACGTTCAGAGCGTTCAACATCATCGGTGCTTATACGGCTACGTTTGAATTCAGCATACGAATCAATTACGGTTGATATTCCTGGAGAGAGCCCGGGTAATGTTTATCAAGCCATTGTTTTGTTTCAACAAAAGTAGCGCCACTTAAATCGCAACAACTCATAAACTGTTGACACAATCGATCACTGGTAATTTTTCATTTTTTAAGTGACACCATTTGTATGCCAGACCGGGGACTTATAGGCAAATATGTTAACTGAGTCTTGTGATTTTAGACCGTCAATTTAATTCTCTTCCCTTATGTTTCATCATTTTTCCCCGCCGTACATCTATTTTAAAGCGATATATTTCAGCATCAAAACAAGGATATAATGTACGAGCCTAATGAAAACTCAAACTCTAAAACCTCACAAGTCTAAAAACTCAAAAGTCTAAAAACTCAGAAGTCCAAAAACTCAGAAGTCTAAAAACTCAGAAAGCAATATTTAAGGCTCTTCCTTCTTTTTACCTTTCAAATGTGAACCACCGTGCTTATCAGACTTGGCACGCATGTCTCGCCCACTTTCTATGAAACACAAATTGCCAGATAGAGAGGAAAATGCAGCTAGCGATGGCGCATGCTTTGAATAAACCATTTTTTATCTTTCTCCTAAATTAAAGGTTTTTTTTTTTAAGAAAACAATAAGAATTAACCGTCATACCTGGTAAAAGCAAGAATTGTAAAAGAAAACCAAAAATATGCAGCCTTGAGACCATTACTAAAATCAAACTGGGAGTCCAAAAATACTAAAATAAGGAAACAGGACAATCTCAAGGCCAACAGTAACGTATGCATGTGATACATGGGTATTAAAACAATCTGAGAATATTGAAAAGATTATCGGAAAAAAGAAAATTCTGTTTATGGTGGAATAAGAATTGACGAAGGTTGGAAAAGGAAAACACACAAAGAAATTTATTTAGTTTTGTCATTGAGTTTACTACGTACTGTTACGTTTTTGCCATACAATATTAATTGTAATTGTAATATTAATAGTAAATTCCTAAAGGAGATCAGCCACCTCCATCAAGACAATGGGAAGATTGCAACGAAAGAAAATGAAAAAGACAGTTCTCTACAGAAAACCAATAGACAAAAAAGAAAGACAAGTACAAGGCGACATAAAAAAAACGGGAACTTTTTAACAATCCAATAAAACCAAAAATGATGGAAGAAAAACAATTTATTCATACCAATTGAAACCTTAAAATTTATCATTTAAGGAACATTAATGGAATTTTTCATTTTTTAGAAAAATTACGTTCTTTAGATGCCGTCCTCTTGTACCCTTCTTGTTTTCTTCAGTTGTTGCATTATCTGCAGCTTCCCGTGCACTGTCCCGCAGAGCTGTCACCTGCTCATGGCTGTCACTACGCATTTCAAATATTCCCTTTATTCTGTGTCACCCTGTACACGACAACTACAGAAAAGGAAGACACGCAGAAGAGGATTTAAAAGCGATTGGAATTGAGAAACTGGATGATCAGAGCAACAAATAGAGAAAAATCGAAGGAAATTATAACTAAATACATACGAAAATTTATGTAATAGTTATGTAAAATTAAAATTGTAACAATTGTCTTATGCTCAAGGCCTCAATTGGCCTGTAGAGCACATTAATAATCATGTCTTGGGACTTTGAAAGGTTTTTTGAAATATTAAATTCGTCAACTCTCTTCATAATTATTTATATTTGTAAACCATAGAATAGCTAACCTAAAAATAACTCCCTCAACAAGGGATTTTGTTTTATTATTGTAAAAATCTTAATTAGTATTCTATATGGCTTCACCTGATTCTAATTAATTTTGTTTTTACATATTTTTTTCAATTCTAATTTTTATCAAAGTAATAAATATCAATTAAGAAAAAAACTGTCACAATTTTAAGTACTACTACCGACATCTAGGGCAATTTATTTTTATACCATCATAAACCAGCCACATGTCAACGTATTTTTTTTGCTGCAACAAGACCAGATCGAAAACAATAAATTTCATGAAGGAAATATAAATCTTTTACGGTTAGATTTGAATCGATATCAACGGTGGATAAAAAAAAGATAAACATGAAAAAATATGGGGAAGGAAGTTTTTTTTTTCTGCGGTAATAAGGATATAATAATATCACAACTGATAAGCGAAAAAATCGTGAGATACAGTTTGAGAGGGAAAGTTGGAAACTTTTCGATGACAATGGTTAAACCTAAAGTTATAAGAAACTACTGAAAGTCAGTCGGTCTTTGATAAACATTTACAGTGTTGTCTCAGGAGGATTTCGAAAGTTTTGTATTATTTTGTTTTTAGCGAAATGTTGTTTTTGATGAGTTTTTCCAAAATAATCGGTTTATTTTCCATTATTTTTCCTTTTATTCACCGAAAATATTTTCTATGACGTACGACTGCCTAAAAATAATTTATTTGGTTGATCGGAAAGTTCGTAGGATTTTTATAAGAGAAGAAGAAATGCATATATCACTGATAAACACTCTTTTTGTCAGTATGTGATGGTACTTATCTACTCTCATTATAAAAACAATGTTATTTTTTTCCAGGCACCATCAGTTTCTTTTCTGTGACAGTTACATATTCAGTCATTTCTGAAGTTAGATAGCATTCATAGATTCATAGTCAACAAATTTAAATTTAAATATGTGAGTGGAGAATTAACTTTCACCTCTCAGTGGCGAAATTTCACACCATTAGTAACCAAACATCATTTGGGTTATTTTTAATACATCAGTACAAGAAATTTCGTTTTTTTAGATTATGTTTAGATTTTAATGCAAATTTTTTGCTCAAAAATTGTTAACAATTACAAAGTACGCTATAATGTTTAACTTAACAAGCGAAACGATATGAAACTTCTGTCAGATGTCAAGGACAGTCATGCCAACTTAAAAACAAATGGTTGCGTCTATTCGCAAAGTGTGCGAATTTATAAAATAAAGGTCACCTTACTTTTTAATCATAATAGTATATTTTATTAATGTAATTCTTTCCGGTTTTATACAATTTAACTTTCTATCACGAAATGTTATTCGACAAAACTACAAAGTGATATAATGTTAAATGCAAATACTAAAATACCAACTGAAACTCGTGGCAAATAGAAAATGTCGTTGAGCTCATTTAATTAAAATTCTCCAAATTTCCAGACAAGCTAAAGTGCATTCTTTTCTATTGTATTAGAACTATTTAAAGGGGATTTTATTCACTCCCTCTAAGGATATTGAATTTTCCCGAAAGTATCTTAATTTTCAGGTGTAGATATCGCTACTTGTATATAAAACATTTTTTTTCTGATAACGCAATTTAGTCAAGAAGAACATTAACTTTGTTTGACCGGGGTGTGGATTGCGTTGATTAAATACCAGTGTTAGAAAAGGCTTACTTTGTGTATAATATTTGTGAATATAGAGTAAATTCTTATTAATATCTGGCAGTTACGGCAATGGTGATTTACTATCATAAGTAACAGCTCCTCAATATATGGTATGGTATTTAACTCAGCTAGCCGATACTTGATGGGAATTCATTTTGAATAAATGAACTAATATTTATTTCTAAATTCAAAAATCTAAAGATCTAAATTTCCACTCTATTTAAAACTTTACAGTAAGAAAAGTAGTTACTACCTAAGGTCAATCAATACCATAAATTATAATAGTTGGAAATTCCATTTTTCAATGTCTAGATGTGTAACATAAATTTAACAAGGGTGAACCATTCAAAAAAATAAACTTTTTCTGAGGTATGGCCTTGAAAACAAATAATAGTCTAGGACGCCTTATTAAAAATAATAAAAGTTAAACGAATAAATTTGACACATTTAAAGTTTATTTAATTGAATAACTAAACTCTATAAACATAA
Organism: Cosmopolites sordidus; assembly: GCA_031761425.1. NCBI lineage: Eukaryota > Metazoa > Arthropoda > Insecta > Coleoptera > Curculionidae > Cosmopolites > Cosmopolites sordidus. Next base: position 793,443 of record JARFXV010000253.1, on the reverse strand, counting down.
ATGAAGTTAAATTAAAGTTAAATTGGCTAACCAATCAAATTTTCAACCAAAATTTTAGAGAGAGAGAGATAGAGATAGAGAGAGAGAGAGAGCTAGAGAGAGAGAGAGAGAGAGGGAGAGGGAGAGAGGGACAGAGAGAGAGAGAGAGAGAGAGAGAGACAGAGTTTAAGAGAATGAGGCTGCACCAACCCTTAGGTCATTTAGCGACCACGCACATTTGATATTACAATTTAGACAAACTAACATATAGAAAATAAATAAAAGTAAATAAACTGGTTAAATAGACACATAAATAAAAATAAGTATTATTTGTAAATAAATTGCTGAAACGATAACAAAAGGTAGAGGATAAGCCGTAAAAGCCTATTCCCCAACTCCTACGCCTTGTTCTTCATCTTTACTTGATTATAATTTCCCCTAGAATCCTGAGGATTTCAAAAATGTCATTAATTTTTGATAGCCCTCTGGCAGAAATATTTCTCTCAGTTCTCTCTTCATTAGGTAGTTAAGTCAAGGTAGTTTCTGAGCCCCAAGGTGTTTGTGCGTTCGATTAGAATATGTTTAATTGACAGGGGACAATTGCACCCTTTACCAAGTGCTCGTGAGTGACATTCTACTAGGAAATGTCTCAGATATTGGAGGATCAAATAACTCTTTAATTTCCCTGCCCGATCATAGAATTCCACTTGGATTGGATAGAATTCCTAAACCATGTGTTTACTGAAAGGTACAGGTCTCTGCAGTAGAAAGTCTGTAGGAGCGGTATGCCTTGGGATATTGCTGATTTTGCAAGTCCATCCGCCTTTTCGTTTCCAAGTACCCCCTTATGTCCTACACCATATAAATTTTATGGATGAATTCTTTCGGAAAATATTTTCGATTCCCTCAAGGATTATACGCACGACAGGATGTTCAAATCTTTGATTTTGTAACGAGAGCATTTCTGGAATCAGATATTATTACCCATGCCGTTTCGTTTTTTGTGAGTATATACTCAGTAGCTTTATATATTGCTACTAGTTCTACAGTTGTTATATTTGTGGAGATTTGGAGTTTGTATCTTGAAGACGTAGAACCGTGTAAAACGCTGCAACCAACTCTAGATTCCTGTTTAGAACCGTCCGTGTATATTAATTGATGGTTAGAATTGGTGTGATGGATATTTCCAAAATAGAAGGAATAGAATTCATTGGGAGGAGAATTCTGATCGTATTTCATTAATGAGAAATCAACTAATGGTTCTCGAAGAAGCTAAGGAGGGAACTTTATAGGTAATAAGTTTAGGGATTATTCCAAAGTGATATGGGAGAGTTCTAATAAGTGATGGAAATGATGGGAGACACATAGTCTTCTGGGTGATGAAGTTATATGTTTAGGTATTGGTATAGGGTAAAAAAGTTTTTATATCCTGGTATAAATGGTTGTTGGTATAGACTAAATCCGTATTTCAGAGTTAAGTTTGCTCTCCTAACTTTTAATGATTCGATTGACGTGATTGCGTTTATACTGAGGAGCTGCTAGTAGGAAAGGCTCCTATAGCCAGTCCGATGCAGCGATTCTGGATCACGTCTAGGTGTCTGAGATATGAATTGGGGACGGATTCATACACCATGCTCCCATAATCTAGTTTGGAACGAATCAGTGATTTATATTTTCAGCATACTTCTATAGTCTGATCCTCAGGAGTGCCCCGATAAGCATTTTAGGATGTTAATATCCTTAAAACATTTGGATTTTAACTTTAAAATGTGATCTTTCCAAGACAGCGTGCTGTCAAACTTTAGTCCCAGGAATCTGTGAGAGGAGACTGATGGTATGATGCTATTATTTAGCGAGATTGAGTGAAGTCTGGAACCATTTGTCCATTTGCAGAAGTGCACAATTCTAGATTTAGATGTTGAAATGCGAAGTCCTGTAGTTTTTGACCAGCTTGATAGTTTGTTCATTGCTGATTGAATCTGCCTTTCTCCTGTTGTGGCAATTGCGCTTGAATAGTAGACTAGAATGTCGTCAGCAAATAAGCTAATGATATTTGAGGATTGATATAACTGTGAATGCTATTCATTGCAATGGTAAACAAAATTGGACTAAGTACTGATCCCTGTGGGATTCCATTGGGCATTTGTTGAAATGTAGTATTTTATTATTCATTCTAAATGCGAAAGTTCTGTTTATAAGATTATGTTATTTTTAAGATAAGAAAGATTATGTTATTTTTCTGTACAGAATCGAATGCCTGAGCCATCGAAAGCTGCAACCAAGTGATTTCTTCTTAAAAATGCTGTTCGGATGTCTCCTTGAAAGTGTGCCAAATGGTCCGTAGTGAACTATTTCTTCGGAATCCCAATTGTCTGGGATCGATGAGCTGTTTTGATTCAAGCAACCACGTCAATCTTTCGCTCACCATTCTCTTACCCAAATTGCTAGTTAGAGAAATAGGTCGATAATTCTCAACTAGTATTCGAGGTTTTTCCGATTTGTGAATAGGAATCATTATAGTCTCTCTCCAGGCTTCAGGAAAAATACCATCTGTCCACAGATGGTTATAGAGTGATAACAGGGAGTCTTTCCCCTGCTCTGGCAAATTTTTGATCATCGGGCCATGTATTTGGTCAAAACCAGGTGCGCTATTTCTACTCATAGATGTTTCAGTTCTGAGTTCCCGTTGAGAAAAGGGCTGGTTGTAACTTAGTTGTTCTAAATTGGGAGATTCGAAGTTTAAGTTAGCTCCGAGATTGTTAGACGTGGTTGATTCGATGGTAATTGAAACTTCGGTGATCGATCAATAATATTATGCGAAGGAGTTGGCTATTGACTTGCAATCCGTGATCCACTCGCCGTTTGAGGGAATTCCCTGAATAATGCTTGTAGGTTTTCCCCTGAATCTTTTGATTTTGTTCCAAAATTCATGAGAATTTGTTTTAGGGGAAATAGAGTTCACATAATTAGCCCATGATAATCTCTCCGCTTCCAGTATGGTTTTTCTTGCTGTTGCTCGGCATTTCTTGTAAATTCGTAGATTGTTTGTATTGGAATTGTGCTTAAAGTTTTTCAAAGCTGTCTTCCTGGCTTTGATTGCAATCCTATACTGTTCATTCCACCAGGGGACAGGAGTTTTATTATGAAATATTTTGGAGACAGGTATACTTAGATCTGCAGCATTAATTATGGCTGAGACTAGCTCTTCTATGTATCTGTCGGAGTTACTTAGATCAGATGATGGAGACTTAAATATCCCTCGAAATAGGTCCCAATCAGCTTAACGAGTATTATAGATTATTTTTGTATGTGGGGATTTGTGTCATCTCATTGCTGAGATTTGTAATGGAAAATGATCACTCCCGAAGGAATCATCTAGGACACCCCACTGTAATGTGGGATACAAATCAGGAAAACACATTGTCAGGTCTATAGCAGAGAAGGATCTACTATTAAGGTTGATGTGAGTATATTATTTAGAATTTAACAGCAATAGGATATTTTGTTCTATGAATAATTGGATTATCTTTTCTCTGGCGTCTATGATATTAGATCCCCACATAAGTTGCATATTGATATTTCACTTTTCAGCTATGTTCTCACTACTACCACTTTCAATTCTGAGTCAATTGGGATCTCATTGTAGTATAATGAATTGTAGAGTACTATACATACGCCACCCGAAGATCTCATTACATTCTCTCTGTCTTTTCTTATGATATTGTAGTTGCTGCATGATAACTTAATTTGAGGATTCAAACTAGTATCTTGAAGGGTATAGATGAGAGGTTTGCACCTATGGTGAATTAGTCTCAGTTCGTCTATCTTATTTTTAATGCCATTAATGTTCCACTGTATTAGTGATCGGTTGAATTTTTTGGTGATGTAGTTATAGTGCAAGTGATTGAAGGTTTACTTCTTGTCTTTAGTTTTACCTCTTGAAGGGGGATGGCAACTGATTTCGGTGTCAACTATCATGTCTTCTAAGGAGTTAATAAAGTTGTTGGATGAAGTTCTGGATCGTTTTAGTTTGTTTATCAGGAGGTTTTTTCCTAACCAATTTCATTCCACCGGAGGGGGGGTTCTTTGTGGGGGAAGGGGAAATGGAAAGGGGAAAGGATCTTTTTTGTTGGAGGATTGCACTTGGATTAGATAAGGGTTTAGGAATATTAGTAGAGAAGGACTCGATGCTGGAGGAATGGGAGAGGAGGGGATTGGAGAAGAGGGGTTGAGAGGTAGGAGTTTGTTTGTTTTTGTTTTTACTAATTAAATTATCACTCGGATTGTTTTCTATATTGCATACACATACAATGTCACACGATATCATTTGATATCTTTGAGTAATTTTTGTGTATGAGTTATTTAAAGAGGGGTACTTGCTCTGTATATGGTTCTTGCATCGAAATAGGTGGTCTTCTCGACGATTTTTATACGTTGGATAGCCAATTCTTCCTGTAATTTCGGGCATGATCTTGATCGGGGGCTTTGGTTCTGATCGCAATTTGGACAGTGCAGGGGAGGAGTGCATTCCATATCCGGGTGATTATCTTTTCCACAGTTTGGACATATAGACGGAAGTTTGCAAGCTTGAGAAATATGTCCGATTTTTTGACATTTGAAGCATCTCAAAGGGTTTGGAATATAAGGTCTTTCTAACAAGGATAGGTAGCCCACTCTTACTCTTTGTGGCAGATTGTGTAGTCTGAAAGTTAATATCACACTTGTTGTTGGTGATATTACTCCGTCTTTCTTGTTTGTAATTCTTTTGATTTCTGTGACCCCTTGATCTTTTAGGCCTTCTGATAATTCTTCATCTGTGCAATTTAGCAGATTCGGATTAGAAATCACTCCCTTGCAGAAATTCAGAGATCTGCGAGATTAAACTGTCGTTGGAATGGCACTTATTAATTTTATTTCCATGATTTTATTCGCTTGTTTTTCATTTGAGACGATGACTAATAGAGTGCCATTTTTTCATTTCTTAGCAGACTCTAATTCTCCCAGTTGACCTGAGAGGGATTTGTGAATTAGAAATGGAGAAATCTTCTTGAAGGATGTATCCTCACTTGAAATTATGTAAAATCTATCATATATGTGACCCTATTCGGGGTCTTATAGACCCTTGTATGATTGGAAATTCTAAAGGTGAAATATTAGCCATTACTTCCCACGAGTAAGGATGAACTACAAGACCACCCATGCAGTGCGCCTTACACGGACTACCCGCACACTTATACACTGGAGGGGCGGGAGGTACTCCAGGGCTGATGCCCCCGACACCTGATGCCCCCAGGTGCCATTCAGCCACAGTCACGGATCGCATAACAATATGGCTTAGGGGAGATACCGGGGGCGTCACTCCCCGTACCTAGACGGTAGTCTAGGCCCCGTGAGGGGAACCAAAATATTCAAATGGTACACAATGAAAATAAATCTGAAAAAAATAAATCTCTTAGAGAGTCTAGAAATCAATAAAAGAAAAAATTGGTTAATTTTGTTAAACGACCAGATATACTTGAATGGTTCGTACTTGTTAAATTTATATAGAGCATTTAGACTAGTGATTATTCGATCGAAGGGCCTTTTAGGTAGTAATTACTTTTAATACTTGAAAGTTTAATATAGTTTTTGTGTATATATGGTGGAACTTTATAATTCCCCATATTACTGTCTCTATAATACATTGTACATGCTTCCCTATAGCATGTTCTCAAGTTCTTCTTCAACGTTTCATTAGCAATTTTTTCTTGGTATGCTTTAAAACTAAGCTCGACAAGAACATAGTTCGCAGGTCAAAAATGGCCATTATACAATACTCTGGTTGCTGAAAAAGTAACATATATTAAAATAGGAAAATAAACCCAATACTTTATTGTCGAGATTGATAATGAGTGTTTTATTTTTGCCTTTATGTCTTGTCTAAATAATGACGTAATGGTTTTTATTTATCTATTATTATATCATAAACCTATGCCAAAATTAATGTTAAATAAATATTATTGGAGTATAGCGAACATCAATATCATCTAGGTAGTAACTTTGGCAGACACTGACCAGCGCAAGTACCAGTCCTGCCCTGTTACGGGGATACTGCGGGATAAAGCTTATATCTAATTGGAAGATGATACTTAAATGGGAAAAGAGGAAAGCCCTAATTGCCTCCTACTTCAACACATCGGCCAATAAGTCCACGGTCTGACATATAGATGGCGTCACTTACTAGTAGTCCCTCCTTACCAGTGGTTGATTGTCCCAACCTTCAAACGTCATGTGCCAAAATTGACACATTGAAACATAGATCCATCAGTACAATCCGAAGTCAAATAGGCTGTCAGCTGAGTGGACAGTAGCTGGTGAAAATCGTTCAAAGCGGCCAAAAACACAATATATTTTGGGATGCGCATGGTACTGTTCATCGATTATCTCGAGTAAGGTAAAACCATCAATAGCGTGATGAAATTAGTTTTTACAAGTGGGTTTAGTTTTGTTTTTTGAGACATCGGTCGTTTCTGGAAATTAAATTATTTTATTCTTATATTCTTATTCTTATGTTTATGAAAGTTCTCTTTGAAACTAATTTTGATTTTTGTGCAAGTTGGTTCTTTATTTTTGATGTCAAGACTGTTTTTAGATGTTTGGATGCTTTGCTTTTATTGCAATTAAATTTTTTCCTTTTACTGCTCTCTTATTTGTTTTCTTGGATTATTTCAAATTTAGAATTGTAATAAAGTTAGGTGTTGTGAAAGACGCTCGGTTTTAATTTAATATCTAAAGCTCCCAAGTATATCGTTCGTATATTTGAATGCTATATTTTCACCAGCAAATCCAAAGGTGTTCGTCGACCAACTAACATTAACTGTCTAGCCAAGTCGCAACTTGTTTAGAAGATTTGATCTCTATGAGGGGGGTTCGAATATTTCTCGAATTGATAAAGAACACAAAATATTTAATAATTCTTTTTTTATTTCTCAACATAGTCACTTTGTAATTAAATATATTTAGACAAACGATGTTCCAACATTTTAGTATACTCAGTATAACGCGATTTGTACAACTCTGCAAAATACGCGGTTGTCTCAGCGGAGAGCTCATCACTCGAAATAAATTTTAATCCGGCGAATCATTTCTCTAGGTTTGGGAGAGGAAGTAATTAATGGGAGTCAAATTCGTCGAATACGGAGTATGTAGAAGCGTTTTGAAGCCTAGTCAAAACCGTAGTCATAATTTTTCTTGCAAATGGAATCGGTTTGATATTCTTGGGAGCTCTTTCACCTATTCCCACTCATTGTCTGGATTGCTGGTTCATTTCTGGTGTGTAACGGTGAATATATGTTTCATCTACAACAAAATCGCCGGGGTTTTTCCGGTCAACTTCCGATAGAGCATAAAATAAAGACAAGAAGAAGTGAATCACAAAATAGTTCTATTACCAGGAGTCAAGTACAATCAAAGTTATTTTTCCAAATAGTCACCGCGAAAATTGAACCATTTGTCTTATCGGTGAACGAGCTTACCCAACAGATTCTTACTCAGTTTCATAGGGAAAGTATTCGATCACTCGGCGTACAGTTCAGACTGCATGTCGAATACATATTATCTTTAAACATAAATTATTTAAACAGATTCGTGGATTATGAGTTCACATTAACAGCAGTCCGTAGAATCCTACATGCTGGTTCAGATATGTAGATGATACCTTCGTTATTTGGCCCCACGGAATACAATCTCTAAATCTGTTCCTTTTGCATTTGAACAGTATACATCCCAGGTCCAATCTACAATGGAAAATGAATGAATGAAAATGAAATGAATAATTCAGCCCTTCCTTTTCTCGACGTTCTAATATCAAAACGACCAAACCAAAGCTTCTCTTCTCAATCTATTGTAAACCTACCCACACAAACCGTTAAATTCGGTGGTCAAAACATTAGTCATTTCACTTGCTATTTTTTTATTAATTTGTAATAAATGTATAATATATATGATCGCATGATCGAAAAATTGTGAACTGGGCCCGTGGACAAAAGTATTAAAAAGTTAAGGGAGTTCACCTGTGCTCCACGTCATGATTTGCCATATATATATATATATATATATATATATATATATATATATATATATATATATATATATATATATATATATATATATATATACATAATGCATCCAATGTACTGTTTTGACAAGTCGACTGTCCAACAAAAAAGTTTCTCAAGCCGAAATAGAACGTTTTAGCCTAGAGGTGATTTCAACTTCAAACAACCGACAAGAAGAAAAACACAGCAAACGTCATGTTTAATTCAACAGTCTTTAGAACGTTTTCAATATTGTACATTCTTCAACGTTTCAGATACGAGAATGAAAAGGACCGTGTTTCTAATTGCGTTGGAGATGATTCCGCGAAACATTAATGACTTGTTCTAAGTCCGTTTAGTGGTATGTTAAATATTTATTTTCAATCTGATTAAATTAAAACTGAATGTAATGATTCATTTATAAGGTATTGAATTTAATTTCCGTACTTTTCTTGAAAATGCATTTATTTCAGCCAGATAATGTGACGGAATTGTATGCATTTATTCCATCTTATTATTAATAAAAAATAGAAAAAGTTTGATGTTAATCTCTTTGTGATACTATAATTAATAAAGAGTTTTCCAACAAGAAACTTTGCAACGTTATTACGGCAACACTGTTTGGAATGTAACGTAAAGTATCAATTCACCATGGAAAGATAAGCAAGTCAACAGTTCGTAAAAATTGGAAAGCGGCCACCATATTGAGGTAAAATAATCTTTTTTTCAGCCGAAGCGCACTTCTGACTGGGTTTGTGAACAATTATAACTCCAGCATTTGGGCTGATGAAAATTCTCCAAAAATTCAGAACTTCCCCATCATCCTCAGAAAGTCACTGTTTGGTGCTATATTTTGGACTCAAGAAGTGATAGAACTTAATGTTTTTGAAGTCGATGATCGATACATCGCACATAACACACAATTCGCTTCTAACACATCTCGCTTGACAATCGATTTATTGCAAGAAAAGGTTTCAACGTAATCAAATTTCCATTCAAGATCATTATTCGATTCAAGATCATCAATAGATCATCAAGATCGATTTATTCCAAGAACAGTTTTTAACGTTACAAGAGTAATCAACAATTGGGAGAATGCATTCCACCAGACGAAGCCGAGGGAGAGTTTGAGTTTTATTTATATTATATTTTCAAAACATTTAAGTTTCAGTTAGATCATCAAGATCAACTTATTCCAAGAAAAGTTTTCAACGTTCAAGAAAAGTGTTCATTCAATAATTTGGTTTCCAGAATACATTCCACCAGTCGAAGCCGAGGGAGACATTGAATTTTATTTATATTCTATTTTCGAGTATATTCTGTATTCTAGTTTCGATTCAAGCAAATATCATCACGGCAATCATCATGGAACGTTTGACATCAGAACAACGCTTACAAATTGTTGAAATTTATTATCAAATCAGTGTTATGTGCATCAAACTTATAGTCTTTTATGGTGCACATAATTATCGCGATTAATTTCACGCTGCTCGATATTAAAACAAAAGCAAGACAAAAAACTGATTGATTTGTACGTTACTTTGTGATAATTCATTTTTCCAATTAAATAAAACATACGTTGTAATTTATCACTTATTTTATATTTTAATTTTGTGATTATAGTTCCACAAAAAGTAAGGTATGCCAGCTGTTTATCCTATATATATATATATATATATATATATATATATATATATATATATATATATATATATATATATATATATATATTTATTTAATATTTTTTTTTTTTGAGAGTTTTGTAGGGTATTTAATTTTGTTATAATATTTTAAATAGTGGGGATTTTCGGAGATCTGTCTGACTATTTAATAAATGTCTAAACTGGTCTTTATTATATTTGTAAATTTCCATTACTTCTAAAATGTTTAGTTTTTAGGACTGCATGTAAACTTGAAGCAGAAAAGTTGCTACAGAGTTTAACTGGAAACATACTTAACGTGCTCCCATTACTCCTGGAAAAGTAGTCGCTCTAAATGCTCTTTTTTTATGAAACTGACAGTGTTATTAAAATTCATCAAAAACGTCAACCTCGTCGAATACACCCGCATCCTGAGAATAATGATATATTGGCGGCAAATCGAATAAATCCATGCACGAGCATTTGTGATTTATCGTCTAAATGAATATTAGCAAGGATAAAATCAGAAGATGTTTCATTCGTCACAAAATCAATCCCTATAAACTGAAGTTTTTACATACATTAACAGAAGGTGACGATAAAAAAATATTATAATATTGTTATTGATCCCAAAGTAATTTATTAAATGACAAATATTTCCTGAGTAAAATTATGTTTACTGATAAGGCTACATTCACCATTAATCGTCTCAAAACTGTAGATACTGGGTTAGAGGTAATCTTCACTGGGTTATAAATAGTAAATGCCAATATTCCCAGAATGTCAATGTCTGGTGAGGGATTTTAGGAAACCGACTAATTGGTTCTTTTTTCTCTAATGAATCATTGAATGCTTGTCGTTTATTAACTATTTAGATGGAAAATTTTGGAATACAATTGAAAATCTTCTTCTTAATGTGCGACAGGATATGTATTTGCAGCTAGATGGTACATCCATCCACAATTCAAGGATTGTTCGTTAATGGTTGAACCAAAAATTTCCGCTGGATAGGAAAAAAACAGTCCTTTTGAACTGTGGCCTCCGAGATCTCCCGATATTACATCCTTCGATTTTTATTTTTGGGGATCGCAAATAAAGTTTATAAAACAAGGCCCAGAAATCGAGATTGACTTTGTGCCAGAATAAGGCAAGCCTGTCAAGAAAGAAGTCAGCTTCCCGGACCTTAGATGAGTAGCTAAACAGCATCGTAAAAGAATCGAAAAATGTATTCCAATAGACGAAGGACTAGTTGAGAGAGATCACATTTTATAATTAATTATCTGTATTATGAAAATTATTGTTGTATACTTTTTTCTAAATTTAATCAATTACCAAAGATTGTTTTCTCATAAAAATAAAATATTTATTCCTTTGTAAGTGCTATTTATTTTCTTGAAATATTTCAATACATGACACTATTAAATTGACAATGTGTCAAGTTTTTATTTTCGATGGTACACTAATTAATTAATTAAAAAATAAACTTTTAATAATTTTGTTAAATGAAAAAATTAAAAACGCAAATTTTGTCATGAAACTGAACAACCTTCTGAACAACTTTTTCTAATAACTTTTTTCGATATCTATAACGCGAAGCAAAATATAAAGAATTGACCCGGTTTGGGAATTGGTAATAAGCTGAGTTTAAAGTTCAGATTTCAGTTGAGTATTTTAAAAAATGTGACCCATCAACCTGTATGACTATGCAAAAATTTAAATCTGTATTAGTTCAAATAGCGAAAATATCGCTATATCAAGTATCGGTTGGCTCTGTTAAATATTTCCGATTTTTGCCCATGCGTTTCATTTTCCTTTTACCATGTTTCTGTATACACCACTTATTAATTTCTACGAAAATCTGGAGCAAATTTTTTCTTGTTGCGCTTTTATCCTTTTGTGGGTACTAATAAATTATATTTGTATACAGTTCCTTCTTTCGATGTGCAGTGTGACTCAAACATATTGATTTATTATGTATACTTTTTGTAGAAACTTTATTTTTGTTCAGTTGTGAATGTTTTCACGAGATGCGTAATCGAAAAAACCAAACAAAAAAATTGGGTAAAACTGTATCAAAACATATTCAGTTTTGAGAAATTCCCTTAATTCAGTAGAAGGAAAACTATTTTACAATTATGTCAAAACAATTTTATTTATAAGCTCAGTTTATATATAAAATTTGCAAAGGTGAACAAAAATTTTTGACATGCTTTTGATTTATTAACGTGTTTGTTTTTGAACATGGTAATTTTAAGTCTATATATCATTCAAATTCTGAAACTTGGGGCGTTTTAATATAAACGATTTCTCTTATATGACACTGCAAAATAAATACTCTTCGCTCCCGCAAGGGTAGTTCGAAAGTACTTAAAAGTTTTTTAATTGTATTTAATTGACTCTAAAAAACATTTTTTAAATCACAAGTTTTTCGATATATTCATGAATCTTTCATCAACATTTACAGAACAAGAAGTACAATTATTAAGAAAATGTTTTGGGAAATAACGTAACCTTAAAAGAACTAGAAATATTCGGTGTGGAGAGCGAAATAGCTTTAAAAGGTCAACTGTCTTGTATAAATAAGAAATATCATAGTGAAAATAATATGAAATCTGAGTTGTTTAAAAATATGATAATTCTTAATATGGATCAAAAATTAGCAAATACAATCTACAAAAAAGCAGAAGAAAATCAGTTAATTTTTACAAAAGCACACAAAAGCAACACGGTGACAGCAATATATAAATCATATTACGTAAAGAAAACTTTAAAATCTACAGAAAAACAGACAAATTCAAAAAACAAATTGAAAACTCATCCAGCATCATACCACAAAATGTTATTTTTAAATTAAACAATATGAACCCTCAACCACCTCAACTCTAAACTCGAAGAGATTTACCACTAAACAACAAATCACTTTTTGAAAACTTCTCGACGCACGTTTCGCTAACCATGTTAGCATCATCAGGAGATGATTTAATCTAATTCTAAAAACTAAACTATGCTATATTTATATGATAACCCTATCTAATGAAGCGTGTAAAAATCATGAACCGTGAAGTTTACTGAGCCTTACATTAATAATTGAAACAGTTGACTGTACGGAATAGGTCCCTTATCCCGGTTCATAATTTTCTTGCATTTTTCTATTTGAATGCTTTCATATGCATCCAAAGCTCTATTGTTATTTACACTTTTTACGAGTTTTAAATTTCCAATATCTATATTATGGTCATGTTCGATTGCATGTTGAACAACACAGTATTTTTCATTTCTCTCATATCTAATGCGGGCAATGTGTTCTTTAAATCTCGTTAATATTGATCGTTTTGTTTGCCTAATATACCTTCGATCACAATCTTCACAACCTATTTCGTAAATCCCCGACTTTCCTTGCTGATCTACTTTATCCTTTGGATTACCCAGATTTCTCTTAATTTATTATATGGTTAATACACAACCTTAATGTCCACTTTTTTCAAAATTTCATTTAGCCTTCGTGTTAATTGGGAATCAAACGGTATTACCATGAATTTACTTATGTTCTGATCCTTTTGAAAAGTGAAGATTCTTTCGATAATTTTCTAAACTTATGTTTTCTAATCAATTTATCTACAACGTTCTTATTATAACCGTTTACTTCGGAATTATCTTTATTTAAAGGAAAATTGATTAATCTATTTACCATAAAACAGACTTTGATATTTTTAGAAAAAAACACCACCACTTCGAGATACATTCCTAATGATTCGAATCATAGTTTCAAAAATAAAATGGCTAGTTTAAATTTTATGGTAAATAGATGAATCAATTTTTCCTTAAACAAATATAATTATAACAAAAAATTAAAATTAATTAGGGAGGTATCCACAGTGAACAGTTATAATAAGAACATTGTAGATAAATTAATTAGAAAACATAAGTTCAGAAAATTATTGAAAGAATCTTCGACTTTTCAAAAGGATCAGAACACAAATAAATTCATAGTAATACCATTTGACGTTCAATTAACAAGAGGGCTAAACAAAATTTTGAGGTTGTGATTAAGGTTGTGTACAAACCATATAACAATTTAAGAGAAGTGCTGGGTAATCCAAAAGAAAAAGTAGATCAACATGAAAAGTCGAAAAGTTGAAGAGTAGAAAAATGTAAGAAAATCATGAACCGAGATAAAGGACCTATACCGTTCAGTCAACTTTTTCAATTACTAATGTAAGGCTTATAAACTTCACGGTTCATTCGATTTTTACACGCTTCTTTAGGTAGGGTTTTCATATAAATAGGACATAGTTTTGTTTTAAAAATAGAATAAATCATCTCCTGATAATGCTAATGTGGATAGCGAAACGTGCGTCAAGAAGTTTTCAAGAAGTGATTTGGTGTTTAGTGGTAAATCTCTTTGAGTTTAGTGTTTCACACCGAAGATTCCAATAGAAGAATTGACCTCAACTCTACTCTCTTATCAAATTACACAAAGAAGAATTTCCCATCAGACTAATGTCGGCACCAGCATACAAGATATCAAGTTTTTTAATAGATATAAGAAAAAAGAACTGTAACTTTAAAACCTAAATATAGTATTAAAAATTCTAATGAACTCATTAATAATCTTAAACATTTAGAGATACCGGAAAATTCAAAACTTGTATCTTTTGATGTACAAAATTTATTTCCAAGCATCTCGTCAGAAGACACGATCATTCTAGTGAATTCTAGTAACAAAGTGAATCCGGTAGTTACAGCAGATATAATGAGGTTGTTAAGAACGTGTCTTGATCAACATTTCTTTGCTTTTAAAGAATAATGATTTTAAAATCTTACACGTAGAAAATAACTGTTACAAACTGAATTTACTAGAATGTTTGGAAATAAACCATTAAAAATATAGAGATGTCTTTCTTAAGCTGGATCCACACCAGATGGTCTGTGTGCGCGATGTGCGGAAACATTATTTGTGTGGGATTTTGTTAGTCAAAGCGTCTACATTACCGCGCAGGCACATCACATACTACACATACAGCCCGCACAACACACATTTTTATTGATGTGGACTCAGCTATTGATGTGGACTCAGCTATTGATGTGGACTCAATTGATGTGGGCTCAGCAGAGAAAAATCTAAGAGGAACTTAAACAACTTTATTTTATTTATACAATAAAGAATTGTTGGTTATATTTCAGAAAGTAATTTTCCTTCCACTCTGTAGAAATCTTAACAGAATCAAAATTACGGAATGCGTCTTCGCCGATGATGTTGCGATCATGGTAAGAAAACGGAACGTTAAGTTAATCAATTTAAAATTAAAATTATTTAATATATTTTGTAGAATTAAATAACTAAACGAACATATTTGCCATCCAATGATTAAATAGACGTATCTCATTTTAATATTCAACGATTTATATCGGATCCTACCTTAGATATCAAACTTTGACAAAAAATAGTTTTATCAGAATCGAGAAATTTTCTGTAGTTTTTTTCAATGAGGACTACGAAAAAGGACATTTATTACCTTTAGGTTCGAGAATTTATTTTAAGAAATATGTGCTTTGTAGAGTTCTTTAACGTTTCCACAAAGAAATCAAATTTTTACTTAATATTACAGTTACTAAATAAGGTATTTTGGATTTATGATAGATAGGAAACTAAATATTTTCCTTTTTACAAATTAATAAAAAAGATTACACCTAGATCACTAGAAACACTTTTTTTAAATGTTTCAGTTTTGCACGGGATTGGACTAATTCTCGAAACGTTTATGCCACTCAAAAGTTTCAGAAGATCTCAGAAATTTTACATACATGGGCCATTTCTAACGTCTTGATCAGGTGAAAAAAATCAACGTCTACGGAATGTATTGTTTTTTATTTCGAAAATATATCACGTGGTAAATCAGGAGAATACGGCGGATAAGACAATAAATTGATGCTTTCTTTATTAAACGTCGATTGTTTGAGCGGCTGTGTGAGGCTAAGCATGATGAATTTCCACAAACAACTGATTCATATTCTATTGCAGCGTCGACATTTCCATCAGGAACAAATGTGGGATGATCTTTACAAAATTCCTCACCGATACTTCATTAAAATCTGCTGTTTAAACTCATCAGGATTTTTCAGGATTCTCGAATCAATAATACGAAGGCTTGTGATTATTGTGATTCTAAACCTTAACTACCTTGAGAATATCTTCTTAATTCAATTTTCGGAATAGCGTTGCTCATAATTTGGAGAGAACTGAAGTTTGAAAACTTTGAGAACTTGAAGTTTGGCCTCCCTAATAAAGTAGGTATTGAACCAAAGCCTGAATATACTGATTGAATTTAAAACTATCAGAATCTTGGACTCTTGCAGAATTTCGAAATATATAACGATATATCGAAAATGATCCTTTATTTAATTTTTCAGGGTATTCAATAGAACCGCAACTGATTTCGTTACCTGATGAATGATTCAGTTCGAAATTTAAAACCATCAAAATCACAGTTAGAACTTCTAGCATCCAGATTATAAGGAAGGGACCTCCTTCAAGGTGACGTAAACATTACTTCCACTTAGACATTACTGCAAAGGAAAAGTGATATCAAGGCAAATAGAGCCCCAGTTTACTTGCTGGGTGTTAATAAAGGAATCTCCAGAAATAAAATATTATCGTAACACATCAACAACAACCTTCTAAGGTGAGATTATGGTTAATAATAAATACCTGTATAGCTAATGCGTCATCTTTTTAGTGTATCCGAACTTCCGATAGGGGTCGCTGTCAAACGAACTGTGAGTTTGTGCACCTCTAGTGCACAACGTTTAATATCAGAGCAACGCTTGCAAACTGTCGATATTTATTCTCAAAATTGGTGTTCTGAGCGGCAAACTTATAGATCACTTTGTGAATTTTATGGTGCACATGATTGACCAACCGAGCAATCTTTTCGCCGAATCGTCTGGTTAAATTCCGAACGCATTTCACGCTGCTCGATATTAAAACAAAAACAAGACAAAAAAACTGTGCGTTCCGAATAAAATATCGCCGCTGTTACTGGCGGCGTTGATGAAGATCCAAATTTATCAATTCGTTAATGGAAATCGTTAAATAGTGATGATCCATGACAATTTAATTCCAAATTTGAATGGCATTAATCTGGATGAGAACAGGAGGGTTCGACATGTCATACAACTAACGCAACAATCGATTTATTGAGGAAATAACTTGGTGAGAAAATTATTTCGAGAAACGGACACCTTTTAACACTTTTAGATTATTTTCTTTGGGATTATGTTTAATCTTAAATCTATGCCGATAAACCAGCAACTATTGATAACTTAGAAGGCAACATAACTCTGATAATTGCGGACATAAAACAGCAATTGCTTGAAGAAATTGGCGGGCATTTGTCCGAAATTGTTTTCAAACATGAATGTCATCGAATGTTAAAATAGATATTTTCAAGGCATTGAAACATTTGGACGAACTAAACATATCACCCTGTATAATCTGTTGCAATGCAACAATACTTTATAGTATCGTTTCTTAACCTGGGTGTCGCGTTCAGGAATATGGGGAGCCTTGGGTTTTTAAAGTGGGAGGGCGTAGAAGAAAATAGTGCTGCTGAAGATTTTGTTTTTGCTTCCCTTTCCTCCTTTTTACTATTCGTACTATTTAAAGCCTATACAGGAGGTGAAACCAGGAATATGAGTTAAAGGAAAGAAGCTGAACGGAAATAAAATATAGTGTCTTTTCCTGAAAAAATGTTTACTGTCATAAATGCTGGAGGGGCTGCGCCCCAACGTCCTCCATCACGAGCCGCCACTGGGGGCCGTAATGTGTTCAAAAAATAAGACCCGTATACGAAACATCCTTTAGTAAAGTATTTTTAATTTAAAAACAAGTGTTAGAAAATTAAATATTACCAGATAATAAAATTACAACATATTAAATATTAAACATTAAATATTACAACATAATAAAATAAACTTAAATAAAGTAAGAGCCAAAATTGTTTGAAATAATAATTTAATGGGACTGTTGATTTTGTTTTTCACTTAAAAATTTTTCTATACGTGAATCATCATTGCAAACACACATAAGCAAATTATTTTCTAGTGATAATAGGATAATAGACTATTTCTATATTTAGTTTTTAAAGCCATCATAGACTAGAAGCTTTTTTTGCATAAGTAACAAGTAGCGAAGGGGATTAATGCTTCTTAAGCTTCCGTTACTAGGTTTCCTTCGTATTCACTTCGTCGTGCAAGCCAAAACTTATATCGGTTGTGAATCTCAGTCGGTAATTTAACAGCTGCAACAACATTTTTATCAAACGGATTGCAAACCATCGTTGCTATCTGGAAAATATTCCAGTAACTGAATTTTCAATTCGCGTAAAAGCGTGTTCATGCTCTCCAACGCGCGATTAATAATAGAATTTTCCATATAAGTCCATATTTTTGGTAATATAATCCGAAGTTAAAGTGAATTCATCAAAATTCCATTTTTAAAGGCGTATAATCCAAATATCAAACTCATTGATGAACCCATTGACTGTCATTAGTAAAATGATTTTGTTGCTTCCTTGTAAACTCGTACTAAACTCATGTGAAAATATATCACTCAAGTAAGACAACAGTAATAAAGGTTCCCCATCTTAGATCAATTCTTCTTTTGGAACCTTTGGTGTGAAACGCTAAACTTGAAGAGATTTGCCACTAAACACCAAAACACTTTTTTTGAACTGCTCGACGCACGTTTCGCTAACCATGTTAGCATCATCAGGAGATGATTTAATCTAATTCTAAAATGGTTTTCATATAAATAGAACATAGTTTAGTTTTAGAATTAGATTAAATCAGTTCCTGATGATGCTAACATGGTTAGCGAAACGTGCGTCGAGCAGTTCAAAAAAGTGTTTTGGTGTTTAGTGGTAAATCTCTTCAAGTTTAGTTTACCATCTTGTAAAAACTGTGAAAATTAGTTATTTTTATCTGTAAAAAGATTTTTAATTCATCTCGCAATTCAAAAAACCTCGGTAAAACTTTTTCTCGCGTCAACCATCTGACTTCAGTATGGAAAAGCAGTGAGTCATATTTGGCACCCATTTCTTCGTACAATATGGAAAGCAATCTAGTCTGCAATGGTCGGCTTTTAATAAAATTAACAATTCTGATTGGCATTTTTTTTTGTAGCAAACGCATTTGTGTGAAGAGAGCAGTGCGTCCATTACATATGTGTCATAATGCCTTTTAATTATATTATATTTATTATTAAAGCCTAAGTTTTCATTTTGGGTTGTATCAATAAAAACTGAGTCCTCCGCCAGTTGCACGACTAGGAATTGATTTGCAAAATAGTATATTTTCTTTAATCGACCCCGCGCATTCGAAGCGGACAAATCACAAAAATTGAGGTAATTTTATCTGAGGTAATTTTCCATTTTTTGCGACACTTTAAATAAGTTACATCAAATTTGTTCAAGTCACAAACAATAAACTAATTTTTGTTTACCACTGTTATTAAAGAGTGAATATAGTACACATTTAAGAATCATTTTTCTTAAAGACTTTGTTATAATAAGAAAATTCCAAAAAAATATTTGATATAATGATAATAATTAAAACACTTGGTATTTGTTTCACAATATATTCAAGATATTCTCTAACATGTTTCGGCCTCGCGACCATTCTCAAAGAGAGTTATGTATAAACTAAACTAAAGTTTCAAAGTGCTGTCTAATGGAAGTCGGTTTTTTCATCTCGTTAAATTTATTACACTATCAATAATTGGAGTATTTCCGAAGTCTAGCTGGGTGTTTGTTAGGTTTTTGCCGTCGTATATGGCTTTTTTAATTTCGAAAATTTCCAGGTAATTTAACAGCCTGCTTTTATTGCAGCTATGTATTAATTTGGTATTATAATTGTTAAAAAAATGGTTCTGGTCTATACAATGTTCGGCAAAGCCCGTCTTTCTCTGATTGTGTAAAATTGAATATTTATGTTCTTTTTAGCCTATCATTGAGCGATCGGCCCGTTTGGCCTATATAAATAGCGTCACACATATTACATTTAATTTCGTATACTCCAGATTTGTCACAAAACTTTGCTCTTTCTTTGTTATTGTTTAACATCGATGCAAGATTATTCTTATTAACAGAGATAATATTAATATTTTCGTTCTTTAACTGATTTGTGATTCTTGAACTTAATTTGTGAATATAGTTTATAGCATGCCAATTTTTAGAATCTTTTTCGGGTGTTGCGGCATAAAAATGTTTGGTGTTGTTTGTCTTAATCTTGTTTTTTATCATTTTATCTATGATGCTTGGCTGATATCCATTATTCCTTGCGATATTTTTGATAATATTAAGTTCTTTTTCATAGCTGTCTTTTTTAAGTGGAATCGTTAGAAGTCTGTGGGTCATACTATGAAAAGTGGACATTTTTACATTCCATGACTGATTTGAACTTGCGTGAATAATTGTATCGGTATACTTGGGTTTTCTAAATATTTCGAATTCTAATTTATTCGGTGTTCTTATTTTTTTTAAATCTAAGAAATTTAATGAATTATCCGTCTCTGTTTCTATTGTGAACTGGATTTTTGAGTTTACACTGTTTAAATATTCAAGAAATTGACCCAATAGTCTTTCTGTACCGGTCCATATGCAAATAATATCATCGACATACCTGGCCCAAAAATGTATGTGTCTTGTATAATTAGTGTCGCTAAATAAATTGTTTTCAAAATTAGCCATATAAATTTCTGCCAGGAGGGGGCTCAGGGGGCTTCCCATTGGTAATCCATTCGTTTGTTGGTAAAATTTTGAATTGAACAGAAAATAATTTTGTTCGGTACATACATTGATAGCTTCTATGAGAGCATTTTTGTGTACGATTTCAAGATTGCATTCATGAATTCTTTCAGTGAGGATATTTTTAAGATCTTGTACCGGAATGGAGGAAAAAAGGCTTTTTATATCGAACGAAACTAACTTTGCATTGGGAGGTATCTGTATGTTTTTTAATTTTGTTGTTAGTTCTATTGTATTTTTGATTGCTTTGGGCGAGTTGAAATCAATAAATAATGGTAGATCACTGTTGAGTTGTTTGCAAAGTTTATATGCAGGAGCATTTACATAAGAAACGACTGGTCTCATTGGAATGCCATCTTTATGCAGTTTAGGCATTCCGTATAAGACTGGAGATTTTGGGTTCATGGTATCTAGTTTGGATTGCGATATATTTAAGAAGGTTTCATTGTACGTTTTTGTAATTTTCTTTACAGCGGTATGATATTTTTTTGTTGGATCGGTCTTGAGTTCTCTACAGTTTTCTGTGTTGATGAGTGTGTTCATTTTTAGTAGGTATTCATCTTTTGTTAGAATAGTAACAGTATTACCTTTGTCAGCTTTGCAAATAATTAAATTGTTTTGGTAAATTTTGTTACATAATTTATTAATTATTCTGAGTTCGTTGGAATATTTATTTTTTATTTTATTGTTTGCTATTATATTTGCAATGTTATATTTTGCTAATTGGCTTTTATTTAAACTACTTAAAAGATTCTCTAAATTGGCTGCGAGTATTTCAATATCTGTGGATTTGACGAAGTTTGGACAGTATTTGAGGCCTTTTTCTAATAACTTAATTTCTTCATTATCAAACTGAACATTTGTTAAATTTACAACTCTATCATAAAATCTTACTGAACTAATTGAATTGATATTATGAGAATTTAGCTGAGCAAAATTTTGTGACTTACATTTTCTTAGGGTATTTAATTTTCTTAGCTGTATTAGGTACTGTTTATGTGTTGCATCCTTCACTGACTCGCGCACTGTCCTGTCAAAGTATTCAAATTCGAAATAATTTGATTTGTGTAGCAGTTCTGTGTGGACTAATTTAAAATGTAAGTTGAGATTATCCCTGTTTCTGTACCATTTGGATGCTTCTTCTGCTAGCCAATGTTTCCGAGCTGCATTGACAGTGCTTTCTGCTTGAGGTGAGTGGTTATGACATGAAATCTTCATAAATTTTGGTTGGAGATCCTCCTTTTGACACGTTTGAATAAACCATATGTGATTATTACACTTTTTCACTTTCAGTAAAGTTTTTTTGTATATAACCGCTAATTTTTTTTAACATTAATAATACCAAATTAATACATAGCTGCAATAAAAGCAGGCTGTTAAATTACCTGGAAATTTTCGAAAGTAAAAAAGCCATATACGACCGCAAAAACCTAACAAACACCCAGCTAGACTTCGGAAATACTCCAATTATTGATAGTGTAATAAATTTAACGAGATGAAAAAACCGCCTTCCATTAGACAGCACTTTGAAACTTTAGTTTAGTTTATACATAACTCTCTTTGAGAATGGTCGCGAGGCCGAAACATGTTAGAGAATATCTTGAATATATTGTGAAACAAATACCAAGTGTTTTAATTATTATCATTGTTACTATGTTTCACCAAGAGCCAACCGCGCAATCAATCAAAACTATTATTTGATATAAGTTTATTACATTATAACTATTCTAGTCGACATATTAAAATAACATTTTGTTATCTTTTTTTTATCCAAATCTGAATAATAAAAAATATCTCATATTTATTCTTACTGTTGCTTCAGAAATTTAATATTTTTGAAACTAGTAGGAGTTTTTAAAACGTTTTACGTTATTTAATGGATCGGGACACAACTACGGCAAGAGAATATTGAACAGAATATGGTATAAGATGTAATTAAGGTACGTGTAAGGAATATCTGCTAACTATTGATCAGAATGAACGATATAGAATGCCAACAAATTTGTACAGGACGTACAAATATTAAAATGTGTATTGTTTGTATGCTACTAAGCCTATTAATATTCTTGTGGTTCTGTTAAAAGCGGTAAAATACTGTGAGACTGAAACAAGCAGGTTTAAGTTTCCGTGAAATAGCGAGACGATCTTTTTCTTATTCTTCTACTTAACGTACCGTCTTCAAACGAAGGTTCGCGACCATCACCACTATTTTAACACGCTTTTATTAGCTTCACCTGTATCTAGCTATGTAACGGAATCTTTGAACGTCCTTTTCACCCACTTCAAAACGCCCGATTAAATTGAAACTTTGCACACTTTTCAAGGACCGATGACAATACAATAATTTAATAAGTTCGTCTCATTATCCAGAACAGAATTGTCAGGATCAAGGATTTGCTTTTGGAGAGGGAGACTGAGACACGGTTGCAACGCCCAACGAAGGCAGTAGGCGCACAAAACTGACGAAAAATAAATAATAGTTTAAAAAAATTTAAAAAACACGCTTTTATAGCAGATCGACCTAAAAGATGAAAAATAAATTATAGTTTGACAAAACTGGTATGGTAAACCGAACTAAAAAGTAAAAAATCATTTTTTAGTATAAGAATGAAGTGATGAACGAGAAAATTGATGTGTTATTATAAAAAAGCGTGGGGGTGCTTTGTACCATATTTTCATACTAACTCTACTTATAGAAACGGTACTGATGGAATATTTATAGCAACTAATATCGAGCACGCCACGCTTTTTTCACAATGACACATTAATTTTCTCGTTTATCACTGTATTTTTATACTAAAAATTATGTTTTACTTTTTAGTTCGATTTACTATCAAAACGTATTTTTTTAGATTTTTTAAACAATAATTTTTTCAATTCTTCTATTGGAACCTTTGGTGTGAAACACTAAACTTGAAGAGATTTACCACTAAACACCAAAACACTTTTGAATTGCTCGACGCACGTTTCGCTAACCATGTTAGCTTCATCAGGAGATGATTTAATCTTATGATTATATGATATCTTCTGATTGATTACATTTCTGGAAGGAAGAAGAAAGATTATTATGATTTAATCTTAGATTAAATCATCTCCTGATGATGCTAACATGGTTAGCGAAACGTGCGTCGAGCAGTTCAAAAAAGTGTTTTGGTGTTTAGTGGCAAATCTCTTCAAGTTTAGTTTAATATTTTTTTCCTTTGTTTACATCTGTTCTAAATAGTTATTTCGATGTACTGTTGAACTATTCTCTCAAATTTCGCAGCCATGACATTCTTCGTCTTTCCACCTTTCTTCTTCCTTCTACCTTTCCCTGCATAATCCCTTTCAACATATGTCCTATCATTACGTGACCGAATTATTCTAATTTGCGTGTCTTTATAGTAGTTATTAGTACTCTTTCGGCATGATGATGATATGACGGATGATGATGATATGACCACACAAACCTTGCAGGCTCCATCCATCCAAAGCAAAGGAAAAGAGATCCAAAAAAGGCCAGGTCATTTGGGAAAATCAAAAAATGGAAGCTTTTGATAAAAAAAAACTTCAAATTCAAAGGAAATTCCGATCCACCAGAAACAATTAATCAGTTAGATATTCCACCAGAAATGTTCAAATTCCTGTTTACGGATGATCTAATTAATATGATTGTTGAGCAGTCTAACGTAAAATTTCTTCAAGACAACGTCAACAAGCCAGGAAACATTACGGGAGAAGAAATTGAACCATTGGAGGCTCCGAATCAATGTAAATGAATACATGCTGCTGTTTGACTTTAAACTTGCAGTTTCCGAGCATATTCGTAAGGCAGGAAAGGTTTTAGCTATGACCAAAAAACGTGGTCGGTCAGCTATCATCATCGGAACACCGACCTCAAGCTGAGTCGGCACTTCATCCAGCTTGCTCGATTCACCGATACCCCACAAAAAATCACGAAAAACTCCAGCCAGGCCTCAAGACCTACCTTTGGATACTGTGCATTCTGATAACGTGGATCATTTCCCCAAGTGGATGAAAAAAAATCGACAAATATGCCAGATCTGCTCAAAATTCCGTCCTTTCACCAAGTGTGAAAAATGTCAAGTTTATTTATACTACAATGAGAAATAAAACTACTTCAGAGATTTCCACAAAACATGATTGTGTTTTGAATTCAACGTATACGAAGCCATACATGGCTTCGTATAGTAATTTCTAGAATAGTAATTGTAATTTTTTTTCTAATTTGGACTGATTACACTACTTTAACTTTTTTATATACCCCGAAACAAATGTATAGAAATATGTTATTATATCTTCCTTAAACCTAAAAAATGTTAGCAGAAATATTCTATCACGTCACAATTTTTTCTACAGTCAAATCCTTTTTTCAACCACTCTAAGTGGTGACTTCAGTTTAATATTTATTTATTCGATTCAAACAACAAATATCTTATTTCAAATTGAATTGAAATGTCAAATAGAAAGTGTTAATAAAGTTCTTATCGTTTTTGCTACGTTTGTGAACAGTTTATATTTAAAAAAAGAAGACCCACTGTAGATTCGTTAAAAAGTGCATATCTTCATTATTTTGGATTTCCAGTTGCAAACCAAGATAAAAAGTGGGTGCCTCATGTATTTTGTGAAAGCTGTAGAATCGTTTTACTCCAGTGGTCATCAGAAGATAACGTATACCTTCCATTTGGCTCACCAATGCTATGGAGAGAACCTAGTAACCATGAAAATGGCTGTTACTTTTGTATTACGACGACAGCGAGTATTATATATGCCGAAATTTCGTCTGTTATTAAGCCAATTTTACTTCCGACGGATCTTCCATATCCAATTTGTCCCGGTAATTCGAGTCAACATATAATAGATGACAATGAAAGTGATGTTGAAGTTAAATAGATTTCTATTCGATTCTGACGATTTCTCTCTTCAAAGAAACATTCCACATTTAATTAATCAAGCCGAATTAAACGATCTTATAAGAGAATTACAACTATCAAAAGATCCCAGTTTGAAAGCCTTTTATCTGTTAATGAAAAAGCTACCTGGAAGTCATTCAAAACAGTTGTCGAAGAATTTTTGGGAAATAAAAAAAGTGAAAATTTAAAGATATTGTTGCTGATTTATTGAAACATTTTCAACAGATGACAGTGAACATGTCACTGAAGATTCATTTCCTGCACTCGCATTTGAGTGTTTTCCCTGAAACCTTAGGAAGTATGAGTGACGAACAGGGGGGGCGTTTTCACCAAGATTTAAATATTTTCGAAGAACGACATCAAAGATTTTGGGATGAAGACGAAGGGGATTACTGTTGGTCCAATATAAGAGAAACCGATCCAAAATACTATAAAAAGAAAGCGAAAATTAGCCATTTTTATTATATATACTAAGATTATTTTTCATTTTTAAGTAAATAAATATTTCTAGAATCAGATGTGACAGAATTTTTTTTTTCTGAATAACTGTTATCTTCATAAGCAACAATTAAAACATTTTAGCTAGGGTAAGAAACCCTGTAAACTAGTGTTATTTAAGACAAATAAAAGAGGTTTTTACTAAAAAAGAATTTTATTTAATCTCCTTCATAGTCCATGCAATAAGGGGTTAATAAGCAAATTAATATCAGACTTCTGTCAGATATCAAGGACAGTCATATTAACTTAAAAAAACAAAGTAATCTTGATCATAGTAATATATATGTATTCATTATTGCCTATCCAGGAAGAATTTATAAAATTTAAAAGATTATGAGATCGTGATGATCGTAAAAGTGTGGAAGTTTGAAGCTCTTGAAATATTCTTTGTTTTGACTCGTTCCCCAGCTACGATCTCAGATTTATTGAAGTGATTTAACGTATTGCCCACAAGCTACTCAATGAAATGTCTGGCTGGCATTTTTCCGACTTATTATTAGAAAAATTCTCACTGAAAATATACGTCTCAACCTTTTTATTGCTGTCATATATTTTAAGATCATTCTTGATGAATTTCATGTAACAATGATAATAAAAAAACTGCTTTTATTGCGACCTGATCTTTCTTAACACTAATAAAATCTAATCGTTCTTAAAACTTTTTCTTTGGTTTTTTTCGGTATAAAAGTCAAAAGGGTAAGATTTATTTAGGAATTGTTAAAATAGAAAATGCTGCAGCTGGCATAAGAGACCCTATTAATCTTATTACATCACAAACAAACGTGGCTGCGTTCCCAATTAAAGATTAAAATGTTTTATAGGCTATTTTCCTTGATCGTTTCGTTTCCGTTTTATTGTACATTATATTTTATTGTTTTTGATATTTGGAAAATATTTACAAGTGCGATGAATATGTTGTAATCTGTTGAGTACTGTAAAAAGGCAGTACTAAAGCCAGAATTATCTACAAGTTTCTACAATCTTGAGTTGGTATTAAATAATTTGTAAAAAAAGCCCAGACTTTATCAGTTTCCTAACCGTGCTTTAAGGGGTATGCCCTGCGTTTATGCACAAGTAAACTACAATAGGGGCGCTGCAGTTAAAATCATCAGAATCATCCCAGATCAACACATTTAAAAAAAAAAATCAATCAGTTAGGCAAAACAAGTTCGTTTTATTACAACATTTCTGGTGGACGACCGAAACCTATAACGGTAGAACAAGAAGAGGACATTTTGGTTAATATCGCGGAAAAACTAGGCTAGGTTAGGCGTTTGGAGGCATTTACAGGAATTAGCAAATCTACCGTTTTAAGAGTCCTCCATAAAGAAAAATTGTTTCCTACTATTTTTCGCCTGGTTAAAATTTATTGCCACAAGATTTGCCGGCTAGATCCGAATTTTGTCGAAATCTACTGCATTAAAAATAAAACGAAAATTCCATGTTCCTGAAAAAGATATTGTTTACTGACGAAGCAATTTTTCCCAGAATTTTTGACTGCTAAAATAATCATTATTACGCCCTGGAAAATCACACCTACATCTACCAAGAGAGCGACATTTCTAGCACGAATTTTCAATTAACATTATCATTATCGGCATTATCGACAATTTTTTAATCCGCCCATTTGGGTTTACACAAAGACTGAATGGAGATCAATCTGTGCAGTTTTTAGAAAATTATTTATTAGACCTTTTGGACGGTATACCTTTAAACTTAACACAAGAAATGTAGTTCATGCAAGATTTTACTGTTGCAGTGCGAAATCATTTGAATCAATATTTTCCACATCAATGGATTGGTGGTGAGTTTCCTGGGCCACCCCGTAGCCCAGACATTAGTCCGTTAAACTTTTATTAGTGGGGTCATATTAAGTCTTTAGTTTACCATGATGAAATCAATACACGAGACGAACTTTTAGAGAACTTTACACTTAAGAAAGAGCCTCCGAATGTGTATGTATTGAGGTAAACGATGGACACTTTCAACAACTATTGATGTAAATTTAAAAAAATTGTTATTTTAAATAAAGTCCGTTGTATTTTTGACATTTTATTGTTTTTTCTTCCTCGTATTCAAAGCACACTTTGTGAATTGCAGATTTTTCAGCCATCTACAAGATGTGCAATGGAATATTCGAACACGAATATCTCGCAAACGAACGTGGGAATTATAACTCTATTTTAAAATCAAAATATTCCCAGCTTTATAAGGTAAAAATATATGAGCGAATTAATTCCTCACAAAGTAGGCAGCAAGCGCCCTCTAGGAACTAGGGTTAAAACTGTACCAAATTCGAATTTGTCAACTTTGAAAACCCATCTACCCCTATTTTGAAACTGATATCTTTAAATATTTTTAAATTATCTCAATTTTTCGAAAATTTAGTTTTACTTTCAATACCCTGTATCTTTTTAATGACTAACATTTGCCAACATATTTATTGACTAAATCCTCTTATTTTGATCTCTACTATCACCAGTTGCTCTATGGAGGATAAGTTATGGGACACCTTGTATATATACAGTATAATTTTTTAAAACCTGACAGGCTAACTTTTTTATTTGAAGTGATAGACTAGTACTTCCAAATGCAAAGTTGTAGGAAATAACTTGTTTAAGAAAAATGTATAAACAATGCTTTCCGGTGTTGGAAGATTTCTTCAGTACCTACTAAAATAATATTTTTTTAAATGGCAACACCCTATTTTTTTAACATACTTGGCAAATCTTAAAATTCGAAATAAAAAATGTTATGTCACATTTCTTTATTGTAGTAGCCGCTTTAGGACAATTATCAAAATATTCAGCTGCCAAGATAAATCAGTCATTTAATCAAAAAGAGAAAGTTGAATTAATTTTTATTCTATTTTTTTCCTGATAAAAAGTTCACCAAGAATAATAAACTCAATTCTGAATCTACCACAGTTATCAACAAAATATTCCAAACAAATGAATATAAACAAAATATAAAATTAGAAATCCTAACTTGAGCCTTAATCACAAATAATGTCGTCAAATCTAACCATGTAAAAGCACAAGCCAAACGCAATATCCCATGACTACAGTTTCCAGTATAATTTATGTGACCGCCATTCTGGAGATTCTCCATTTTACAATAAATTTACCAGTACCATTAATTATCAAGACATTTAAAGTCGACACAAACATAAAAAAACATTCTTGTTGGAACAAAACTCACTTGAAAATTCTTAGATGATACTTCCACATTCAACTACAACTTGTCTAATGGGGATAATATTACAGAAAAATATAAACCAATAATTCATTTTCTTTATAAAAAATATGGAAAAAAAGAATGTAATTTGAAAAGGTCTCATAGAAAAAATTGAATAAATAAATCCGTGCGTTTTAGAATTTCGCAGACCGAATTCATCGCTTAATCCTATAAGATACTGATAGACTCTCTGCTTAGGGGATTGGCTAGGAACCCACAACTTATAATTCTTAACGTACTCCGTTTTTCCATATATTTAATAAAGGATTACGTTTTCCTGTTATTAGATCTTCAACATAATTCTCGGCCTCGGTTTCATTGACTGCAGATTCTATTCAGACCAGAATTTTTTCCCGCCTTGAATTTATTGTAAAGCAATTCGTTTAGAAGAAATCTTTTAGTTTCTAAACGAAGTATAATATGCCAGCCTACAATGAACATAACCGTTCACATCGTGAGAAACGAGG
The DNA here is from genome assembly GCA_031761425.1 of Cosmopolites sordidus. NCBI lineage: Eukaryota > Metazoa > Arthropoda > Insecta > Coleoptera > Curculionidae > Cosmopolites > Cosmopolites sordidus. Next base: position 763,829 of record JARFXV010000253.1, on the reverse strand, counting down.
CGGGTGTTAATCGCCGTGTTATATCCACGTATATCCTGAAATCTCTTAATATTTTGATTTTGTTTTTGGGCGGGTTTTATCTTGAAAAAGTAGTGGCGCAAAGTAGTAGTTTGGTATTCCGTCCGCAGATTTCCTGTGTATTTCGAAGAAATCTATTTGTGACGTTGAGTATTGCTAAACAATTTTCGACCCATTGTCACGCCGGTAATCAGGCCGGATAAAGCCGGATGCTCCCAGTGGTGATCAAACGCAATAATTTTTTGAATCACCACTTATGTTTATAAGCACAGTACGTATATATGTATAAACAGTAACAAAGTTATGGCTTTAAGTCAGAGTAATCTTCGTCGCACCTAATAAACTCGTGAATTGAAAAAAAATAAAACGTGAAAAAATGACTTTATTTTGATAATACATGAGAACTAGCAATTTTTTTTCGATCTGGGATTCGACAATTGCCTGGAAGGTGACAGGGTATATAAATCGAGAGAGATTACTTCGAATATTAAATTTGAATTACTTTTTCATAAATATATGTCAAATGGATAAAACAATTCTTCTGTTGGAACCTTTGGTGTGAAATACTAAACTTGAAGTGATTTACCACTAAACACCAAAGCGCTTTTTTGAACTGCTGCGTCGCACGTTTCGCTAACCATGTTAGCATCATCAGGAGAAGATTAAATCATGTTAACATGGTTAGCGAAACGTGCGTCGAGCAGTTGAAAAAAGCGTTTTGGTGTTTAGTGGTAAATCTCTTCAAGTTTAAATGGATAAAACTTAATATTATTTAATCTAATATTAATTTAGAATTGCATCACTTTTACAGACTTTTGCAACTGCACAAACACGAAAAAATATTTCTTGTTTAAAGAAAACACTAAACCTTTGGGATATTTTAAATATCTTTTTAACATTTCACTAGAAATTCTTTAATTGGGTTAATACAACAGCAGAAAGATGTCTCTGCTTTATTTTTCTTCAGTTCAAATGAATGAACAAAATAAAAAGGTTTACGACTTCAGGAACTCGCCACAGAGGAATAATGGATTTCATTTGGGTTTTTTCACGCATCGTTTGCCTAAAAAAAATATTATGTAGGCAGAAGCCCAACGAAAATATTTTTTAATAGTGACAGAGTTCAGCTTTTTCTAATTCGTGTGTAATATTTTGCATTTAATTGGAATTTTCTATATTTGACAAATTTGAAAGAAACATATTTAAAATATTAAATTGCTCACCTAAATTCTCATAATATCAATTCAATTAGTTCAAATTTAACAAATGTTCAGTTTGATAATGAAGAAATTAAGTTATTAGAAAAAGGCCTCAAATACTGTCCAAACTTCGTCAAATCTACAGATATTGAAATACTCGCAGCCAATTTAGAGAATCTTTTAAGTAGTTTAAATAAAAGCCAATTAGCAAAATATAACATTGCAAATATAATAGCAAACAATAAAATAAAAAATAAATATTCCAACGAACTCAGAATAATTAATAAATTACGTAACAAAATTTACCAAAACAATTTAATTCTTTGCAAAGCTGACAAAGGTAATACTGTTACTATTCTAACAAAAGATGAATACCTACTAAAAATGAACACACTCATCAACACAGAAAACTGTAGAGAACTCAAGACCGATCCAACAAAAAAATATCATACCGCTGTAAAGAAAATTACAAAAACGTACAATGAAACCTTCTTAAATATATCGCAATCCAAACTAGATACCATGAACTCAAAATCTCCAGTCTTATACGGAATACCTAAACTGCATAAAGATGGCATTCCAATGAGACCAGTCGTTTCTTATGTAAATGCTCCTGCATATAAACTTTGCAAACAACTCAACAGTGATCTACCATTATTTATCGATTTCAACTCGCCCAAAGCAATCAAAAATACAATAGAACTAACAACAAAATTAAAAAACATATAGATACCTTCCAATGCAAAGTTAGTTTCGTTCGATATAAAAAGCCTTTTTTCCTCCATTCCGGTACAAGATCTTAAAAATATCCTCACTGAAAGAATTCATGAATGCAATCTTGAAATCGTACACAAAAATGCTCTCATAGAAGCTATCAATGTATGTACCGAACAAAATTATTTTCTGTTCAATTCAAAATTTTACCAACAAACGAATGGATTACCAATGGGAAGCCCCCTGAGCCCCCTCCTGGCAGAAATTTATATGGCTAAGTTTGAAAACAATTTATTTAGCGACACTAATTATACAAGACACATACATTTTTGGGCCAGGTATGTCGATGATATTATTTGCATATGGACCGGTACAGAAAGAATATTGGGTCAATTTCTTGAATATTTAAACAGTGTAAACTCAAAAATCCAGTTCACAATAGAAACAGAGACGGATAATTCATTAAATTTCTTAGATTTAAAAATAATAAGAACACCGAATAAATTAGAATTCGAAATATTTAGAAAACCCACGTATACCGATACAATTATTCACGCAAGTTCAAATCAGCTATGGAATGTAAAAATGTCCACTTTTCATAGTATGACCCACAGACTTCTAACGATTCCACTTAAAAAAGACAGCTATGAAAAAGAACTTAATATTATCAAAAATATCGCAAGGAATAATGGATATCAGCCAAGCATCATAGATAAAATGATAAAAAACAAGATTAAGAAAAACAACACCAAACATTTTTATGCCGCAACACCCGAAAAAGATTCTAAAAATTGGCATGCTATAAACTATATTCACAAATTAAGTTCAAGAATCACAAATCAGTTAAAGAACGAAAATATTAATATTATCTCTGTTAATAAGAATAATCTTGCATCGATGTTAAACAATAACAAAGAAAGAGCAACATTTTGTGACAAATCTGGAGTATACGAAATCAAAAATGTAATATGTGTGACGCTATTTATATAGGCCAAACGGGCCGATCGCTCAATGATAGGCTAAAAGAACATAAATATTCAATTTTACACAATCAGAGAGAGACGGGCTTTGCCGAACATTGTATAGACCAGAACCATTTTTTTAACATTAATAATACCAAATTAATACATAGCTGCAATAAAAGCAGACTGTTAAATTACCTGGAAATTTTCGAAATTAAAAAAGCCATATACGACGGCAAAAACCTAACAAACACCCAGCTAGACTTCGGAAATACTCCAATTATTGATAGTGTAATAAATTTAACGAGATGAAAAAACCGACTTCCATTAGACAGCACTTTGAAACTTTAATTTAGTTTATACATAACTCTCTTTGAGAATGGTCGCGAGGCCGAAACATGTTAGAGAATATCTTGAATATATTGTGAAACAAATACCAAGTGTTTTAATTATTATCATATTTAAAATAACTTCAAGATCTCCTTTTAAAATACCCTAGAAATTCCTACGGGTTTTCTGCACTGTTTCATTTTTTTTTCACTCTCTACGAGGGTAGTCCTCGTAAATAGAAAAATTTCCAGCCTCAACATGAAGATATAGATACATCTTTACAGAAACACAAACATCGACCAACACAAATGACTGTTAGCTTTTCCAACTAGTTTTCTGATACTTGCAGTTCTGGTATTTGCCTTTATAACTCTTTTTGCATTTGTGAAAGGAAAACGATGTATCGTCAACCGAGGCTACTTTATTCCTTATATAATTTACTTTGGCCCAACACGAAAAAGAAGTTAATAATTTTTGTACTGAACAAACAATAAAAGATAAATGGGAGTTTTTTGGTTTGAAAAATAGTTTATATCCTATTTGAGGGTAATTTAATGGTTTGAGGTAAATTAAATTTTTTGTTAGTTGCAACACTGGAGTTTTTGCAACCATTTGTTTACATGCGAACATTTTTACTCTAAAAACTTTCTCCTGTAACCTAAAACCTTACCTTTAGTAACCTGTTACCAATATGAGATCATAGTTTTTTTTTACATTTTTTGTTTTGAGAGTAAATTTTAAAGTTTTCATAAACAAAATTTCAAAACTAGTTTTTCGGGACTACTTTGTGCTAGGACTAAAGAATCCCTTACTCTGTGTGCTTACTTACCACCAAATCTTTTAAAAAATGTTTTAATAACATTTTTTTCAAATGCTACTGTAGTAAAATGTTATGCTGAGACCTTGGAAGCTTGTTTAATGGAGATAACAAGTGGAGTATGAACATAATGAGATTCAAGTCGTTATTAAAATATACCTAGAAGCACAAATAATAAATAGGCTTAAAACAAATGAGATAAAAAGAAACATGGCTATCTCACAGTGTTTTCTCCTTCATTTGAGACTCCTATCAACAAGTTGGCTGACTTTGTTTTTCCAATTACTGATCTTGATTTGAGATACTATATGAAATGCTTTCTAGACAAACATGGGTGTACAGTAAATAAATTTTAAAATAATTTTCCAGCATAATTTAGGAAACGCCACCCAAAGTTAACGGTGCGCACAGCAAGCAACATAAAACGAGCTATGATTCATGAAAAAATAGTCAATGATTTTTTTAATAACTTAAAAACTGTCCTCGGTGATGTGTGAGATAAAAATATTTAGAATTATGATCAGACAAACCTACGAGATGATCCAGGGTCAAGTAAGGTTATTTGTAAAAGAGGACTAAAGTATGTAGAACGCATTATGAATTCTACGAAATCTGGTACCTCACTAATGTTTTGTGGAAATTGAACTGGAGACAGGTTACTACCATATGTGGTGTACAAGTCTGAACACTTGTGGTCTACATGGACAGAGAATGGACCTGTGGGATGTAGGTATAATAGAACAAAAACTGGTTGGTCTGATATGGGGACGTTCGGAGATTGGTTTTTCTCAACCCTGCTTCATCGATTGAAAAAGCTTCCCGGAGTCAAGGTTGTGATAGGAGATAATTTAACCTCCCTTATCAATCTAGAAATTTTAAAAGCGTGTGAAGATAAACAATGTAAAGTTTGTGTGCCTACTCCCAAACTTTACTCATCTCACCCAGATGTTGCCTGCTATGGTCCGATGAAAAGAAAGTGGCGTAAAATATTGACTTTGTGGAAAGAAAAAACATGTCAATGATAAACTTACCCAAGGATCAGTTTCCTAAACTCCTAAAATAGCTAATTGATTATTTGTATGCAGACAAGAAGAAACACATGATGACTGGGTTTAAAAAAATAGGTACCATACCTCTTGACAGAACCAAAGGTCTGGAGCTCTTGTCTAAAAAGGACGTAAGCCTTTTAAGAAAACTGATAAGAGACAGTTTCTTGCAAAACCTTAGCAAGGGTCTAGTAAGAAATGAAAGAAACTGGATGTGCCAACTGGCACAAGTGCCTCTACAAAATTGTCCGATGAATCGAGCGCACATGACATGGACTTGGAAGGAGTTCCAACGTCTATGCCTAAGTCGAAAAGAGGGCGCCCACGTAGAAATCGAACACCAAAAACTGAATCTGAATACGCCAGTTTTTATAGTCGTTTTGATGACGGCTCCAACTTTTATGAAAGTTAATCTGAAGATTTTGGAGAAGATGTTGCTACCAGTGGGCCTAGCAAAGAATCTACTGGAACCAAAATCTCTAAAAAGTAATTTAAAACAAGGTGACTTTGTCATTGTCAAATATGCAGGAAAGCATTATCCTGGTTTGATAACAAAACTGCCCAGTGGAGAAGAGTCAGGCTCTACAATAGACTACATGACTAAGACCAAAATGTCCTGGAAATGGCCCGATGAAAAGGTTCTTCTTGTTTACAAATGGGTTGACATAAAAAAAAGAACCCTCCCAGCTAATCAAACCAGGACACTTCAATGTTGCTGGGATGACGGATTATGTGTTAGAATGAAAAATTTAGCATTGACAAAAGTGATAAGAACAAAGGACAAGTTTGAGATGTTTTTCATATCTAGAATTGGTTTATTGTGTTTCAATATGATAATAAAAACATTTTTTTGCTAATTTGCAGCGTCAATTTATTAGCAGATTCTTATGCAAGGGGTTACAATAGTCAAATATATGAAATATATTTAATTTGTATGAAATGAACAAAACTTAGTATAAAATAGTAAAAAATTAAAAAAAGGAAAACTTTTTTTTTAATTTAATTTGGATGTTAAAAACTCATATATTATATTTTTTAATAACGGAAATATTAGTGAACACATGAAAAAGTGGCCCAAAGTAGCCCCGGTTGACGGTAATCGATTAGTTTTAGATTGTTCAAAAAGACATTGAAGAAACAGTTCAACAAAAATATATTTTATTGGATTATTTTTTTAGATTTTGTTTATACCAGGATTGTATAATGTAAGAATAAAAATCAAGACCTCAAGTGCATTGCCTCTTTTGAATTTTGGTCGTGAGACTGGTCCTTCACATTCCGTGGACAGTCAGACGAACAAACGCATCTGCTATTCAAGAGATTAATAAACCCAAGAGGCTATCCCAAATTATTAATTAATTAATACTAAGATTTTTCGGCCACAGGGAACACCGAGATGGCAATAACTTAGAAAGACTGGTGCTACAGGGACGGCTGGAAGGTACTAGATCACGTGGTAGACCTTAAAAAAGATGAACCGACCAAATTTAAGACCTAACTCATAGATCTCTCCAACTTATAACCAAGGAAGCTAAATATAGAGAACGATGGCGAAAAGTAGTCCGAAAAATACGCAAACGAAATGAGTTTCAATAGGTTATTACTCTTCTGTAAAGAAGAATATGATGAAGAAGCAGAGTTACCTCGACACCTGACTCTTTCTTTAATTCTCTTATTAGATCGTTTATTTTATTCTGAATATTTCGAATATCTGTAGAATACATGTAACTATGATATTTTTTTTTGCTTTCCCCTTCCTCCTTTTTACATTTCGTGCCATTGAAACCCTATACAGGAGGTGAACCAGGAAAATGAGTTAAAGGAAAGAAACTGAACGGAAATAAAATATAGTGTTTTGCTCTGAAAAATTGTTTATTGTGATAAATGCTGGAGGGGCGGCGCCCCAAGGCCCTCCCTCATAAGCCGCCACTGCATTAATTTAAAATTTATCAAACAAAAAAATATTTAATTCATTTTGATTAACCATCCAGCAGAAATCAATAAAGATTTTGAGAAATAAAATCTGTTACTTAAAAGTGTTTTCTTTGGCGTTTAAACATATTATTTTTATAGCCAGACAAGGTATGAAAAAATACAAGTGAAATCCATATTCTCCGCGTTACGATTTCCTGAACTCGCACACATTTTTTTTTTGTTCACGAATTTAACTGAGGAAAAAATATCTTCGGTTTTTTTTGCTGTTGCCTTAACCCAATTAGAGAATCTGCACGGGAATACTGAAGCTTCACTTAAAAATATCCCAAAGATTTAGTGAATTTTCTTTGAACACGACTGATTTTTTCTGCTTTCGGTATTGCTATATGTTTGGATAATAAATAGTGATGCGAAATTAATGGTGAAACGGAAAGTCTTAAAATGTGATCATTAATTTTAGGTAAAAAATGCTACCACCCCTAAAAAAGCTACACTTAGTGTCAAAATAGAAGATATAGAAATAAAAACATCAAATTTTTTTTATATAATTAAGTTTTATGACTGTTTTTTGATTTGTTTCAAATACAAGTTAAAATATTGGAAAGGGAAAAGTCTAATGGCTCTTAATCAGAATATAGAACAAATGCTAGCAAATATTAACTTTTTTTAGGCGTCATAGTGTTAGATACACTTGTATATATTTAATATTTCTTAATCCTCCAAAGGTTTTATCACAATTTACCAGGTGTGGCGGTTAATAAATCTTTTCTTTTTAAGAGATAGCACTGGAAACAAGGGTCTGTTCACAGTTTAATCTCTTATGTGATTTTGTTGTTACGACAGTACCTTTCAAAACGCAATTGATGTTTAAACAATTTCGAGTTAGCGTCATATTTTTTTCGTGTAGTAAACATGTCGATTTTCGGGCCAAATAAAGAGCATTTGCGGGACGTAGGAAAGGGTGGCCTAAAGTGTGTAAACTAAGGCTGAGGGTTCAAAAAACAAGAATTTTAGTCAAACACGTTAGGATTTTTTACAACATTTGATAGGATATTTATCGAACTTGAAAATAAAAAAACATTTATGAACATTTATGAACATTATGAACATAGAATAACAAAAATAAAAAATCTCTTCTAAAAGCCACTTTGCCCGAATGCTTTGCCCAAAGCGGCTATGCGTAAACATTAATAATAAGTAGGAAAGGTAATAATTATGCAGTCTTAATACATAGTTCTTGTTATCAATCATATAAATATAGCAACATGTTCAGTAGACTCTTTTCTCAGGATTTTAATTATAATCAACAACACAGACTCATATTTTTTGTAAATTATTAGATAATTTCTTGACCAAACCTTTAAGATGAACCTACACCAGAATAACCAATATAAGCTTAGTGAGCCCATCTATAGTTTCCACATTCGACCCACTCTTTTTCAGGTGGTTCTACATAAAAATCACTACAAATAATGCAAACATACTCTACGTTAGTTGCTTTTTGCGTTTTTATATTACTAATTTTCTTTATTTTACTTCCACTTGTGGAAGGAACATGTTTAATTCTTTTTTTCCTTTCTGCAGCCTTCAACTTCTTGCTGGCAATAATACGGTCTTTCATATTTCTTTTATTTTCATCAGATTTTGTTTCAACACGTTTTTTTTTCCTTCCTTCTTCCTTTGTTGTTCTTTTATTGGCGCACTGGTCTTTGAATTTTGCGTTTGCGATTTGTTTTATTTGGGCTCAATTTAGGTGTCGGTCTAATATCTATCGGTTTTACTCGTATCAAAGATGTCGACGAAACAGAAACTGATTTAAAGGAAATAAAATCCGCTGGCGTAGAATATGAAATTCTGTTGATTTCAGTCGAGATTTCTTACCCTAAAGGTGGATTATATGCTGCTACGTCTACATCTTTTATAGTGACTAACGCAGAATTATCGCGTGCAGACATCACGTCATTTTCTAACATAACTGGAGAAACGGTGAGGTCAGATGAATTTTCTGGTCGAGGAATTGTTGCAGATTGGAATACATTATTTTGGTCATTGCAGTCTTCATTTTCCAACAAAGATGGAGAAGCGGTGCGGCTAGAGTCTTTAAAATGACGAATATGAGAGGAAGTTGCTGTACGAGGAATTATTGCAGATTGGGATGCATTATTTCGGGCTATTTTTGTCTTTATTTGGATTTTCGCCGCGCAATAAGAAAAAATATATGAACACGCCACAATCATTCAGACATTACTTATTATTTCGGGGCTATTGCAATTTCGATGATGTGGGTGGTTCAGACTGGTCTGTTAAAGTCGACGATAAAAAGTCTGATTCACCAAATATATGGCGATTGGTTGACCCTATTCCAGTAGATATGAATCCGATAATAGTATTCTGGGCACATGCTGCTCTCACTTATGCTTCACTGAACAATTTCGCGATCTAATATTTGGAAATGATTTGTCCCACGTAGCTCCTTTGAAACATTAAAACTGCCTGTTCAAAATAAGTTTTTAGAGGCCCATATACACACCGGTCTAGAGATTGCATCTCCGGTCCAGAGAACCGAAACGAAAATCACGTTATTTTGAGAGGCATATTCTAATGCCTCATGGTATTTATGGGATTTATGATTATCCATAATCAAAATAACGTTTTTCTCCGAAGTTGGATGGGTAGTATCAATAAAATGACGAAGTCATTTTAAAAACGAAGGCCCATTGATACCCAGTTGTCCGTATAAGCGGCACTGGCGCCAAGAGGAGTTCTTCATGCAATAATCTACCACTCATTCTCCAACCACACAGTGAAAGCGGTCGGAGTCGTGCCCCACCTCTGCTGTGCTCACCAGACTTAGCCCTTTCGACTACTATGTTCATTAATGTCTCACGCACTTTTCATGAAATACTTCAATATTTCTGTGGATAATGGAACCACTGGAGTGCTTCAAAAGATGTACGCTTTTTCCGGGAGGGCATCCACAAATTGTCAGAGAGATAGAAAAAATGAGCAGCTAGCGATGGTGCATACTTTGCATAAACAATTTTTTACCTTTACGCCACACCTGGTATTTAAATTCCCAGTTGAATAAGCCCTGCAGTTAAAAGTACTTAACGGCCAAGAAGTCGAGGGCAGTCAATAATAAGCAGAGGACCTAATATTAACCCAAAAATTAGCCGAAATAACAATAACTCGAAACATTTCTGTAAAATAATTGTATATAAATAACAATTTAATACAAATAACGATTTTAAGAGAAAGAAACGACGTTGTGACAAAAGAAAATAATAAAAAAGAGAATAAGAAAACGATTCAATGTGCAAGTGATATCAGCGTATCCCGCATTCTAGGCTAAATTTAAAAAGCTTAAAAAAGGAGGGTACAATTTTTATATATATATGTGTGTATGTTTAGTGTTGGTTAATTTTTTTTTTATTTTTCTCTATTTTTATTGTTATTCTATAGTTTTGTTTTTCAATTCCTTTATTGGAGCCTTCGGTGTAAAATGCTAAACTCGAAGTGATTTACCACTAAATAACAAATAACTAACTAAATAACAACTTTTTTAAACTTCTCGGCGTGTGTTTCGTTAACAATATTAGCGTCATCAGGAGATGATTTAATCTGGGTTAATCAGATTATATTTTGTTTTTGTTCGGTGGTTTTCACACAATTTTACATTTAATACAATTTGTTTGTTGTGGAATTGTTTCAAATCTTCCATATTTGTAAATTATCTGGATTCATTATAAACTCATTTTGAAAGCATTTACCAGATATTTTCAATGATATACAAGTCTGGAGAGACAGCAGGCCAGTGCAGTTTTGAAATATTATTTTGCTCGAAGCAATGCGTAATAATTTTTGACGAATGAACGGGGGCGTTAACTTTGTTGAAACACTGGTGAAGCTTTACTTACATCATTAAAATATAAGTTTTGTTGTTCCTCCTCCCATTTATCGTCTCGATAATTTTTTTTCTTCTTTCCTAAGATAATGAAAATATAAGGAAAAATCATTTCCAAATGAATTTTTTCGTTAGAAAAAATGATTTTCTTCCATTGGTCAGTCCATGAGATTGCCTTTACAGCGTAAGCCATTCTGGCTAATTTGTGGCCAATATTTCATGTTATTTTCCTTTTCAATTTTTTTTTCAGACATTTTTTTCTTAACTCTTATTTTCAATTTAGCTTCCTCGAAAATTGCTCTTACAGTCTTACAGGAATTCGACGTAATTCTCAGAATTTGTCGTTTTTCTCTTCTTGGCAGAGCGGTTGACTCCCAGAGTTCCAAATGAAATGAATCAACTTGGCAACTAATGAAAAACTTCGGTCTAATCGGCGTTCTATGTCCCTACAACTCATCCCGTTTGCGGGCAAAGAAAAAAATGTTCTTCTGAAAAACACTCGAAAAGGTGAATCACAAATTATTAATATCTTCCTAATAGGTTTTTCGGGTAATAATATCGATTTTGCTAAAAGATGGCGTTACTAATACATTGGTAGGTATAGACTAATGACATCTATGGCATTTAGGAGGGTAAACATACGCTATCAAAAGCCAGTTTGTTATTAATTGTCATTGTGCAAAAAACATAGTTTTTTATAGCCTTGAATATGTCGAATTATGTGCCAGAAAAAGACGTTTTGCGAGGAAGTTTCATAACCTTCTTTAATTTGAAAAAAACGGCGGTTATCGATTGTTGTTTGAAGCTTATGGTGAAGGTGCTCTAACCCAAATAACTTATGAAGGATGGTTTAAATGTTTTTAAAGTGGTGATTTTGATATAAAACACAAGGAGTATCCCAGCCGAAAAGTTTGAAGATGCAGATTTAGATTTATTGGATGAAGACTCAACTTATGTACGACTCAACTCATACGTTGAAACTAAATAATGTTAAAAACACGATAAAATAATTTTTCAACATGACAATGCTCGGACCCATGTTGTAAAATGTGTAAAAACTTTTTAGAAAACGTTAAAAGGGACGTCCTACCTCACCTGCCGTATTCACTGAACTTGCGAAAAAATCGATATTATTAACCGAAAAGCCTATTATACAAATCTACAAGATTAAACTCATAAATAACTGAACTTAACTGATAAATTGTGATAAAATCTCTAGAAAATTAAGAAATCCAAAATATAATTAAAATTAATATAATCAAGTGTGTCTAACATTTTGATGCCCAAGAAATATAGCCTATAATAAACGATTAATCAAAACGAAAATCTTAAAATTCTTAAAATTAATCGAAACGATAATAATATCAAGTTCAATTAAACTTTCTGCCTTTTCCAGTATTTTGATGATTAAACTAAATTAAAAAATATTAAAAAAGAATAATAAAATTTAAATATGTATATATATATATATATATATATATATATATATATATATATATATATATATATATATATATATATATATATATATATATATATATATATATATCTATATACATTTTTTGAAACTCCTATGGTGGCAACATTTTGACACAGAATGTATAATAAAGATTAAAAAAATCCATTTTTAACAGCTAAAAGACAATACAAACTATCAACATTAGTTTTAAAACCCCCTATCAACAATTCAATGAAGACAAATACCCTTTGTATTATCCATTAAATTATTCTAACATTAATGATCTTTTTAATAGTCAGAGAAAAACATTATTTGAACTAATTCAAAACACAAAAAAAATTAAACCACACTAGAGAGCTTAAGAGTTGAACAACGAAACCTACACACAGGCAATGTCTTTAAGCGAAAAGTTAAGGCTTAACAGACTAGCTTCATCCCTCGTAAAATTAATGGATATTCCGTCTTCAGACAGTAAACAGTGTTGTAATTTATTTACAACTAGTGTTAACTTAATGAACTACGATATTTGAGAATTAATAAAGCTCCTTTTTTCGTTGTGTCTGCTTTTTTACTTTTGAAAAAAAATAAATTAAACTTTTATTGTTTTATAAAGTTATGATATGATTTAGTATACGAGGTGTATGAGAAATTAATGTTATTGGGGGACTTGATCTAAAGTTGATTACGGGTTTTGAATCACGGTCAGCATCTTCAAGGAGTATCAACGTTTGGTTTGAACTTAACGATCCATTCTCTTCAGAAATTTATCTATTAAGAATGGAATATTTATAGAATATTTAGTGCTAAACTATTTATATAGTTTCAATATATTATATTGAAAACTTCCCTTCGAATAGTTGTTTACAAATTAACAAAAGAGCAATTTGGAAATTCTCAAAAGTAGCCTGTAGTTTTTTTTCAATTCTATGGACTAAACATTTTGAACATACTACTAGTCGCTCTAGAGGCTACTTTCTCTGTATGCCTTGAAGATACCCCAATATACGGACTATCCCCCATAAAAAATTGAAGAATAGGCTACATCGAGAAGTCGTTGAAGTTGAAGTCGAAGAATAAATTTTACATCTTGTTCAAGAGGATTCTACCAGAAGAACTCGAAGTGTCGCGCAAGAAGTTGGAGTGGAATTACTCTAACCTTAATATGTACAAAGGGTACCAATTAATTTTTTACCGAAACACGTGCCCGTCACGTACCGTTACACGTGCCCGTCATTAAAATGGCCAGTTGATCTGGTCTGGCCCCGATTGCCTCTCTGAACTGCTTTCCTTGCGTTCGTCTAGAGCTAGGCTGATGACGGCTGAAAGGCTAGAAACCGGTCCCGAGAGACACGTGACGTCGCATGGTTGACAGTTCGGCGAAGGCGATCGGTGGCACCACGTGGAGAAAGGATGAAAGATTTCTGTAATATTTTTCCTCCACGGTTCCGTTACGCTACCTTGTGGGCATACCTGGTACTATACCCGAGTTTCCAGGCAGAATGTTACGAGCGGTCCTGACTGCTACGAGCATTCGCCGTATGATGGCCTGAGTTGTGTGCGATCACGACCCGTCATTAAAATGGCCAGTTGATCTGGTCTGGCCCCGATTGCCTCTCTGAACTGCTTTCCTTGCGTTCGTCTAGAGCTCGGCTGATGACGGCTGAAAGGCTAGAAACCGGTCCCGAGAGACACGTGACGTCGCATGGTTGACAGTTCGGCGAAGGCGATCGGTGGCACCACGTGGAGAAAGGATGAAAGATTTCTGTAATATTTTCCCTCCACGGTTCCGTTACGCTACCTTGTGGGCATACCTGGTACTATACCCGAGGTTCCAGGCGGAATGTTACGAGCGGTCCTGACTGCTACAAGCATTCGCCGTATGATGGCCTGAGTTGTGTGCGATCACGACCCGTCATTAAAATGGCCAGTTGATCTGGTCTGGCCCCGATTGCCTCTCTGAACTGTTTTCCTTGCGTTCGTCTAGAGCTCGGCTGATGACGGCTGAAAGGCTAGAAACCGGTCCCGAGAGACACGTGACGTCGCATGGTTGACAGTTCGGCGAAGGCGATCGGTGGCACCACGTGGAGAAAGGATGAAAGATTTCTGTAATATTTTCCCTCCACGGTTCCGTTACGCTACCTTGTGGGCATACCTGGTACTATACCCGAGGTTCCAGGCGGAATGTTACGAGCGGTCCTGACTGCTACAAGCATTCGCCGTATGATGGCCTGAGTTGTGTGCGATCACGACCCGTCATTAAAATGGCCAGTTGATCTGGTCTGGCCCCGAGTGCCTCTCTGAACTGTTTTCCTTGCGTTCGTCTAGAGCTCGGCTGATGACGGCTGAAAGGCTAGAAACCGGTCCCGAGAGACACGTGACGTCGCATGGTTGACAGTTCGGCGAAGGCGATCGGTGGCACCACGTGGAGAAAGGGTGAAAGATTTCTGTAATATTTTCCCTCCACGGTTCCGTTACGCTACCTTGTGGGCATATATATATATATATATATATATATATATATATATATATATATATATATATATATATATATATATATATATATATATATATATATATATATATATATATATATATATATATATATATATTATTACGTATTTTTTTATTTTTAACATCAATGTATGACTATCGTTCCAGCAACGGCAGCCGTTCACCGGAGGCATTTGGGTTGTAGATCATGAATGGATTGCTCGGGCGCGTCAATAGGGCGTCCCCAATTCTTCAGAATTACTAAAGATAAAAATAAACCCCCTAAAATTGGTAAAAAGGTTTATTTTTCTCAAAAAGACTCAACAGTACTAGATATTTAATAAGCACAAGCACAATTTCAGAGAACAACATACAGTAAAGATACCTACATCCAAGGTTGTGGGAAGCCTATGGACTGCTGGGAACATTTACCATAGGATTACGCGAGTTGCATTGAGATTGCGATCCGCCATCAACATGGCCAGTTGACTTAGCCTAGCTCTGGTCTTTTCTGTTCAGCTCTCTCCTTGCGTTAGACTCGAGCCCAGACGACGGCTGTGAGGCTAGAAACCGGCCCAACACTCATTTTAAGAATCCAAACAAATCGCTATACAATGGTAAAGCCAATCTTACATACAAGAATGTATTAGAACTAACAACACTGATAATAAGCATAACTGTCCTAACATTATAGGACTGCCATAGAGTAACCAAAAGATCCAAACCACATTTATTTGCGTTAGAGACAATCCTCCCACAATTGCAACGGTGACCATCCGTAGAGAATATAAAGAAACTTCTCGGTGAAACCCTTATATTTATTAGACTCAAAAGGCCAAGGCAGCAAAATAATTCCAATAATGACCTTGTATAACAAAAATACAGAAATATTAAATTTTTTTAAGAAATCAGTTACGAATTGTTACAAAAATGTGTCCCTTTAAGTGCGTTTAAATATGTGTATTTGCATCATATCGCCCCAGTTCACATAACCTGTTCGGTTGTCGAGCATTTAAGTAATACTTTTGAAAACAGTTGGATAGGTAGGAATGGGCTCAATCATTAGCCTGGCTGATATCCTGATCTTAATACTTTGAATTTCTTCTTTTGGGAACATATTAAATTGGTTTATAAATCCGAAATAAGCTATGAAAATGATTGCGACGTATGTTTACAGCAGCTGATATATAATATACCAGGACTTTTTTAACGTGTTCGGAAACACTGGTTAAAACGGGGCTAGGCTTACGTAGACTTAAATGGTGGACATTTTAAACATTTGATTTAATAAAACAGTTAATAATGTGTTTCTAACATGACGTGAATCGTTTAAAACGTGTTATGGTAGAAAAATTAGTGCTAGTAATTTCAACTTTGCCGTTAAACGATAATGTTTAATTCTTCCTTTTGTTTTTGTATGTGATAAGTGACTATAAAAATATTGCATTTTATTTTGAATTATTCAGTGGCGGTTTGTGAGTTTTTAAAGTGGGAGGGCGTAGAAGAAAATAGTGCTGCTGAAGAATTTTTTTTTTGCTTACCCCTTCCTCCTTTTTACTTTTCATGCTATTGAAACCCTATACAGGAGGTGAACCAGGAAAATGAGTTAAAAGAAAGAAACTGAAAGGAAATAAAATATGGTGTCTGAAAAATTGTTTACTGTAATAAATGCTGGAGGGGCGGCACCTCAGCGCTCTTCTTCACGAACTGCCACTGGAATTATTGTCAACAGAAATAAACATGACGGTAAAACGTTAAGAAAATTACTAAAAATTAATAAGAATTTTGAGCTGTTTTCCGCAGAAATGGATGAATTTTGGATATATGTTTTAAGGAAAGTTTATGTTCATGATAATATAAAGAATCAGATCAGAGAAATTTACTAAAGTACTTTCCCTTACACCCCGTATAATTCTATTTTTTTTAATACCACCTAGCTCAATTTAAATGTACCGCTTATTTCTAAAATTGTTTTAGTTGATGACTTCAGAAATTTTCAAAATACACTGCCACATTTGAAAATACGGGGGTTGCTATTTATGTACCCGAAATAATAAATAAAAACAAATATTTCTCATTGAAAATGGTTTTATTGTTTTCAAAATATTCTCCGCGATGATCGATATGCTTCTGTATATGCTTGAACCAATTTTCATAGACGGAATGGACTTTTTCCATCCCAATAGAGGTCTCTCTGGGTTATTGGGTTCCAATCATTGGGTTCCAAATCAGGACTGTACAGCGGATGACCCATCAATTTGATGTTTTGACCGGTTAAATATTAAATTGTTCAGTCCGATGTGTGAGAGCTCGTGGGGTCATGGTGAAGAATGATCCTGCGTCGCTGGTTGTTTCTTCTTATTTCTTCAAAGACTTCTGGCAAACGTATACCATTTAAAATTGACCGTTCTAAAATTCTCTAGTGGCACTGTATTCACTTGCCCATTTGCCAAAAAAAACAGGCGACCATTTACTTCGAAGTGCTTCTTGCGTGAACAACTTTTGTTGGGTTTGGCTCATATTGAACGACATACAGTCAGTAAACTGCTGTTTACTTTCGAGCTCATACGCATGGATCCATAGATTCCTTACTTGTGTAGATGTTATACTCGGATGTTGCCGCACCACCATTGAATTTTTTGAGCATTTCTTTGCATCAATCGACACGAGCCTTTTTTTTGAGCGATTCTTGAATTTTGAATCCAACAAGCACAAATCTTTTTCACGGCTAAATGTTCATGGAAAATCCTGTGTATGCTTATCATACTAATGCCCAGGGATGCTTCAATCCCAAGTTATGTTACATAACGATCTTGCTTTATCAGTTCGCACACTATCGATGTTTTCTGGCACAACAACCGATTTTGGACGACCTTATTTAAATTCGTTCGTGAGTGAACAACAGCCACGATTGAATTCACTAAACCAGTGATATACAATGATTTTAGATGGTGCTTCACCTCCAGTCGAAGTTAGTTTATCGATTCACTATTGTTGAGATAATCTACGTCGAAAGTCATAGTAAATCATCGCATCTAACGAGTTAGTTCCATTTTTTTGACTGAGATGAAATTTTCAAGTCACTAAACAACACAAATAGCGTCCGTATGACAAAACGTTCTTAGTATGTATACAGTCAACAATGTCAAACTTTACGATGTATATGTCAGATGGCGCCTAGTAACATCATTGTTATCAATTCCAGATACATAAATAGCAACCCTCGTAAACTTCTTCCTAATGCGGAATGTGTTTGTTTCTTAATGTTCCCATTATTACTCCAGATTATTAAAATTCTTACTTTCCAGTTAGCTTGGAAGGGATTCGTGGATATTTGGCACGTTTGCATCTTAAAATGGCCGAAATATATTTAGAACGTTTTCGCTGCTGGTTAATTACCGGGAAAAATTAAATTTTGTTTTATGACCCGGAAAGGGTTAGGTTGGGGGTTCCGTTAGGAAATTTTGTTTTAGTTGAAATAAATATCAAGCCAGGTCTTTTGTACCTATGTGGTTCACGATTTGTCATCTATTGACGTTTCTGCTTATATTTTATTTCATTTATATTTTATTAATTTTTACTAGGGCGTAACAAACATTCACCAGAGGTTAGGTTTGGTTTTAATTTTTCCTCCAACAAATAAACATTCCTTCTTCAGTATTAAAGGAATTCCACTGCGACAACTTCTATGTACAAATTGTATTCAAAAAATATATGTAGCGTTAGAACCAGCATAACGATCATATTCAAAAACAGTTTTAGTCTTTCCGGCACCAAATCCACTGTAGATTTGTGTTATTCATCAATATTTCACTAAAAATCAATCCAATACCGCCCACAAGCATTATATTCATCATATATAGCACCGTGTGTCTTTTTAATGTTCCTCGATGGAAGAAACTATTTCGTGGACGCCATTTTGAATCAATAGAAACCATTCAAGAGAGTTCGCTAGTAGCTTTGAGGGAAATACAAGAAGACAATGAATACAAATTATTTCAAAGGCTGGAAAAAGTTTGGAATAAGTGTATTGAGAGGACATAACTTTGAAAAGGATAAAATGAATTTGGATGAATTGAAAAACAAAATAATTAAATAGTACTTTCTCTTGATTCATACTGTACATCAGTAAGTTACACATCATATAAATATCATCGTCATATTACTGTTTTCATTATAACATTATTGTATAATGTTAAAGTTTATTATTTAATACCAATATATTAATAATGAGCCTCCTAAGGAACAATGATTAAACATGTAATAAGAAAAGCATCACGTTGCTTGTCCATAAAAAAACCATCAGTACAATTTATGAAAATTATTAAAGATGTTATTCTGTTTCTGCACCACAAGCAGTCAAAGCAGGAGTCATGGGTTCTGTCAAGAAAATTAATATCCCACCGATGTAATAATGATATGTAGATTTTCGGTTCCTCTGTTATTCGAATTGGAAAGGCAGACTGTTAATATACTTTATAATTTAAATGGTTTTGTTTGGTCAACAAAAGGTAACCTTACCTTATATGGTACTTTATTAGAGGTCTTATTGTTATATTTATATTATGCGCTTCAGTAGGTTTAACAAAAAAGTATCATCGTCAGTGACAACTATGATCTGTATACCATCGCCTTAAATGGCATGAAAAATAATGAGATCGAAAGGGTATCAGTGTCAGAATTGGTCAAATGTGAATTAACGGAGATTACGCGAATAATAATAAAAACATTCATTAATGGTTACAAATGACTTAGGACTACTAGCAATCAGTAGAGGAAAGAGGAAAGGAAGCTAATTTAGAATACTACTTTTAAGGAATATAATACATTATCAAAGATTTAAGGCATGTTAGAATACAGAATGCGTATAATGCAAATGAATTTTACGATTTATTAACAAAAAATAACCAACCGTCTAGTTCTTCTCTAATTACACTAAAAATATTTTCTTTACTCAGTCACAGAGCTGCGTGGTTAAGCCAATATGAATATAATTTGGAATATTATTAAAAATAATTATTCATATTGAAATTACATCTCTCTTTACTCCTAAACTTAATCTAATATAATTTTTGTAATTATTTGCAATAATCACAGACATAATATCCAGTGCCATAGCCAGCACATTCGCTGTGTACTCAGACTCACATAAATCATTGTACCCACTCCTCTCCTATTTTATCTTCACTATATTTTCCATTGTAAAAGAAACAATTACAATTATCTTCAGTAGGTTGTTTTAAACCATCACGGGAAGGTAGATCCTCTTCTGATTTGTCAGAAATAAAAGTAGCATCACTGTCATAGTCAGTGTTGTTTTTGCGTAGAATCAGCATTTTAGCACCCTTGGCTTTGCCTTAATCTTGCTTCTTTGCATTCTCTTCATCTTTTCTTTTATTTTCGCCTTATGTTTTCCTATACCTTTCCCCTTACTTTTCCTTTGGCCTTTCCCCTTAGGTTTCTCATTGTCCTTATCTGCATTTTGGTCTAGCCTTTTTTGTTTATCTTTTTAAGTTCTCTTTTTTGTGCTTCTTGCAGCTCTTTTTTGTACGGTGAACTAGGTATCATTTCAGATTTTGCACAATTGCGACCTCGATATAGTGCGCATTTTCTGGACATTGAAACTGGCGATATATGAACTGGGCTTATAAGTAGACTACTGCGAGAAGCGATGACGAGTCTAATTCTACTGGAATCTCTCTAGTATTCTTTGATTTTAATAATGGTGCTGTTAGATTTAGTTGAAGATTAGCCGTTTGTTCCTATGTTTCTCATATCATTACATTTGCATTTAGCTCGGATTGATCCTGTTCTAGTAATACTTCTGTAATATCAACTGACAATTTGAGTTAATAGTTGAGCAGCAAGATTACATGATTTCTTAAAAACATACCTATTGAATGGATATATTCCATCAACACTGAGCCCTTTGGGTGCAATTTCTCCAGTCTGGCATTTGCGTTTTCTAACAATTCTGCAATATCACAAGCTTTTAGTGGTCTATTATTTGCACGCAACCATACACGAATTTTTTCGCTGGAATAGGTCTTAAGGGGACCCATGAAGGATTTGTCCATCGGCTGGATATTGCGTGCGTGCAATGAGGTGGAAACGATATTATGGTCACATGATATTCTCTAGCTATATCCACGCGATCAATATTCTTTGTGTGACTGAAGTGGCCATCTAATAATAGAACTGGTAAGGCTTCAGTTGGTTTTATATAGTCAATAAAATGCTGGAATCACTGTGAACTAATTTTGTTTGAATCCAGCCAGAAGGATGCTCTCGTCCGATTGATTCCACAGGAGCCCCTTTCATTCAAATTTCTCTCATGTTTTTCTGAGAAAAAATCATCATTGGCCGCAAAAAAATTCCGGCTGAGCTCATACAGGTGACTATCGTAATAAAGGAGCCTCTTTCAGCGGACGTCGTGGCGCCAATTTGTTTTTTGCCACGGCGGGAAATAAAAACCTAAACCGGGCGGAACCGTTAATATTGAAAGCTACCGATAAAAATGATCGATTTGAATCAAGCTTTGCGTGAAAAATGACCAGAATATAAAAAGGTAACACAAACTGATTTTACTTCATGACAAATCATCATCACACACAGCAAAAATGTCAAGGAAACGATTGAGGCGTTTAGTTGGGAAATACTTTCGCATACGGCTTACTCACCAGACTTGGTTCCGTCCGATTACTATTTATTTGCATCGATGAGACAAGTACTTGCTGAGCAACGCTTCGCTTCTTATGAAAATGTACGAAAATCGCTCGATGACTGGTTTGCCTCAAAAGAGCAACAGTTTTTTTGGCGTGGCATCCACAAATTGTCAGACAGGTGGGAAAAATGTATATCTAGTGATAGGCAATACTTCAAATAAAATATTTTTTATCATTTTCATACAATAAACGTGTATTTTCTATACAAAAATTCGGGTTTCATATTTACATGCCTGGTAATGAAGCCATTTTGTTTACATGCGTGTTTCGGTTGATACTTTTATTGCACGTTTAAAATGTCAGTGACACACAAAAAAAAAATCAGAAATAGGAATAGGAAAATATTTACTTTGCTCCAATTTACTTTTCCGAATGCCTTACAATGCGATTTTCCTTATACGGTTTTCCCCGTGAGAAATTATTTATTGGAATGTGCGAAATTTCTTCTGGTATCGAAGTTTCCTTCTTCTATTGCCCCGGATAAATAAATAACGTGAAACTTAAAAAAATACTGCCGTATATTTTGTAGATAAGAGAAAAAATAGCGATTTATTTTATGGGATTAGAATCATTAATCATCGTAAGAAACCGGTTCGAATATCACAAATATCAGTTTTTCTTCGTTATCATTAATAAATGGGTTGTTTTACTTAGACTTGTCGGTATAAATTTTATTTTTTCGAAGATGTGATGAAGTTTTGAGGAAGGATTGGCGTGATGATGATGAAACTATAGGGGTTTTCTGAGGTCGCGACTGACACCTCAAGAATTCACTCAAAGAGAGAGAGAGAGAGAGAGAGAGAGATTTCCTTCCAATTTCTACGCGCTGTTTTCATGTGCCATTTCTGTGTTGTTCCTGTGTAGCATCGGACGATAAATGTTTTCTTTTAAAATTAGCACTACCGCAGGTACACTTGGAATACTAAAAATACGATCGGAATTATAAAACTACACTGTTTAAGAAAAGAATGCGAACTAAACTAAAATATTTCGAAATTAGTAAATCAGATCTAAAATTAAGTTTATCTTTTTACCTGTTATTTTAATAGGCCCGGCCATGTTTACGTTTTTTTGCAACTTTGCCGGATTGCGTTACGACAGGGGTTGTTAACAGTTTATTGCAGCCATTCGGTCAACAATATATCTTGAACCGTACTATACCATGGACTTCTTAAACCAGGTGAAACAGTTAATACCGTTCGCTACGATCAACAAATGACCAATATGAATCATGCATTGATCGAAAAGCGACCAGAATGGGCTACAAGATACGGAAAAGTGATTTTGTTGCACCAGAATATCACGCTCAGAGACACCATTTCTGCACTTGGCTGGGAATTCTTGCTCATTATACTTATCAGACTTGGCCCTTTGTTGCCGACTACCACTTTCCATCGATGTCTCATGAACTTTCCAGGAAACATTTCAACAATTTCGGAGATATCGAAAAATTACTTGAGCACTGTACCACTTCAAAAGACGTACGGTTATTCTGTGAGGGCATTCACAAATTACTAGAGAAATGGGAAAAATATGCAGCTAGCTATAATGCATTCCTCGAATAAATCATTTCTGAACAAAGATTCCTCCCAAATTTAACGTGTTTTTTAAAGAAAAAATGAACAACTATTAACCATCACACCTGGTAACTACCTGGTAACTACACGCTGGAAAAAACTCTGGTTCGAATAGGTTCTGGAGTCGATGAAACGTAATGGTTGAGAATTAAGTTGAGGACCGAATATTTTGTATAAACAAAAAGATATATTTTTAAATCAGCATCGAAAATTTAGTGGAACAAACTGAATATTTTTGAGGCTTTAAGTTTTTTTTTTGTTGTTTTGAAGCAGACCTCACTCTGAACATATTAAATTAATGTTAATAAACGATATTGAAATATTATATTTTCCAGAAACTTCTTTATACATTTCTTCCATGTTATTAATGAATATTGCTAAAATTACAATGCTTAAAACTTCGGTTGTAAAGAAAAGTTTCGAAACAAGAAAAATAAACTTTTGTAATATATATGAGTGCCCTGTCTAATATTGTATTTAAGCAAAATTCATTTTTGTTACCACTCACGAAATTCATTAATTTTTCCCGTCAAAATTGCGTTTGTTTCATACGTTCATGTTTTTAGTGACATTTTTACTGGTCCTATTGTTAACTCTAATCTCCTGTCTCGTATTGTTATCAAATCATGTAATATGCAATTGGATAGTTATTTGTCGCATGTTGGCCTTACTGAAATAATTTTAGTTTGATGGTTTTGTTAGTACGAAAAGTTTTCGGTTTGGCGTAGAGATGGCGTAAATATGAACTCAGTGACTGATATTTTTCAAGTATGATTCGTTAGATAGTGTGCAGTGAAGTTTCATGTACATGCGTTTGGTTGTTTATTCGTGGCGATAAATGATAAACGAAAAGAAAGTTCTGAAGTTATCATTTATAGAATAGAGAAAACGCCTGCATTCCATTGTTTCAGCTCCTGGATCTTCAACGTAGAATCTGGCTAGAAGGTTGTAGAATAAGGAAAAATACTTCCCTCTCAGCCAAGGTTTTCTGTAAAAAAAACCTAAATAATTGACTAATAAGATTAAATATATAAAGTTGAAGGATAGGGAGCTGTGTTGGTATTGTTTGTTATCGTAATACCGTACACCTTATTTGATATGGTAATACTGTAATATCATTGTTTTCGAGTTTACTCAATCCACAAATCTTATACGAGAGTTGCTATTTATGTATCCGGGTACATGGTAAAGTTTGACATTATTGATTATATACGTACTCAGAACGTTTTGTCATACGGAGACTATTTCTGTTGTTTAATGACGTGAACATTTTATCTCAGTCAAAAAATTGAATTAACTCGTTAGATTTGTGGATTATCTCAACAACAGTGCATCGATTAACTCACTTCGACTTTTGGCGATATAGCACCATCTAAAACCACTGTATATCACTAGTTTAGTGAATTCAATTGTGGCCGTCGTTCGCTCACGGACGAATTTAAAGAAGGTTGTCCAAAATCAGTTGTTGTGCCAGAAAACATCGATACTGTGCGCGAACTGATAAAGCAAGATCGTCATGTGACATCCCGTGAGAATAAGGGATCCCTGGGCATTAGTGTTACAAACATATCCAATATTTTGCGTGAACATTTAGCCGTGAAAAAGGTTTGTCCGCGTTGAATTGCACATAATTTGACAATCGCTCAAAAAAGAACTCGTATCGATTGTTGCAAAGAAATGTTCAAAAAATAAAAATATCAAAAGCCGTGTATAACATCTACACATGTGACGAATCTTGGATCTATCCGTATGAACCCGAAAGTAAGTAGCAGTCATGTCAAATGAGCTAAACCCAATAAAAGTTGTTCGCCTATGAAGCACTTTGAAGCCAATGGTCACCGGGTTTTGCGGCGCATGGGTATGTGGCTCCAGTGCCACTAGAGAATCATAGAACGGTCAATTCTGAATGGTATACTACCATTTTTTGTCAGAAGTTTTTGGAGAAGTAAGAAAAATAACCAGCCACGCAGGATCATTCTTCACCATGACAACGCGAGGTCTCACACATCGGACTGAATATGTCATCCGGTCAAAACATCGAATTGATGGGTCATCCGCCGTTCAGTCCTGATTTGGCATCCAATGACTTCTTTTTGTTCCTGTCTGCGAAGAATAAAATACGTGGTCAACGGTTTTTGATGCCAGAAGAAGCGGTTCATGCGTTCAAAATGCATGTTTTGGACTTACCTCAATCGGAATGTAAAAAGTTCTATAAAAATTGGTTCAAACATATGCAACAGTGTATAGATCATCGCGGAGGATATTTTGAATATCAATAAAGCCATTTTTAAAGATAAACATTTTTATAAATATTTTTTTTCTCTGAATTATATTAATAGTTTAGCACTAATAACGAAAATAAACATAACATTTGACCAGTCCCACAATATTTTGACTGTCAAGTAAAAAACATGGAAGAAAAAAGAGGAGAAGCGTATGTCGCAGAATTTTTATGGAAATATTGTGTTTGTGTTTTGTGTTTATACTTTTAAAATATCTTTTGTTGCTCAAAAGCATAGAAACTAATAAGAATCTTAAAGGGGATAACCAATAAATTGAAAACACATGGGGAACAAATCTCAACAACAGATCTAAGGGAAATTTTATTGATATTTTTGGTGACTACCTTAAATAATTCAACATAAAAAAGGGAGTTCCTAGTTTTAATTAAATCACTAGTCACATGAGTTATAGGATTAAACGAAAACTCTATAGAATCGAACCATATAGAAGTATAAATCGTGATAAATATGTACCAGACCGGAATATGTATGCAACAAAATTGTTTTCAATTTAATAACGAATTCTACAAGCAACAAGATTGTAGAATTCGTCAAGTTGTCAACAAGAATTCTACAAGCAACATTGCAGAAGGTGCAGCAATGGGAAATCCGTCTTTGTTTGTCAAATATGATTCGTTAGATGGCGGGTTTGTTTCCGTTACGAGGGCTCTATGATAAGTACCTAGCTTAGGCTAGAGATGGCGCTGCTAGTGTTTAAAAGTGATATTTTTGTAGATATAACATTTCACAATAATACTATCAAACTGTCAAGTTACGGGGTGGTTTAATTTATAACTGGCAGCGATTTTTGTGATTTTACAACAATGGAAAAAATTGAATATCGAGAAGTAATAACATACTTGTTTTTGAAAAAGAAAACAAATGAGATTAAAACGTAGCTCAGCGAAGTTTATGGGGACTCCGTACCTTCGTTATCAACCTTAAAATATTGGACAGCTGAATTCAAACGTGGCCATACAAGCATTTTTTATGAAGAACGTCCATGTTGTCCAAATGAGGTTACCACTTTAGAAATGACTGAAAAAATCCACGATATCGTGATAAACGATCGGGGAGTTAAATTGCTTGAGGTTGCTGAGACTGTGGGCATCTCAACTGAACGGGTGCAGTATATTTTAACAACTCATTTGGATATAATGCTCATTTGGATGTTTTTTCCGCAAGATGGATGCAGCGATTGCTCACAATTGTCAATAAACACACACGTTTGTCAACTTCAAAAGAATGTTTAACGATGTTAAAACGAAATCGGAATAAGTTTTCGCGTCGGTTCATAACTGTTGATGAAACATGAATTCATCACAGCACACCAGAGATCAAAGAACAGTCTAAACAGTGGGTTTTCGGAGGCAAATCTGCGCCAAAGAAGATCGTATTTTTTAGAAGGATACAAAAGATAGAAAAACATTGGATTAACTGTATCGAACTGAAAGGTGATTACATTGAAAAATAAAATAATTTTCACACATAAAAATGTTTTTACTTGTCAAGGGCAGGTACTTATACAACCCTCGTATTGGGGTGTTTCAGTGGCGGCTCGTGAGGGAGGGGGTTGGGGCGCCGCCCCTCCAGCATTTATTACAGGAAACAATTTTTCAGACCAAAACACTATATTTTATTTCCATTCAGTTTCTTTCCTTGAACTCATTTTAAGATATTATTAAAAATTAAAATCTCCAAATGTAGAAGAACGTTTGTCGACCCATCACACCAATTAATGCGGATAAAAATTTCATCCTCTTGCCACAATTTTTACATTGTTGGTCCAGCAGCAAACTTGCTGATAATTGATGATAATATAACCTGATGATAATTTTAGAAACTTAAAAAATTCTAACAAAATAACGATCGAAAATATGGGGTTGTATATTGTTTTCCAACATTTTTCCTACAATTCTGTAAATATAATACGAAAAATAATATTGGATTTTTAAAGATTTAATTTTAATTTATTTAAAAGTTTTCCTAAAGTTTTTTTCTAGTTGTGAACTCTGGGGGGTAGGCAGATTGAGGCCTCGAAGTAAATCAACTAGATTCTCTTGATAAAGGCTTCAAATCTAAAACGCGGTTCTACCCGAGAATTTATATATATATATATATATATATATATATATATATATATATATATATATATATATATATATATATATATATATATATATACATATATATATATATAATTTGACAAGTGTAATGATTCAGTCAGATGACAAGAATAGTCATATCAACTTATAAAAGTTATTAGGAAAGCACGCGAATTTTTAAGTCATCTTACCTTTTGATTAGAAAAGTACAGAGAGTGAATAAAACTTTGAAGTATGAGATAACTAGATGACAAAAAGCAATATTTTATTTCACAAATATTATATAAAATTGTGTACAGCAAGAAACAAGAGATAAACTTCATGTATTTATCGGAACGATTCGTGTGTGTCATGGAAAAATTGCGAACCGTAGGCGTAACATCGACCAAATCAAGATTACACTGGAATAAACGAGATCCGAAACGGTTAGTCCCAATGGAAAACTGAATGATACAATGACGTACGCTTTTTCCAAAAAATGTATTTGTTAACACTGCATAAAACGAAAAGCTAAATAAAACCTAAATTTTCTTTCATAGAAAAGATTTTTTTAATGGTTCAAACATGCTATTGTTTTCAAAACTTTATTGATTATTTTGCGAAAAATATATATTACTTGATAAACATTAAATTGCAAATATTATTATCAAAATCTTTTTATATTCATAACCAGAACCAGATTTGTGAGTGTAACTTGAAAAATGTAGAAAAATCAAATACATTAATATTTACATTATATACATATAATATATACATTACATTATATTATATTATATATGTATATATATATATATATATATATATATATATATATATATATATATATATATATATATATATATATATATATATATATATATATATATATATATGGGCTATAATAGCGAGGCGATGTTATGACTGGAGGTGGTGGTGAACTAAGGCAGTCCTGGGATGGATACTGCTTGATCATAAAATCAGAATGATAGAGGAGAGCTCAGCTCAGCTCAGCTCAGCTCAGGTCTGCATGAGTTGGAGGCATGCTGGGGAAATTAATTTTCATCCTCACCGTACACAGCTCATATTTTCCTTCGCGTGTGTGAAGCATCCTTGCTTTTTCGAAAGACGCATGATATGTCGAAAAAGCTCCTTATTTTCTGCAATTTTTGTTTAACAAAATTAAAAACATAATCAAATAACACGCTGAAATTCTTTCTGTTAAGGAAGAATGAATGAATCTATGGGAAACCTTTCCAAATCAGACTTGAAATTCGGTAATTGTGATAAATGATATGTAATTGCACTATGCTCAAAATGTGATTTATTCACCATATTATTTTTTGTACAAATTATTTTTGTTTATACAGCATATTATTCACCGTCTAATTTTTTAGAAAAATAAGTTAAAAAATTATATTGTCAACAGTTCTTATATATAGTAGTATATAGTGTCTTATGACAAAATGATTTCCGTCACGGATTTTTCTATTTTTTCACTCTCAATCTTCCAAGTTTATAGAATAAAAAACATCACATGATAAAGTTTAATATTTGCAGAATGTTTTTATATATGAATAATATCGGGATACCGACAAAATTACTTAAATAATTGAAGTCAAACTTTTTTTCAACTTTTGATTATTAATTACTAAACACTTGACCAACAGTCTGGCAACGACGCGCAATCTGCTGAGATAAAAACAACAAACAAGCAAAGCAATCTGCTGAACTAAAAAGAGAGATTACATTTCTGAATTTGAGGTTAGCGTTGATCTTCTTTGATCTTTATTGATCTTCAATATACACTGACTACACTGACATATTTATATATATATATATATATATATATATATATATATATATATATATATATATATATATATATATATATATATATAAATATTATAAAGTTTGTTTTAGTATTATAAATAAAAATTTTGAATTTCTCTAATTATTTTAAGTTTTAGGAAAACAAAAACAAATCATCAATTTGACTCATAGGTATCGCTCGTAGTTCCTTAAACATCAACATTTTATAAGAGTGAATCAGATGACACTTCTCTTTGACAATGCAGCACCATTTAGCGCCAGGGGAACAGACCTTTACACCAACTTAATAATTTAAAAAAATGTTATTATAAAGCAAATCGTAAGCTAAATAACACATTATTCAAATAAAATAGCATCAGTATTCAGGGTCAGATCCAGAATTGTAAATCTTTGGTGCAAAATCTATCGAAAATCCTCCGACAAAAAATGCTAAATTTTCCAATATATTGGCAAGTTGCTTTGCTAACGTTCTAACTGCATTAGTGTCGGTCTGCGTATGAGCCGAGAATTCAGACAGAAAAACCTATAAAATATTCTATTAGGGTCTCACTCTGTCTGCCATAGAACCACTAAATAAAAGCTGAATAAAATAGTAAGTACGAAGCTTATCGAAAAGCAGGGCTTCTCATTTTCATCCTATAGGTTTAACTTTTTTTATTGAACAAAGTTAAACCTAATGTATATAAATATATTTTAACATATGTATATAGTTTTCCAATAAGAATGGCAGAACTTTCCAATGTAATAGTGGCAACACTGTTTGAAATGTAAATCTTACTCAGACATTGTGCAGACATTTCAGTACATGGTGCTTATTTACCATGAAAGGATACACGAGACACGAAATGGACTCTAGTGTTAGAAATCTACCCTCGATTTGAGAAAAAGTTTCGAAGAAACGGTGTAGTAAGTAAATTACAACGGAGTAATAAAGATAATTCTTGTTTGGTGCGATTTGTGAATTGAAGTAGTGATATGACCTTATTTTTTGAAGAATATGATTAAAATAGTGTTACTGTTAATGATGAGCGCTACAGGAATATGCTTACAGAATATCTTTGGTCTTAACTGATAAATATGGATATAGACAATGTTTCCTTTCAACAAAATGGTGCGACTTGTCACAAATCTCGTCAGACCATCGATTTATCAATTGGCCACCAAGATCATGCGATCTCACGTCCTTGGGTTATTTTTTATGAATCAATCTTTGGTTTACAGAATAAAAACACGAATAATTCTTGGCCTTAAACGAAACATACAGGCTGGTATTGAAAGCAGACCACGCGATTACGAGAGAGTAATTGAAAATTGGGTCTCCAGAATCCATTATACCAGACGGGATATTGAACAACATTATTTTCAAAACCCCATAATTATTATTTTAAATAAAAGAAAGACCAATAAATAAATTTATTTGTCTTTCAATATAAAATAAAAATTACCCATTTAAAATTTTAAATGCCCCATTTTAGGTTATACCATATTTTATATAAAATCGAACCTTAAATATTGAAACTAAAAATAATTAGAACTTATATGGCAGAAGAACTTTGGGATTATGAGATAATTCTCTAGTAGATTGGTTGGTATGACCAGTTGCCTGAACTTTATTAATCTTTATTAATGATAATAGTAATCGCGCCTATATATTCCTACAAACCCCGCATAATTCGTGAATCAATCAATGAGATCGAAAAACGACCAGACTGCTTAAATAAGAGGGACGACAGTCTTAGAGTTCCAAATATATGGAAACCGCTTATTTTCAAATTGCCTATCCGAAACCTTCCAGTCAAACATCCACCTCCCCTCTTACCACCACCCCGCAACCGAGCGCCCCAGAATCTGAAAAGTGTTGGCTGGAATCACTGCTATCATCTGCAGTATTTATAATTAACGGAAGAACTTCTATTCGATCAAGTAAATACTCTCTATCTTTCCATTTCATTATTTCATTTTCTGTATGCTTCATTCTTTTTTGTTTCTTAATCAAAGCTTTTTTCTTTCCTTCATATAAGTTCTCAAAAATACTATATGTTTTAGGACAATATTGGGAAGTTCTGCAAACCTTCGTTTTGGATCATCATTTTTCATTTAAAACCTATTTCTTTCAGTACGATGCACAATGACATACGGCATCCAACAAAAAAAAGTTTCTCTTTTAATTGCTCATGTAAGGAATTCAAAGTTACATGCTCTCCTGAAAATGAAAATTAAACTGTGAGTGCCTTTTCTGCAATTCTTAGGTAACGAATTCATATATGATAGAAATGGTGTCACGAATAGAACTTGTATCCAAAGCTGCAGTATTGGCAACCTTTTTAATAAAACTACGTTTTCTAAGCGATTTTTAAATTTTTTTGGTTTTCACTTTTTGTGAAATAGTACTAACAGTGGACATACTCAACCGCAAGGCTGCTGCAACACGCTAAAAAAAATATTATAGTTTCTATAATATATATAACTTAAACTAAACATATTCAATTATAAGCTGTTAACTTAATATACCTCTCTAACAGCCGCAAAGGGTCATAATGGCCCACTATTGTCTCGTTCTTGTTCAAAATAATGTATCAAAGATGCTATACATTCTTGACAAACACTATTTAAATGATTTGGCATTTTACAGGTGCGATTCTGGTAATTATAATACTTCTTATAGTTCTTAAAAGGGCTGTTTTCGATCGTAAGGTTAAAAAGGAATGTAAACATTCAGATATAAATGAGATAACCTCCAAAGCTGTCAATAAATATCAACAAGAAAAATTTGAAACGCGACAACGTCGCATATTTTGCCAACCGAATCCAGCCCTAAATTTGAAATTTATTTAATACATCCCATTTGATTATTTTATTATTTAATTTATGTAGTGGTATTTCTGATGTTCTTCAATAGCGTCATCGATGACGTGCAACTGTTTTACTTTTGTACAGGCTCTAATTACAATATGGCTAATAATGATATTTAGATGACTTAATTGGAGGAATTGAAAGATATCGGCAAACACGAAAGAGGACGGATCAGTCGACATCCTAAATAAAGTAAGTATGTAGAATATATAATAAGTCTACTTTATTTGAATGTATGAAGTGCTAGCTTGAAAAATTCTTCATTTTAAATATATTCAAGTGATCTGGCTGGTCATAGGGGATATATCACCAATCCTTACGTTGCTTTCACATACAACGCTTTTGGACAAACGGTTAAAAAAATTAGATAATTTTAGACCTCCAAATAATTTTTAAAAATATGTTTTTATATTTTTGAAAAATGGAGTCGTACACAAAACAACAACGCGTTGAAATTGTTGAATTATTTTATGAAAATGGGCGTTCAGTGATAATGTTTTTAGAAAATTACGTGATACGGTTTACGGTTTGCACAATCGTCCATCTGAAAGCACTATCAATCGAATTGTTTAAAAATGTTCAGTAAGATCAATATATTATTGATTGATTTGTCCGTTACTTTGTGATAGTTCATTTTTTAAAAAGGAATAAAACATTTTTTTACTTTGTTATCTATCACTTTATATATCAATATCAATATATAGTCGTAGTGGTCGTTCACAAGAGCATATTGATTGAAAGTGTTGCTGAAGATCCAAAAAATTCCAGTAGTCGACGTTCACAACAATTTGGACTCGTTACATGGCGTATTTTACAAAATGATTTAGCTCTGAATGGCCTGATTGAGGTTCAAATAACATAGGAACTATAGCCACTATAACCACAAAGAACAAACATATGATTTTTCTCAAAAAATCATCTTTTCAAATGAAGCACATTTTGAAATTGGTGGCTATGTTAATAAATAAAATTGCTACAGGTGAGGAAAATCCACGATTGATTCATGAGACATCTTTTCATCCTAAACGAGTCACTGTTTGGTATGCATTATGGTTAGGAAGTATATTTGCGCCGTATTTCTTTCAGTATGCTTCTGATGAAGCTGTAAATGTGAATGGTGCGCGATATCGTGAGATTATAACTGATTTTTGTGCGCTGAATTGAATATTATCGATCTGGAGGTTATGTGGTTCCAACACGATGGAGCTAAATTTCACTCTGCTAATAAAACAATTGATTTATTGAGAGAAAAATTTCCTGGACTAGTTATTGCAACAAACGCTAATGTTAACTGGCCACCAAGATCATGTGATTTGACACCGTTAGACTATTTTCTTTGGGGTTATGGTCAACAGAAACGGCATTGCTTTACATTTAGGAAATTCTAGACCGCATTTGTCTTGGGCCACCCGACACACACTTGTATAACTTGACTGGGATGTTTTCGCACAACCACCATAATCGCGAAACTTTGCGCTTCTCGACCGACATTTATTTTATTGCTTCAAAACAGCTTAGACGGTAAAAACTTGACTTTCTTTTAGAAGACTTTGAAAATTCCTTGGATCAGTTATTCAACCAGAAACCTCAGCGCGGGATCATGTAGCTACCAGAGAGATGGAGAAAGATCATCATATCGAATGGCACATACTATATCGAGTAAGTGTTATTTTAAGTAAAAAAAAAATCTAAAACAAAAATTAAATAAAATAACGTAAAGGGCATACAAACAAATGTTGGCATCAATCCAATAGATAAGCTGTTTTTTTTTTAAATACGTTGTACTTGTTTCAAAAAATATATATTTTTTATTAATTAAAACGAAATATAATGCAAATTAAAGCTTACTTTTGCCTGATTTGTATTCGAGAGGGTAAAACGAAAATTAATTTAATGGTAACATGTGCTGTTTTGGCTCATAAAACCTATTTCTTTATATCCCAGTTGAACATGTATCGTGTAAATCTAATAATATCCAAAACATTGCTTTCGAATTTTGAACATAATGTAGAGATGTAGATAAAAATATATCAGAGTATTCTGAACTTAAATATTATGTCAAGTTAGTTCAAAAAAACAATCGAAACAGGAATAATTTGTGGTTCAAAATGAATAATATGAATGATATTTTAAATTTTACCTCTTCAGGCCGAGTTAACCGATGAAATTCCTATATTATGGTCAACCCTCCAGGTATCGATAGCAACCGACGTCGCTTAACTTCAGTTATCGAGAACTGCTGGTATTAACTGTTTCACCTGGTTTCAGAAGCTCACAGTACACGACACCCTTCTGATCTTACCCAATTCCACAGCATTGTCTTTTTTCAAAGCTATTTGGTTGCTATTTGGTTTTGCGGTCAATATTGATGGTTGTCCTGGGTCAACGCATGATTTTCTGCTTTTTGGGATCTCGAAATATATTAATTTTTCGTTCAGTCACGATCCTATGCATTTTTTTTTTCTTTCATGCCGAGAAAGCAAAACTTTCCAAACCGTTTTTCCTTTCTCATCTATCTGTCATTCAGCTGATGTGGTATCCATTTTTCTGCCTTCTGGATCTTTCCCATGGTATGGAGACAATTATAAATAATTCGGCGAAGAACATTTAACTTCTCTGCCAATTATTTTTAAATTTGTATATAGTCCTCTTCCAACAATGCTTGCAATTCGGCATCTTCAATTTTTTTCGGTTGACCTAGACGTTCTTTATCTTTCAAGTCGAAATCATCACTTTTGAATCGTTTAAACCAACATCCACAAGCGTTTTGCATTGGGACAATGTCATCGTAAGTTTTTACAATTATACGACAGCTTTCACTCGCGTTTTTCTTTTGAGTACGTACTAAAAATGCTCTTAATTTGACTCAAAACTTGAGATGTTTATCATATAAAAAAAATAAATAACTACAACTCAAAATCTAAATAACGCTAACTCAAAATCGTTTAAATATTAATGACATTCGGAAAGCTACTGCCGTAGCAACAAAATGTCATAAGATAATAGACTGTGAACTGACCATTGTTTCCAGGGCCTTTCTCTTAAAAAAATTAACAATTATTAACCGCCATATCTGGTACAGGATGTTTTAGGTATGAAAAGAAGAAAGGCAAAACGCAAAATAGTTTAATTAATATATTAAGTAATTTTCTTGATTAAATAAATCTATTTTTCAAAATGGAGGAAATTTAGTCTACCTTCTAATAGTTCTCCAACTTCCTAAAACCCATTCATAAACATCAAAGCATGAAATATAAAACATGAATGGATAGTTCGCCCTCCTCAAGGGCTTATCGAAATAAAAGTATAAACGAGTGTCCTGTGACCCGAAACCTGTCATTTCTCATATTTTGCGCCATTCGTTTTGATTAACTGCCACGAAATCGTCTGATTTCCTCAATTCCATAAAATTATGGGTTTGTTAAGATAGAATTTAGTGCATCAGGGAAGACGAAAAATGTAAACAACTTAATATATTTCAAAAATACCTTGATGATGTACGAGTAGGGCATTAATTCAACGGTGCGGTGTTTGGACCTCGTCCAAACTGTAAAAAGCCAATTTATTTGGATACTTTTACAAGGGTAACCCCATAATTATATGTATATACTTTCCGGTTGTTATCATACATGTCATCATATACATTAAAATGTTAATAATATTTGTCGGATAAATAAATCGGTCTAAATAAGTTGCATTTAAGGAGTGATCTATTATTTTAAAATTAAACCAAACACATTTTCGCTTTAGAAATACAGTAAATCTCACTTATAACGTACACATTTATTACGGATCTACGGATATAACGTACCGCATTAGTCCCAGCAGTTATTATGAAGCATTCAATAGATAATTTATTTTTATGACGTACTCCGTTATTAAGTACTTCTGATAGAAAGTACCAAATTTACTGGTCCGCTTATTAAATCTAAGGTACTTTTTACTTTTAATTAATTTTATCTTTGCACCGATCGACAAACGCTACCGCAGTTTTTTTGCGATTAGATCAAACATTATTTACTTAGAGTTATGTATTTGTATTAAATGCCCTATTCCCAATAATTTTATTTAGCAATTTTACTTATCTTATTGTTGTTATATAGTAAAGTTGTGCTGTTTGTGATCGTGTCTAAGCGGATTTATATACGAATTGTGTTTTAAGCATGGATGAATCAAACGAAGTTAGTTACACTAAAACTGTTCGGAAGACTTTAACAATGGGTTATTTAATCAATAATTTAGGAGATAGAAAATGGTGCTAAACAAGTCAACATCTGCAAATCCAGGACTTTGAAGGACAACTATGTCTGCGATACTGAAAAACAAACATAACATATTGCAATTCCGTGGAGTTTCGAAACAAGGCAAAAAAATTCGCAAATCTGTTCAAAAAAAAACCTCGATGAAGCATTATTTCAGTGATTTACGTATTAAAGAAACATGAATACTACAATTACTGGACCCATTCTTTAGGCAGAGGCTGAAGAGTTTGCGAATATGTTTAATGTTGGTTTGGTTATATTTGATTTGTTAATGATTTTCTTACGATTCGGGTTGGTTACATAGATTCAAAAAGCGGTATAATAGCTGAGAGAAGCTGCTGGTATAAACATGGAAATTGCGATGGATTGGGTTAAATCAAGATTAGTTCCACATCTTAGAAACTATAACACAAACCAAACCAACTTGCTCCAGATCGTACAATGAGCTTTAAGAGTGAAAAATGTATCGGGGGAAAACTATCGAAGAAAAGAATAATTGTTCTTGTATGCGCATACATGACCGGAATCGTAAATCTGAACGCAATAAATTACCATTTAATTATACAATAAACAAGCGACCGTGGATGGCCGCTGATATATTCGAAAGTAAATTAAGATCATAGGACAAAAAATTGATAAGAGAAAATAAGCACATATTGCTGCTTGTTGATAACTTGCGAATATAAAAAAACATTAAAGGAGATTTTTACCACCAAATTTTACGTCCGTTTGGCAACCAATGCATCAGGGTATTATTCACAGTTTGAAAGTTTATTATCGACGACAGTTTATGATCAGTAAGCTCAAGTGCATTGAAAACAACACACTAATAGCAATAAATATGCTCGTTGCTATTGAAATGGTTTCTAAAGCTTGGCAACAGGTGTCCCAAAAAATAATTAAACATTGTTTCAAACATGCATGGCCCTCCCTTTGCCAGTTCGATGAGGACGATGACTTGCCTCTCACCCAATGGCTTGTTAAACAAGCTGAGGTGGACGAGGACAATCTGTCTTTAAGTGTCCCGCTTACTAATAATAATTTTAACTTGCAAAAATTAAATTCCACTATAATAGACGTTTTCGTTGATGTGGATAACGATCTTGAGACAACGAGTATGCCTACCTACCAGGAGATTACGGCGCAAATTGATGGAGCTGAACAGCTTGAGAGTGATGAAGAAGATGAAGAAGTATCGTTAGAAGAAATGCTCCCAACTTTTCATGATGCCATAACAGGGATTTTTAGAATGTAGAAGCATTAAAGAGGATGGCATTTTGAGTGCAGTTCTTGAAATAGAAATGTATTTACAACCAAATATTCTTTCGTATTTTTGTCAAGAATTAATAAAAGCCATAAAAATGTAATTACATATGTATATGTAAGTACATACATATTTTAATTTTTTTCAACGAACTTCTTATATAACATACTAAGTACCACCATTAAGGTCCCGGTACTTTATAACCGAGTTTTACTATATATATATATATATATATATATATATATATATATATATATATATATATATATATATATATATATATATATATATATATATATATATATATATATATATATATATATATATATATATAATATATATATATATATAAGTGAAAATTAACTTCATCATTCATGGTAAATCATTCCTCTTTACTTTTTTAATTTTATTTGTTCGTCAGTCTTTCGAGAAACTTAACTTGAGAACAAATTAAGGGTTGACAGTTCGATGGGGAAGCTGATCGGGATTAATCGATATCTAATGACTTTGATTGGGGGTGTACGTTAAGCGGTTGGTCCAGTTGTTAATGCATCTGCAATTTTAAACTCTAAAAATTCTAATTTGGATTTTAAAAATATTAGGTTCTAAACTTAATTCTCAGCTCCTATGTTTCACGGCTTGCAGAACCAATTCGAATATGAATGATTTCTGCCATGTAGTTGTTTTGAAACGTCATCTACCACCTCCAATACGAAGTACAATAGACGACCCTATTTGAATAAAAAATTTGTCGCCTACCGATTGAAAAAAATATATATATATGCAGCTTATATATATATATATATATATATATATATATATATATATATATATATATATATATATATATATATATATATATATATATATATATATATATATATATATATATATATATTTATATAGAGATAGATATAAAGACTACGATAAGAGATTAAGAAATATAAACACTACGATATATACATTATTATTATTCAGGTATGGGCCCTGGTGGACCACGCGAAGTACAATTAGAGGCGTTTGTTGTTGTTAGCCTTCCTTTGAGCCCATACTAATTTCATTCTTTCGCTATGAGCTTTTTTCCTTTCGTCAGACCAAGTTGTTCTAGTCTTCCTACATTTTTCTCTCTGGCCAACCTTCCAAACGTTAACCTTGTGTCTGAAACAACCTCTATCCTGAATTTCACTTTGTGTAATATTTGCTGATCTTAGGTCCTCTTTAATTGCCGCAATCCATTTAATTATTTCTACTTTAGCTCTACTCCTATTTTCATAAAATTCGACTATTTGTCTAGTTAGCCTACTCGGATTCATCCGTTTGATGTGTCCGTAAAACTTAAGTCTTCTTTTTCTCATATCGCTATGTATATCTGTGTATTGTTTGATTTCTTGGTTTTCTCGAAGTCGGTATGTTGTGCTATTTATTTGTTTGGGGCCTAGGATTTTTCTTATGATTTTTCTTTCCTTCTTTTCAATGTCCTCGATGTCCCTCTTTCTATTCAAAATGAGCGTTTCTGCAGCATATAGACATTCTGGCTTAATCACCGTGTTGTTATGTCTCAGTTTTGTGTTTTTAGATAGGCATTTTTTGTTGTAAATATTTTGTGTAAGTCTCAATGTCGTTTCCATTTTTTGACATCTACCCTTACTGGCCGCTTTTTCCAACCCATTTTCCATGATTATTTCACGCGATGCGTTTCACGCGATGCGTTTCACGCGATGCGCACACCATGAGAAATGAGACAAAAGTGTGGTTACATGTTTATGTCTCGACTCATAAGCGATTGATATGCCATCTATCGGATATAATGTGTGTCAAGCGGTATTGTGACGTCACAATATATATTTTTTATTTTATAAAAAAAAACTAATGAATAATCGTAAAACATTTAATGGTGAATTTCTTTTAATTCAAAAATCGATTACAACTCCAATTTTGAAAATATAAAATCAATGCAAGTTCCCCATTCTGTCCTTCCTTATCACTCCCATTACTTTAGGTGTTTCATCTCTACCGCTCTTATTTTACTTTTTTATATTCAGTAAGCACCCAGATTTCATATCTGTATATTAAGACAAGTCCATATATTGCTTTATATATTTTCAACTTTGTTAATTATTTTTTGTTTATGAAGACTCTTCTCAACATTAAGTACTATTGTCGTTTTCTCTATCATTTTATTCAAGTTAATTTCGTGTTTTCCGGTCACTTCTAATATTACACTTAGGTACTGGAAATTATTTACTTACTGTATCTTTTCGTTGTTTAATATTACATTGACTTCTCTTTTTTCTGACGAGACAACCATTACTTTCGATTTCGATTTGTTCAGTATCATTTCGTTTTTTAACAGCAAATCATTTCACTCTTATAGGTTTTCCCTAAGGACGTTTTCACTTCCTGTCAATATTGCAACATCACTCGCGAATGTAGATTCTGATTTTTCTCTAGGTTTTTGTAGCCAATATATAGTGGCTTTGTCTTATTTCCTGGATTATTTCGTCCATGTAGATAATGAACAAAAGTGGGCTCAAACTTCTTCCCTGGAGCTCCTTCCCTGGAGCTCCTTCCCTGGAGCTCCTTCCTTGGAACTCCTTCTTTTGTAATAAATGCTTGATATTGCATTTTTGCTTATTACTCTACTTCTGGTCGTAGTGCATATATACTTGATAACGATTTTTCTGTTTACATATCTTTTTGTTTATGCTGAAATTACCCAAAAATGTGTGATAATCGTTTTTTTACACATGATTTGTGTTAAAATTGATGAAATTTTTTTTACTGTGTGTACATAGGCATGATACTACGAATAATAATAATTTAGATATGAAAAATATACTACATCATAATCTCTTTAAACATTGCATTTCGAATATTCGTTTTTCGAAATGGCAAATGCAAATATTTAATATAATATTAATTTAATAATATGTACGTTTCCATTCAATATAGTGCGAACTTGATATAACAATTTAATTGTTAATCATTCCAAAATGAAATGAGATAATGTATTACCACTGATAAATACATTTATAAGTTTTTTATTCCATTAAATTTGTACGAGGGACGTTCGAAAAATTCTTGACCCGGTAAAGAAAACACAAAGTTCTTGAGATTTTTTAAATAACTTTCAGTACAAATCATGCGATTGGTCCAACTTAATAAGCAAAATAAGTGGTCGTCTAAACTTTGAAGTGAATTTTCGTTCAGCGAGCCATATTCAGGTTTGAATAGAGGAAGGAATCGTTTGGAGCTAAATCGGGCGAATACGCTGCGTGTGAAAGCATTTCTAAGTTTTGATCATGGAATTTTCTTTTTGGTTACAGATATTGCGTTACAAGCAATGTCATGCTTCAATTGGCCGAGTAATGGAGTACAATATTTTCCGCCAATAGTCCTGCTTTTTTTCTCAGGTTGTCTATGAACACTATAGCACAAGAATCTCAGAAAACCTTACCCATGACTATTCCTGCAGCAGCCTATCACTTTTTTTCCTTTATTTGGGTTTTTCGCTACTATCTAAAACTCAAAAAATATCAAAAATACCTGTTCTTATGTAAAGAAAGAATCACTGGGTAAAAACAAAAAACCAAACGGAGACAAATTTTCAAAAAAAAACGAACAAAATTTTAGGTTACAAAAGATACAAAAATGTTATCAAAAATTTTACAAACTTTTAACGTTAACGTTTCGGAGGGTACTTCCCCCGTTTTCAAAACTAAACTAAAAAATAAATTATATTAATTTGTAATATATAAAGTAACGAGTGAAAGTAAATATATTTTTTTCAACGATAAAACATCAACGATACTTACATTGACAACAATAGATTTTCATGACAGTGACATACTACCAAAATATATATATATATATATATATATATATATATATATATATATATATATATATATATATATATATATATATATATATATATATATATATATATATATATATATATATATAGGTAATGTTTACTGTGTGATTGTTTATTGTACTGATTGTGTATTCAAATATTTAAATGTGTTTAATTGTATTCTTAAGAATCGGGAACCATATTGAATTTA
This sequence comes from Cosmopolites sordidus, assembly GCA_031761425.1. NCBI lineage: Eukaryota > Metazoa > Arthropoda > Insecta > Coleoptera > Curculionidae > Cosmopolites > Cosmopolites sordidus. The sequence goes on along the minus strand of JARFXV010000253.1, from coordinate 722,011 downwards.
AATCTACCGAATCTTAATATATTACTAATTATAATATATTGTAATATATTATTAATATATTACAATATATTTATATATTACAAATTAATATAATTTATTTTTTAGTTTAGTTTTGAAAACAGGGGCGAGAGTACCCTCCCAAACGTTAACGTTAAAAATGTGTACATTTTTTTATAATACTTTTATATCTTTAAAATTTTGTTCGTTAGGCAAATTTATTACAAAAAAGAATCATTGAGAAATTTGTCTCCGTTTGGTTTTTTGTAACGAGAACAGGTATTTGTGTAATTTGTGTACTTTGTAACAATTATTTGTGTAATTGGTGTACTTGTGTAAGAACAGGTATTTTTGATATTTTTTGAATTTTAGATAGTGGCGAAAAACCCAAATAAAGGAAAAAAATATATGAACACGCCACAATCATTCAGACAATGCAAAGCCTATCACTGCCACCGACGTACTGTATTGAATCTTGCTTTATCTTTGGCGCGTAACGGTGATACCATGTTTCATCTGCTGTCATAAAACGTTGAAGATAATCAGCAGAATAGTGTTTGAAAAAAAACTAAAGAACTATTCAGGTGCCTTTTCAAACCTTCCAACAAAGGAACTTTTTATCATCTAAATTTTAAAGCTGCCTAAATAAATGGTAGTCAGAGGGCGCAATGGATGAATCAAAATATCCTAGTAAATCAATTCTTGTAGTGAAATTTTCGGTGTAAAATACTGAAGTCGAAGAGACTTTCCTCTAAACAACAAATCATTTTTGTAAACTTCTCGACGCGCGTTTTGCTAATGATATCATTACCATCAGGAGATGATTCAATCTGTTTGATCGGCATCATCAGAACATGATTCTGATTGAATCATCTCCTGATGATGCTAACATAGTTAACGAAACGTCCGCCGAGGAGTTTAAAAAAATGCTTTGGGGTTTAATGGTAATGGTCGATTGCTCCCTTCAATACACTTAATTGAGAACACTATTTCTTCGGATTAGTGGTCCGGTTTTCAGCTCATAATAAACGATTCCCTTCCAGTTCCATCAGAAGCAAAGCTAATCTTCTTTAGAAGTAAATTGGTTTTTGTTCTGTGGGACATCTTCGCTCTTACACTATGATTTCTTGCGCTTAACATTATACACAATCTATCCACTTGTAGCCATTCGGCTTACAAATAGCTCGATATCGTTGCATTTCTTCAAGAGTCCGATTTTGAGATGCAATGCTACCTGGAACCAAATACGGAATAAATTTTTGCATCAACGGAAAAAATATTGCTCATTTTTAAAATTGATTTCGCAAAAAGCTATATTTCAAAATAAATATACTCCAACAAGAGAACGGTATTAAGATTTGCGCCCCTAAGCGTATGTTTTATACCTAACAATAAAAAAAGCTTTCCCTGGCCAGATGACACTAAAAAAGAAAGATATAAAATATTGTTATATAAAAATATACGTATATTTGTTATTTATCTTTCAATAAAATATAGAATACCCTATTTATTTCGATTTATTTATAGCCAGTTTATATACTGGCTTTTCATTATAAAGGACCTTTTAACTAGAGTCTTATTTAAAATCCCAACTAGTAGTCACAATTATTTTATCATAGGTTGGCGGTTAATAATATTTATTTTTTTAAAAGGTTTTTCATATCTCTTATGTCATTTTGTTGCTACGGCAGTACCTTTCAAAACGTCATTGATGTTTAAACGATTTTGACTTAGCGTCATATTTTTTCGTGTAGTAAACATGTCGAGTTTCTTTGGCTCGTACTGCTTTTCTTGTACAAATAAAAGAAAAACCCAAGTGAAAGTCGTTGCATATTTGTGGAAACTTACGGTGACAACACTGGCGGCTCGTGAGGAAGGGCTTCCAGCATTTATCACTGTAAACAATTTTTCATCATATTTTATTTCCGTTCATTTTCTTTCCTTTAACTCATTCTAATATCCACAATTTCCACAATTCTCTCGCCACAATTTTTACATCGTTGGTCGGACGTTTACCTCCAGCGAACGTACACCACCGTCATCTTATCTCATCGTTGGCATTATATGTTTTGTTGGTTGCCAGAATTCGCGGGTTTAACTGTTTTCCAAAACATGCAATTTGGACTTAGATTCCCTGCGACCGAGCGTATCGGTAATTAGTTTTAAACACTGATTTGAATGGTACGGAGCGTTTGATGTGTCTCGCGTCGCGTATTTAGTTCACATCGCGAATAGTTGTTTTGATTTGGGATTTGCTACGTGTGTACACACTGAGTAGTACTATTTAAATAAAAATAATCAACTTTTCAACAGAAAAAAATTGAAGATGCCGAATAGCAAGAGTTATTGTGTTAAGTGATGGTCAACGAACCATTTGTGATTGTCTGTATGACATGATAAGGAACTAGAAGGCAGGAAAATGGGTACCACATCAGCTGAATGACAGACAGATGGAAAAGCAAAAAAACGGTGTGCGAAGTTTTGCGTTCTCGGAATGAAAGAAAAACTTTTTTGAATCGGATCGTGACTGGAGACGAAAAAACATATATTTCGAGACCGAATCGCTTTAGAAAGAAAATAATGCTGTGCAATTGGTGGGATCAGAAGAGTGTGGTGTATCATGAGCTTCTGATTCCGGGTGAAACTGTTAATGCCGTTCGCTACCGTCAACAAACGATCAATTTAAGCCATGAATTGACCGAAAAGCAACTAGAATGGGCTACAAGACACAGAAAAGTGATTTTGCACGAGTACTACCGAAAGTACTTTGCGAAAGCGGTCAGAAATACCATTTTTGCAATTGGCTGGGAACTCTTGCCCTACCCGCCGTACTCAGCAGATTTGGCCTCCTCCGACTACCACTTGTTTTTATCGATGTCTCACGCACTTTCCATGAAACACTTCAACAATTACGGAGATGTCGAAAAATGGCTTGATGATTGAACCACCTCAAAAGATGTACGGTTTTTCTGAGAGGAAATCCATAAATTCCCAGAGAGATGATAAAAATATGCAGCTAGCGATGGCGTATACTTTGAATAACCTATTTTTTCCCATTCGCCCAAATTAAACTTGTTTTGTTTTAAGAATAAATTAAGAAGTATTAATACTGTTATGATTACGAAGTATAGTGACTAGGGCTATACAATTTTATTACTTATCTTATCTTATACTTGTTTTTTTAAGCTCGTATGACTGTGCTTGGTATCTGTCAGAAGTTTCATATCATTTCGCTTGTTAAGTTAGAAACAATAACGGCATTTTTAGGCAATATTTTAAAATTAATTTGCGTTAAATTTTTTCCAAATGTGTTGATGCATTAAAAATGTTAAGAAAGTTTTACGGCGAGGTGGTACAGAAACTTTAGTAATAGTAGAGGAGTTGAAGATGAATCTCATTCAGGAAGGCCTTCCGTATTAACTAATGAAGAAAACATTATGAAAATCAAGGATGTTGTACTGAGTAATCGCCGATTAAGCATCAGAGACAAAACGTCCAGATTTGTGCCAAAACAATTCATGGTTTTTGTTATCACGATAACCATATGAATTGTTCGCTAAAAATCAAACAAATACCATTCCACAAGTACCATATTCACCAGATATGGCACCGCGTAACTTTTTCCTGTTCCCTCGATTGAAGAAACCGCTTTGTGGACGCCGTTTTGAGTTCATATCGAGTTCGCTGATCGTTTTGTTTTGTTGTCTTCCATGTAGGGGTTTTTCTCTCCATGATTGCGTCTTTTCTTGATTGGTTTTTACATAACTTTGGAGCCGATCTTCTTTCAAGCACAGTGGCGTTGATGCATCAATTTGACATTAATTTGATATTAAAAAATGTTAATCCAACGTAAAATAATCTAGCCCAAGACAAAAAAATTAGCTAACTCAAGAAAAAAAGATTAAATTTTATTAAAAAAAGCTAACCCCAGATAAAATGATATAACCCGAGATTAAAAATAAGCTAATCCTAGTTAGAAAAAAAATCAAAATTAATAAAAAAATGCTAACCCAAATTAAAATGATCTAACTCGAGATAAACAATAATCTAACCCAAGATAAAAAAAATTAAAAAACCATAATTAAAAAAAATGCTAACCCAAGGTAAAATGATTTAACCCAAGTTAAAAAAAAAAATAAAAAAATACTAACCCAAGGTAACCAAACCCAAGATAAAAAATACACTAACCCAAGTTAAAAAAAAATTAAATAATTTATTAAAAAATGCTAACCCAAGGTAAAATGATCTACCCCAAGATAAAAAATAAGCTAATCCTAGTTAAAAAAAAATCAAAATTAATACAAAAATGCTAACCCAAATTAAAATGATCTAACTCGAGGTAAAAAATAAGCTAACCCAAGATAAAAAAAAATTAAAAAAATGCTAACCCGAGGTAAAATGATCTAACCCAATATAAAAAATATGCTAACCCATATTAAAAAAAATAATAAAAAATTATTCGAAAATACCAACCCTAGATAAAATGATCTCACCCAAGGTAAAAATAAGCTAACCCTAGTTAAAAAAAAACTCTTGAATAGGGATATTGTCCGTTGTTAAAATAATTGTCACCCTGCTTAAGCTGAATTTTGGTTCGTCACGTTGACATAAAATCTTTCAGGAGATTAATAAATGATGGATAAATTTTAGAAATCTTCAAAACTTCTATCATCCATTCATGTGGAACAGAATCAAAAGCCTTCTTATAATCTATATACGCCACGTTTAGATTTCTATTTTTGACATTGGCTTGACTGAATCAATCACCAGCTGTTCCTTGTACCCCGTGGCGCCTTTAGTACATCCGTTCTGTTGCACAGCGATAATATTATTTCGCTCGCAATGCGCATATATGCGTTTACCAACACATGTTGTTATCACTTTATACAGTGCAGGAAGACATGTTATCGGGCGATACTCGATTGAAGAAACTGCTTTGTGGACGCCGTATTGGGTTCATATAGGGAGTTGGCTGGCCGTTTTGAAGGAAATACCAGAAGTCGAGTGTAAAAACTGTTTCGAACTCTGGAAAAAAGGTTGGAATGAATGAATTGCAGTCCAAGGTCCAAGAAGGAGACAAAATAAAATTGGATGCATAAATACTTTGCATTTTAATTAAAAAGTCGCGTTACTTTTTGATAGTAGTATATAAAAAATGGCAGGCTATTTTTAACTTGTCACTTATCTTGTCAAATAATATTCGTATTATTTCATTGTATATCTTTCATTAAAATATAAAGCAAACTTTATTTTGTTAGTTTATTTAATATAGGATATATTAAAATGTAAATTTGGAAAATTGGAAAGAGTATATATGCGCGCATAAACCAATCGTCTGTGCGACAAAATTTAATGTAATTGCATGACGAACATATTTTTAAATAATATTCATTTTAAAATATGCGCCGATGGTATTTCAACGTTATATTTTACTGCAAAATATATACAAGTTTTATTAGTGATGATATTCCGACTGTCATAGAAACGAGAACGTCAGGGAGTTGGTTATTAAAATTTGTTAAATTTTAGTGTAAAGGTGTCTACAACAAAAAATACTATACGATAAAAATTTTAGATTATTAAAAAAGTGAACAATTACACAGGTCAACAAATTTAAACTTTTTTGATAAACTAATTACTGCAACACGTATAGATTTTTATTACAAGGTGGGTGAAAGGTATTTTCATATTTTTACAATCCAATATTTATTTAATATAAACATGTAAACCTGTTAAATCTATGCAAGGACTTTACTGAGGATTACGTGAATAAAAAATATATTACATGAGATGTCATACAGCGACAAAAATGTTCACTTTTTCTTTTTGTGTTCTGTAGCATCACCTCTTTTTTAAAACCCGCAGTATTCGCCCAACATAGATGGGTTCCTGCGTCTCTGCTATCTTGCTTCCATCATCCTGATGTCCTGGTGAAATCTCTCTCGTTGTTCGTCGTTTACTGCAGCCAAAAAGTCCAAATGGGAGTGTAAAAAATGCATTTTTAAGGACATGCGACACCCTAGTATTTCATAAACTTTCAAGAGTTCATGTATGAGGGTTTTATAATTTTCATTTTTCTTGTTGCCCAGAAATCCTTGCACTACACTTACAAAACACTTCCAATTCATTTTTATTTAATTTTTCTTGAAAACGGAAATCATCTACAAGCTTTCTTATTTGAGGTCCAATAAATTGATCTCCAATTTGGCACGTAAAATATAGACTTTTTGACTTCCTCGGATATAGATCTAGCTTGTGATTTGAAAATAAATCGTCCACATATATAACAAAACTTATCCGCTGGAATTCTGCAAAATCGACGACTAGAACTTGCCATTTTATATAAAATCAAGTTAAAAACTTGACTGTACTGTAAACGAGACGGAAACATACTAAGCTATAGAAAACAATAAAACTGCCCCAGTGGCGGCTCATGCGTTTTTAAAGTGGGAAGGCGTAGAAGAAAATAGTACTGCTGAAGAATTTTTTTGCTTTCCCGTTCCTCCCTTTTACTTTCATGCTATTGAAACCCTATAAGGGAGGTGAAACAGAAAAACAATAAAATTTTGTATTGTTACTACTTACAAAGACATTGGAGATGGTTTGTTGCTTGTTGCGCAGATAAAGAAATGAATAAGTAGGTACTTACCATTTCCCGACGAGAAAATAATTTAAATAATTTATTGTAATTGCAAATCAATAGAGAAAATTCGAAAGAGTTTGAAAAAAAACTTAAATTAGTCATTATTGACTGTTTAAAATCAGACACCTTCACGTTTGCAATTAAAAGTTGATTATTTTTATTTAAAAAGTATTATTCAGTGTGTACACACGTAGCAAATCCCAAATCAAAACAAGCATTCGCGTGGCGAACAAAATACGCGATGCGAGACATATCAAACGCTCCGTACCCGTCAAATCAGCGTTTAAAACGAATTACCGATACCCTCGGTCGCAGGGAATCTGCGTCCAAATCGCATGTTTTAGAAAGTAGTTATCCCCGAATTAATTAGTTAGAACCCCTAACAATGATCCCATGACATAAAGCTGAACCAGGTACTTGAAAATGGGCCGTGCTAGGCCATTTCTGTGAAAAACTGTTTTAATAACTACCTAAATGAAACGCAAAAATAGCCTTCTCATTCATGTTACAAAAATCATGTCGATCTGTGTTATTAATGTGCTGATCCATATCATTTCGTTTCACATTCATTAATTTTATGAGAAGTTTGATTTGGTCTTGGAGTATAACATCGTGAAAATGTCATCCATATTAATGATCAGTTGTTGTTTAATAGTCATTTATGTCAGTCGATGTTAGTGTTTCTCTAGAGATTGAAAATATCGGATATCGAGCTGTCATTAAATTCTTGCAATTGAAAGGCAATATCATCCATCTCGGTTTATTACCGAATATCCATGGTTCCAAACTCATGCTATGTATTTGGTGGGATCAGCTGAGTGTAGTCTATTATGAGCACTTAAACTTAAGGAAACCATCACGAGAGATCGTTGTCGACTATAATTAATGCATTTGAGCCGAGCATTAAAGGAAAAACGATCGCAATACGAGGAGAGTCACGATAAAGTATTTTTGAAGCATGACATGCAGCATGTTGCAAAAGCGATTAAATCCAACTTGGAAACGCTCTAATGGGAAGACCTACCCTACTCTGTATTCACCGGACATTACTCCTTCCGATTACCACTTGTTCCGATCGATGATTCATGGCATTGCTGGGTCATTCGTGGTCGAACAATGGATTGATTCGTGGATATCCTCAAAAGATGAGCCGTTCTTTTTACGTGGTATTCGTATACTGCCAGAAAAACGGGAGAAAAGGGTGGTTAACGATGGACAATACTTTCAATGACATGTTCTTTACTAATTTCTTTAAATAAATCAATTGTTTTCTCGAAAACAACGGAAACGTATTCAAGTCCCTTAATACATTCGTAAATTAAATCAATGATTCTTTACATCATTTTGATGATAATGAAAAGTTTCGTCGTTATTTTAAGGAAGTATTTGAAAATACAATGCAATATTTTGAGATCCATTTATTCTCTATGTTTCAGTAAAAATTTAGTAAATTTTTTACAAAAAAAACTTACATTTTAATTTCGTTTCATGTCAAAATTGAAATTACTAACAATAATTTTTCACACAACGTTTTTAATGATTACATTAAGAAACTCACGAGCAGTGGCGGCTCGTGCGGGAAGGCGTTGGGGCACCGACCCTCCAGCGTTTATCAAAGTAAACAATTTTTCAGAGCAATACACCATATTTTACGTCCGTTCAGTTTCTTTCCTTTAACTCGTTTTAAGGTATTATTAAAAATTAAAATCTCCAAATGTAGAAGAACGTCTTCGACCCATCACACCAAATAATACGGACCAAAATTCCATCCTCTCGCCACAATTTTTACATCGTTGGTCGGACGTTTACCTCCAGCGCCCGTACGCCACCGTTATCTTATGTCGTCGTTGACGTTACATGTTTTGTTAGTTGCCAGAATTCGGAGGTTTAACTGCTTTCTAAAACATGCGATTTGGACGTAGATTCCCCGCGACCGAGCGTATCGGTAATTAGTTTTAAATGCTGATTTGACGGGCATGGAATGTTTGATATGTCTCGCGTCGCGTATTTCGTTCGTCTCGCGAATACTTGTTTTGATTTGGGATTTGCTACGTGTGTACACACTGAGTAGTACTTTTTAAATAAAAATAATCAACTCTTAATTGCAAACATGAAGGTGTCTGATTTAAAACAGTTAATAATAACTAATTTAAGTTTGGAGGAGAAACCCACGCCCATGTTAAATTTGAGCCAAGTTCAAAAATAATGTAAAAACAGCAAAAAAAACTTCAGCAGAACTATTTTCTTTTACGCCTTCGCACTTTAAAAACCCACGAGCCGCCACTGCTCCTGAGTCTATGTAAGTCGGGCACCATTTAAACCTATTTTCCCGAACGCGTTGAAAAACTCTTGATATATTTCTATTCCGATTGGCAGCAGCTTCTCTGTAAATAAGAAGCATATAGTTGCATTCGGGTACAAAAGATAATTTTGATTTTACATGAAATTTTAATACAAACACTGACTGAAATAATTTTCAACAAAGCGATGTTGCCATTTATATTTTGGCTGAGATAGGGCGTGATTCTTTAATTGGAAAAATATTCATATAGTTTATTCATTAAATTTGATTATTTGCTTAAAATGATTATTTATCATAGCTTATCATAGCTCTTTTATTGGTGATTTAATAAGTTTGGTTTGGTTGCAATTTTTTTTCGCGGACTCTTGCAGGTTTTTGACCCTAGTAACGAATTTTTTAAATCGTTGGTTAAATTTGCGAGTGTTATTTTTTTATAAGTTTTTAATAGAAGTATAATATAAGTTTTAATATAAGTCGTTGTAACGACTCCTTTTCATTGAAATTTTAAATGTTAACAAAAAAGCCAAATCCTACGAGTATAAGTATAAGTATATCAAAAAATTGACGAATGGGTGTGGTGCTCTCGTGCGAGAGTGCATAGTCGTGTAGAAGCCTCCAGCTTCCTTAACCACGATATTCAGGCCATACGCGTTAAATTTCCACACGAAACTAATATTTAGTAAATATTTCTATATAACAGGTCTGTTTCAAAATGAGCGGTTTTTTTTATTCTTGAATAAAAGACAGATGGCGTTGTGAATTTGCCTAAGTCTCATTCCAGAAGTGTAATGTATGACATTTATAAAAATGGAATATTACGCAATACACAGCAACACGTTAAAATGTTTGTAGAAAATTACATAATATTTACGATTTATACAATATAAAAGCACTATCAATCGAATTATTCAAAAAGTTCAAGAAACTGGTTCGGTGATAGATAAACGGCGAGCAATAAAATTAGCAATTAAAAATAGTGTAACTAAATGAACACGATAAACATAGATTATCCAACATGAATCCACAACCTCCAAAATGATGTTCTTTAATAAAATTACATAAATAAAACTTTCCAATAAGATCTGTCGCATCTTTCTTTACTACTCCAACATTTATAACAAAATATACCAATTTTAAACCAAATCGCAGTATCAAAAATTCTACAGAATTAATTAATAAATTAACAAAATTTTCTCCCTATACTAACGCAAAATTAATATCGTTTGATGTACAAAATCTTTTTCCTAGTATTCCTCCTAAAGACTCTATAAAGATAATTTCCAAATTATTAGATAAACATAGTACAAATGTTATAATAAAACAAGAGATATTAACTTTAATAGATATTTGTCAAAAACAAAATTATTTTCAATATAATGATAAGATTTATAATTGTAATGAAGGCCTAATAATGATTAATAAATCATATTTATGGATGATTTGGAAACAATAATATTTAACTGTAACATTAGCAATAATTTTATATATTGGTATAGATATGTAGACGATATAATTACTTCCTTAACATGTACACCTAGACAACTCGATTATTTTTTAAATTATATCAATAGTTTACTACCGAATATTAAATTTATAATAGAAATGGAAGTAAACAAATCAGTCAATTTTATCGACCTAACAATTAGTAATATCAATAAAAATAACACTTTTAATATTTATCATAAACCCACACACAGCATACAATAGCATGATACACAGGTTTATAATTATTCAATTAACACCGAATAATTTTAATAAGCAACTTAACATTATTAAACAAATAGTAGTTAATAATAAATACAAACCTGAACTAATAGATAATATTTTAAACAAAAAGTTATATAAAAGTAAATAAATAAATCTAACTAAACTTTCATATAATTTCTTATAAGTCAAAGTTTTTATAGTTAGGTATACATTGAAACGTTTATGACCCTGTATGGTTAAGGTATCACAGATTTCCTTGCATATTCTGACATTCGTATTGGGGTCCTCGTTGTCAGTAAATTTCCTTTCTGCGATTTTCTATGACCGTTGTTGATTCTTCACCAGTTAAGCTACCAAATTCTTGATAATTTTGAATTTTTATATTGTCTCTAATATTTTGAATGGCTGAAAAAGTTACCAAATTCTTCTTAACTTTAAGTATATAAAGTTGCCTGCTTTGCAGTTGATCAAATAGAATGTCGCAGTGAGGCATTATTTTTTTGAAGAAAAACAACCAAAATTTAAAATTATCATCTACCAAATAATTTATTAACTCCTGAGCTTGATTAATAAAATTTTTATCCGACTCGTCCGTCGCGTCCATAATTTCTTCAAGGCATGTTTGCAGTTGTTTGTAAATGTAAACAATATTCACACATTTAGACGTAACGTTCCATCTGGCAGGGGCCGCACGGGGTAGACGCTTTTTCACGACGCTGTCCAGAACAGTTGTCCTTTTGGATGATCGAGAAAAGAAAGCCGGAAATGCAGACAGATTTGCGAAAAACATCTTTACATCTTTTTATGGTGGAATTAATTGGTGATTTTTGATGACAATTCGATCCTCAAATGTTAATGTGACATTATTTCTATTCATATATTGCACTGAATTTATCTTCACTATTGTAATCGTTCAAAAAATTCACTTTGCAACCACTCGAAAAGTCGAATAGCGCGATGGCGAAAAATACCTGACTATTGAGACTGAGGCAGCGCCCAAGATATGACGTTATAAATGTGTTTAATCTACGGGTTAGTAGCAAAGCGATGCATTGCTGTCTTTGTTTTTCGCACGCGATAGTAAAGAAAACAGTAGCGGCACAAATTTGTCTGTGCCCAAAGCACGTGTTCTTTAATCGGTGCGCTTCGGCAACCCACGACCTATTTAGTTACACGACCTTGTTACCGCGAATGACATTATGGATATTAGACTATAGAAGTCGCAAGAAGCGTGATATAGTGACATAGACAGAACAGAGAAAAAATTAATATAAAATCTGAAATTATGTTTTTCACTCATTTTTTTCATCATTTTTTAATTTTTTGGTAGGGCACGTACCCACGTGCCCTTATGGACCAACGCCACTGTCATTAATTAAAAAAAACTGCTCAATTTGAAAGATCCTTTCAAAAGGAATTTCTTTACGTGTATCAAACATTAATATTGATGTCTTGTTATATTGAGGTTATGTGACGATAGTCATAAAACAATCGCAACATTTTAGGCTACATGCATTCTGTGGATGTTTGTACTTCGTCTGCATGTTTAAGTGTTCTCCAGGTAAATAGAAGGTCAACGGTGGTGACAAAAGCAGAAATCATAGAAAATAATTAATGATTATTGATAATAATGATAATAATTCATTATATGAAAATGATTAAAGAATCAGACTTCCAAACATCACAGACATCTCAAAAGAGCGTATGGGAATTATATTGCAGAAATATTTACACTGTACTCTCCATATATAGTTACCAGCGACTATTTTTTGCTTCCAGATTTAAAGAGATGGTTACATTAAAAGATAATTTGAAGAGTTTAATAAAAGCGATACAAGAAAGCTATAGAAACATTAGAAAACCACTGTATAAAGTATCTTGAATTGAAAGGATACTATATCAAACAATACCTTTTATTATCTAGAAAGCGAATTTTTCGTTCCATGCAATATTAAATATCTTCTGGAATAAAATAAAATACGAAAAAAGATCAAAGCTGATTATTATAATTGTACGATACCAAAATTAGAAACCGTTGTAGATTTTCATTTACCGATACGGACAAGAAAATTAATTATCTGTCTATAATTGAAAATATGCGAAAGTTAAACGTGAAGGTATCGACAAGGCGATATTTTATTTGCGTGTAATATCAAAAAGGCAACTGTTATAAACGGGTTATTTCGAAAAACAAAACCTATGCATTCCTAGGATACACGAATAAAATCGATTCATAGTTTATTTATTTTTAACTTACTATATTTCGAAATAGTCGATATATTTTGAATGATATTAGGAAGCTCTACTTTAGTAGCAGCTGTGGCGGTTAATTATTCTTATTTTTTTAAGAGATGGCGCTGCAAACAAGGGTCAGTTCACAGTCTAATCTCTTATGTCATTTTGTTGCTACGGTCTTTCTTTCTTTACGGTATCTTTCAAAGCGCCATGGATTTTTAAACGATTTCTAGTTAGTATCATATTTATTTCGGGTGGTAAACATGTCGAGTTTCGAGGCAATTAAAGATCATTTGCGGCACGTACTGTTTTTCTGGTACTTACAGTGACAATGTCTCAATGCAAAATGCTTGTAGGCGTTGATTTAGATGACTCAAAAGTAGTAATTTCGACTTGAAAGACAAAGAACGCCTAAATCAATCAAAAAAATTGCTGAATTGCTGAATTGAAAAAAAAGATGCTGAATTGCCAACATTATTGGAAGAAGACGATATGAAAACTCAATAACAAATGGCAGAGAGGTTAAATGTTGATCGGTAAACCATTTGTGATCATCTGCATGGCATGGGAATGATTCAGAAAGTAGGAAAATGGGTAGCACATCACTTTAACAACAGACCGATGGAAAAGCGAAAAACGCATCAGATTTTTTTGCATTTTTTTGCATCAGATCGTGACTGGAGACGAAAAATAGATATATTTCGAGAACCCAAAACGCAGAAAATCATAGGTTAACTTAGTCCAACCATTATCATCGATTGCCAGACCGAATCGCTTTGGGAGGAAGACAATGCTGTGCATTTGGTGATATCAGAAGGGTGTCGTATACCATTGGTTTCTGAAACCAGGTGAAGCAGTTAATATCTTTCATTATTGTCAACAAATGCTAGATTTGAACCGTACTTTGATCGAAAAGCCATTAGGATAGGCTACAAGACACGGAAAAGTGATTTTGCAGCACGACAACGCCCCATCACATACAGCAAAAGCGGTCAGATACACCATTTCTGTACTTGACAGGGAACTATTTCCCCATTTTTTACTTTTCTCCCAAATTAAACGTATTTTTTTTTAAAGAAGAAATTAAAAATTATCAACCGCCACACCTGATATGAACCATTGCAATCAACAAAAGTAGTTACCGTTCATTACGACAAACAACAATTCTTTAAATGATACTGGAAAGGCCATATTCCACCATATGCTGCGAACCTATAAGGAAAGCCCTTCTATCATGGCCCAATGCCAAATCCTGTCACATCTAGCCTATTTTCTTGACTTAGTGTCATTGGATTGTCATCTTTTTTCATCGACCCAATAAGAAAGTCGATTTATTTGTAATTAACAATCACTAATTTTTCCATTAGAACCTTTGTTTTGAAACACTCGAACAACTCGAAGGGAATTACTATTAAACACTTATTTTTTTTTGTACACTACTCGACCGGGTTTCGCTGACCATGTTAGCATCATCTGGAGAAGATTAAAGTCTTTCTTTTAATTTTTCGTATCGAATATAGCAAAAGTATCATTCAACTTAACCACACCATCGGCTTTGGTTTCAAATTTACTCATGAATACGTTGGATAAGAACGGTAACAGAGGGCTGTCCATTGCCGTTCTTCCTTGTTGTTCATGAAAACTAATATTAAGCTGAAAACAGTTTTGTGTCATACATTCTTCATACTTGTTAGAGAGATGTATTCGTATGGATATTTCGATATTCGATAACTTGTTATTCAAACCGTTTAACTCATCTAAATTCCTCGGGTATTTCAAGATATTTTTAATAAATTCCAAAATGGCGATAATACGTCAAAGGATGTAAAAATTTCACCCTCTTCTAGAACTGTGTTTTCGACTTTCCTTACGAATTGTGATGTATTTACTAAAGAACAGGCATATATATGTGTATATATATATATATATATATATATATATATATATATATATATATATATATATATATATATATATATATATATATATATATATATATATATATATATGTATATATCTATCTATATATTCCCTAACTTAAGTTAATCATCATAAATTCCCAACATTTTTCACTGATGCCAATGCGATGATGATGACGATGATAATGACGATCACTGATGTTTGCGATGCAGTCCAACGTTGAAAAGCCTTCTGGAAACCATACGACTTGATATAGCATGACTGTACGTCCGTTGGAACTGAAATTGTATCGCTCTAATCGGTACTGAGCGGTTTCTTCGTGCTTATTGAGCAAGATAACGATCTTGACGTTCATTTGTAACCCTTTTTTGGCCACTTCTGGGTAATGAGGCATCATCACAGGTTTCTTCGAATCTTCGAATTGTTCTGCTAACGGTACTCCGAACAATATTTAAACGAGTAGCAATTTGATGTCGCGAGAAACCTTCTTGGTACAAGGCAATAATTCAGGCCCTATCAAACGCAGAAATTTTAACCCCAGGCATTTTTATTGCTGTACTGTACGATTAACACAAATGAACTGATGTAATAAAATATCGTATAAATACATTGCTGGTAAATGTTAATAAAAATGCAAATATATTTTTGGCACGTTTATGTTTATTAATTTTTCTGATAAATAAATTCCTTAGCTCTTATTGCGCATTGACACCATATTGAGATTTACTTATTTTTTAGATAAATAAGGGGGTGGAAGACTTTTGCCGATGAGTTTATCTAATATTATCTAACTAGTCTATAAATTATCTACCTGAGGTAATTATAATCTATCTTAATAGTTACTAAAATAAATCACTATTATCACATTAATTTGTATATAAGTTGAATTTAGATTAAAAAAAACTGAATTTCTAATCTTCATATTATTAATTTAATTAATTTAACTTCAAATTTGAAAATAATATAAAATTATTTTAAATAATTAAAGCACTTCTATTTTTGGAAAAATGATTTTAAAAAACAAATAGCATCAATTTTATTATCTCCCAATCAACTTTTTATAGAATTACATATGTAGCAAGTAGCCAAAAACGCTCTATATATATATATATATATATATATATATATATATATATATATATATATATATATATATATATCTATATATTCCCTAACTTAAGTTAATCATCATAAATTCCCAACATTTTTCACTGATGCCAATGGGCTTCGAAATAAATATAATTCCATTTTTTTCTATTATACCTTTTTTTTCTTCGTCTGATATGTAAATCGTATTTAACATTGGGAATATTGAACTTGAAAATATAAATTTGAACAAACAGCGAATCTAATCTCTATTTTTTTTAATTTCAGCGTTAATTGTTCGAGGTATCTTTGATCTGGTTGAAATTGAAAAAATCTATTTGCAAAGGTTAACGTCCATCGAGAATATTTTTATCGTTTTTTGGCAAGTTAAATATTTCTAATTGTACTGCATATATATATATATATATATATATATATATATATATATATATATATATATATATATATATATATATATATATATATATATATATATATCTATATATATATATATATATATATATATATATATATATATATATATATATATATATATATATATATATATATATATATATATATAGGGTTTCCATAACTTCCGCCCTAAAGCAACTGGTAATAGTAGAGATCAAAATAAGAGAATTTAGTCAATAAATGTGTTAGTAAATATTAGCCATACAAAATGAAACTATATTTTCGAAAAATTGAGATAATTTAAAAACGGTTGAAGATATCAGGTTCAAAATCGGGGTAGTTGGCCTTTCTTCTATCTATTTGCAAAGGTTGATGTCCATCCAGAATATTTTTATTTTTTTTGGCAAGTTAAATATTTCTAATTGTACTTCATATATATATATATATATATATATATATATATATATATATATATATATATATATATATATATATATATATATATATATGTATATATACTTGCCCACGCTATACATTTGGCTGTGGTCGATACTCTTTATAAAAAAGGGCGAAAGAGAAGTAGAACTTACAAAAAAAAACATTGACTTAATTGAATATAGATTATGACGAATATGCGGAAAAGATAAAGGAAGAACAAAGTTTGACCGTAAGTATCGGTCGACAACCCGCTGAAGTGATTCCCGGCTACAATGATGCAATGAAGCTGTAAGGATTTTCAGTTCGCCGACCAAAGAAGATATGTTTTTGCAGAAATATGTGAAAAAAGAGACAGGGAAAGAATTGAGCTTCATTCTAGACTGCCGCACTCGTGGGAATGGTTGGCTTGATATGTTAGACATATTTTATAGTCTTAAAGTGTGTGTTGAGAAAGCTCTCATGGACATAGCATCTGACTTGAAATTTACGGATGAAGAATAAACAAAATGAAATAATGAATTGACAGCTTGTAGCTCTTTAAATTGGGCGTCGAAGTATTCTGTAGAAGAGATTCTACCTTCATAACTGCAGACACAACTTTTCGATTTATTTTAGACAAGTTGGAGAATCAAGACACAGATTTAAGCGCTAAACTATCCGAGGTTTTTCGTGTAACAGTGAAAGAAAGGCATACTGAAGTTACATGGATGTTGATTTACTGGCAGAATCCAAAAATTGTTTATGGTCAAGAATTGAAGACACCTAATCATACGTTTATAATTCCGAAAAAGATACATTAAGAAATGAAAAACATTTTCATGTAGAACTTGTAGAAGTTGTAGCGGCTACAAATGACAGCCAAACTCTCTGCAAAATAATTTAACGTTACAAGAGGAACTAGAAATGCAGATAGAGCAAAACAATGAAGACTACACTAAACAACCAGCAACTAGAAAAGTGAAAGATTTTGAAAAAGTATTTAAAAAAAAGGAAATGACAACATACAAAACTAATGGAGTGAAAGGAAAATACTTGAGCTTATTGCACGACTATTTATTAATACTTAAACCAATAAGTTTAGAGGTAGAAAGAGCGTTTTCGGCTACTTGCTACATATGTAATTCTGTAAAAAGTTCATTGGGAGATAATAAAATTGATGCTATTTGTTTTTTAAGATCATTTTTTCAAAAATAGAAGTGCTTTAATTATTTAAAATACTTTTATATTATTTTCAAATTTGAAGTTAAATTAATTAAATTAATAATATGAAGATTAGAAATTCAGTTTTTTTTATCTATATTCAACTTATATACAAATTAATGTGATAATAGTGATTTATTTTAGTAACTATTCAGATTCATTATAATTACCTCAGGTAGATAAGTTATAGACTAGTTAGATAATATTAGATAAACTCATCGGCAAAAGTCTTCCACCCCCTTATTTATCTAAAAAATAAGTAAATCTCAATATGGTGTCAATGCGCAATAAGAGCTAAGGAATTTATTTATCAGAAAATTTAATAAACATAAACGTGCCAAAAATATATTGGCATTTTTATTAACATTTACCAGCAATGTATTTATACGATATTTTATTACATCAGTTCATTTGTGTTAATCGTACAGTACAGCAATAAAAAAGCCTGGGGTTCAAATTTCTGCTTTTAATAGGGCCCGAATTATTGCCTTGTACCAAGAAGGTTTCTCGCGACATCAAATTGCTACTCGTTTAAATATTGTTCGGAGTACTGTTAGCAGAACAATTCGAAGTTTCGAAGAAACCTGTGATGTTGCGTCATTACCCAGAAGTGGCCAAAAAAGGGTTACAACTGAACGTCAAGATCGTTATCTTGCTCAATAAGCATGAAGAAACCGCTCAGTACCAATTAGAGCGATACAATTTCAGTTACAACGGACGTACAGTCGTGCTATATCAAGTCGTATGGTTTCCAGAACGCTTTTCAACGTTGGGCTGCATCGCAAACGTCCAATTAGAATTCCCCTGTTAAGTTACCTGCAAAGACAAAGGCGTTTTCAATGGGCCAGAGAGCATCAAGCCTGGTTATTGCCTCAATGGAGGAACTTCGTTTTTACCGATGTAACAAGAATTGGTTTAATCAGCGATGATTATCGTCAGGGGGTTTGGAGGGAGGTAAGAAGACAGCATCCAATATGGCAAGAAATTGATAACAATTTTATCTTTATGGATGATAACGTCCGCCCGCATAGGGTTAGGATAGTCCAGATGGCTCTATAGGAAGCTGGAATTAACAGATTAGATTAGCTGCCATTATCGCCGGATATGAATCCAATCGAACATATTTAGGACTACCTTTCTAGAGCCATTAAAAGCCGTAGGAACAATCCGTCCAAAAATCGCGAGGAGCTAATTTTAACCGTTCAAGAGGAATGGTTTTATCACAATTTATTACAATTTATCACAATTTATCACAATACACTATTAATAACCTAATTATTGACATGCATCGAATAGTTTACGCATTAATAAGAAGTAGGGGAGGTAATACTGGCTATTAGTTGAACAATATTTACATTAACTTAGCTTTTTTGAGAATGAATTTTATTTTATTTTTAGATACATACATGTTTTTTTAATATTTATAAAAACCAAGAACAAAAACAAAATTACTACTTTTTTTCTCTTGCACGCATCCACTAATCATTTATGCTTTCTTTTGAAAAAATAACCCCATTTATTTTCGTGTCAAAACGAAAATAAAAAGGGGGTGCAAGACTTTTGCCGATACATGTATATAAAAAAATAAATAATAATAGCAAAGTCATTATATAGGTATGTGATGTGTTGTGTACTTAAGTAATAAGAAGCCACATTCTAAATAATTTTGTTAACTAGAGTATTACAACACTTAATTTTTGTACTTTTTATTAAACTTGGTTTGATTATTGACAAAATAAACGTTTTATTTATTGAATTTCAGAAAATGTTTAATATCTACGCGGGATTGAGAACATTACTGGATTTCAATCTCTAGCTGGTTAACTTTAGTGTATTCCCAATTCCCCTGAAATTCTCCTAAATTTGTAGTGCTTGTCCTAAGATCTGCAGCTAAATCTTAAAACAGCAGTGATAGGCCGTGGACGACCTAATCTTCCCCATCTTCAAAACTCATGTCTCCTTCCTGGAACTTTTTAAATAAGAGCTGAGGGGTGCGGATTGATACTTTCCCTCTCTACTTAACAAATCTCACGAACGGCATCAGTCTCTTTGAAGCTTTTTTAAAATAATGTCTTAAAATTGCCCTAATTTTACGACTTGTTTCCCTCATTTTAACGTTTTTGTTAAAAACGGTCGACTGTATATTTCGCAGTGGAATCACTTTAATGCTGACCAAGAAAATACTGAAAACTGGACTTTTTAAAAATAGCTATTTTTAAAGTGGCGCCATCTTTTGACGAAGCGTTGGAAAAGTGCATCCTTCCCTGACGTTCTAGCAAAATTTCATGACATTCAGATCATTAGAAGTCAGTTTTTGTTTTAAACTTGCTAAAACATTCACCGAAACGTTTCAGTTAATGAAACAAGTATACGGTGAGGAGTGTTTATCCTGTGGCGGAGTCCACGAGTGGTTTAAACGATTCAAAGAAGGTCGCGAGGACATCAACGACGACAAACATCTTGGTCAGAAAAATTTCGTAGTTACTCAATGCAACATTGAAATTGTGTGTGAATTTATAAAAAATCAGCCAAAATCTTTATTGTGATATATGGAAATTGTATTGAACATGTCCAAAGTTTTAATTCATGGCATTTTAATCTCGTTTTGACTTCGCAAGGTTTGTGCATGCTTTGTTCCACACAAATTGACTGACGTCCAAAAATTGTTCCGGATCCAACATTGCAATGACTTGATTAAAGAATTGAAAAAGGATGAAAATAAGTACAGCATTGTTATTGGTGATGAGACGTGGTGTTTTTAATATGATCCAGAAATCAAACATCAAGGTCTCGATGGAAGCATCCGAGTCAGCCAAATTCGAAGAAAAACCGTCTCGAGAAGTCAACAATCAAAACAATGTTGATTTGTTTCTACGATTCGAAGAGAATTGTGCACAAAGAGTTCGTTCCATTTGGTCAAACGATCAATGCTGTATTTTATCTTAGTATTATGAAGTGTCTGTTATCGGCCACAATGCCGTCAACAAGGGAGCTGGGGTTTGTTGCACGATAATGCGTCGCTCCATCGCTCGACGCTTATCACTGATATTTTTACCAAAAATGCCATTTTAACCATCAATCATTCACCATACTCGCCTGATTTGGTTCCCTGCGACCTCTGCCTCTTCGAAAAACTTCATTTAGTCATAAAAAGACAGTGTTATGCCGGCATTGAAATCACTGAAAAGGCGTGGACCGCCATCCCAAAGGACATATCTTTCGCCAAGCTCAAAAATTCATTCGTCAACCTAAGTGATCATGTAAAACGTTGTATTGACGCACATGGAGATTATTTTGAATAAAAATAACGATTTTTGGCGAAATAATAAATATTTGTGTTTTTTTTTAAGTCTTGATGTCCGTGAGTCGTACCTTATATAATCTTTTATTTTAAAATAAATGAAAAACGTAAATACTTTTGTTACATCCAATTACACATCAGTTAATATGAAAATCATTATTTAAATTTATGTAAATTACTACTGAATTGACATGTTTAGCTATTTTAAGAAATTAAATATATCAAAATAAACTCTTCTTAAAAAATCATTTAGGATATTAAAAGTTGGTAAACTTACCTCATACAAATAAAATGAATCAATGCTAGACCCGTTTGCACTTTTCGTAACCCACGGAGCGTTTTTCGCACAGAAACAGGTATCGTTACAATCTTTATACTCCAAAAAGTCTACCTCCATTCCTTTCGAACAATTCTTAAGATACATTTCAAAATAGTTTACCGTAATTTTTCGCAAATCATTCAGTATAATTTGTAACTTTTCGATCAAACTTTGTTTATCTCTCTCTCTTAAACATAAAAGTTTCTAAACATTATTTTATTTGCATTTGGCTAAAAAAAGATGAAAAAAAAGAGAAGATTAGGAAGGCACAGATAAAGATAAACAATCGACATTCACGGGAAACATGAAATGCGTCGACGAATCTGAAGAACGGGTTTGCGACAATTGGAAATGCCGCGAGCGAAACGGCTCACTGCGATGGAGAGGACGACACGCCAACCTGGAATGAGTGGCGCGAAACTTCGCGCACAAAACATATCTTCGCCTCTGGATTTTCGTTTTATATGGGGGAAATTGGGATGTCCATGCGCGGACTTGTCTGAAAGGGTAAGGGAAAGCGTAAAGTTACTAAAATAACTTTAAATAGATAAAAAAAATAGGGAAGGTACATAAAAGTTTAAAAACACTTTTTTAAAATCGAAGACAAAATCTATGACTATTACGAGGGTTGCTATTTATGTATCCGGAATTAGCAACAATGGTGTTGCTAGGCGACATCTAACATAGACATCGTAAAGTTTGATATTGTTGGCTGAGTACGTACTCAGAACGTTTTGTTATAAGGACGCTATTTGAGTTGTTTAGTAAATTGAAAATTTCATCTCAGTCAAAAAATGGAATTAACTCGTGAGAATTTTCATGCGATGATTTACTTCGGCTTTCGATGTGGATTATCTCAACAGCAGTGAATCAATCAACTCACTTTGATTTTTGGCGATGAAGCACCATCTAAAACCACAGTATATCACTGGTTTAGTGAATTCAATCGTTGCCGTCGTTCACTCAGGGACGAATTTAAAGGAGATTTTTTTTAAAGGAGAGTTCAAAATCGGTCGATATGCCAGAAAACATCGATAATGTGCGCGAACTGACAAAGCAAGATCGTCATGTGACATACTATGAGATTGAGGCATCCCTGGGCATTAGTATGACAGCAGACACAAGATTTTACATGGACATTTAGTCGTGAAAAAGATTTGTGCGCGTTGGATTCAGCATAATCTGACAATCATTCAAAAAACGTTGTGTCGATTGGTGCAAAGAAATGCTCAAAAAATACAATCGTGGTACGTCAAAAGCCGTGTATAACATCTACACACGTAACGAAACTTGGATTTATGCGTATGAGTCCGAAAGTAAACAGTAGTCGATTATCAGGGTCTTTCAACATGAGCCAAACCCAATAAAAATTATTCAGCAAAAAGAACTTCGAAGCAAATGGTCGCCTGTTTTTTTGGGATGAACCCATTTATGATCATGGTACTTGAGTTTTGCCAATATAAAAAAATATGGTTTCATATTCCTCCTTTAATTTAGTGGAATGAGTAATCATTACAAAAAACATCATTTTTTGAGCAAAAAAAACGGAAGTATTTGTTTTTCTCGAGTACCAAAACATGTAATTTTAGTACCTGGAGAAAATAAATTCCTCTCTTTGAGTCTGGTTGCTAATAGTTGATTTTTCAATAAAAAACCAAGATTAATATCTAAATGTTCTAATTTTTTAATATCTAAAACCAAGATTAATATTTAAAACTTGTACGTATGACAATTGTTTCGACACACAGTGTCTTTTTCAAATACACACTAAATTAAACTAACAGTAAGAAAAGCAGTTACTACCTAAACTAATCTAATAAAACCATAAATGATGATAGTGGGAGTCCCGCGTCTCAATGTCTAGAGTAATATAAGTTTAACAAGGGTGAAACATTCAAGTCTACCTGATCATTAGGTAAAATACCCAAATTTTTTCTTTTATTAATTTCTAGGCTCTCTAAAAGATTTAGTTTTTTAGATTTATTTTCGTTATGCAACATTTTGAAATTATCGTTGAAACTGTGATTTTCTAACATTAAGTGATTGGCATAATGAGAATTATTCTGTTCTTTAATATAACTTCTTTTATGTTCATTAAGCCTGGTGGAAAAGGATCTTCCTGTTTGACCAACATAGACTTTTGGACAAGAACCGCACTCAATTAAATAAACTCCTGATTTATGAAGTTTATTTGTTTGACTTTTATTGTTTTTTATTAAGCGTCCAAGACTATGGTTTGTTCTGAATGCAATATTTATATCGCTTGTTTTTGACAAATGTTTAGAAATGAATTTGGTGACTTTTCCTGTATATGTAATTATTTTGTATGCAGTGTTCTTGACTTTATTGACACAATATATTAAATTAATGGTATTATTATAACATTTTTTATTAATTATTTCATTTATGTTTGGGTCATAACCATTATTCACTGCGATCTGTTTGATGACATTCAATTCTTTGTTATAGTTATCTATTGACATTGGGGTATTTATTAATCTGTGTATGAATGAATTAAATGCTGCCATTTTTTGAAAATAAGGATGACAAGACTTGTTATGTATAACTAAATCTGGATGAGATGGCTTGTGATAAATTGCAAAATCATGTTTATTCTCTTTTCTTGTAACTGTTAAATCTAAAAAGTTAATACTGTTGTTGTGTTCTTCTTCAACTGTAAAATGAATGTGCTTATGTAAAGAGTTTATATAAGTTAGGAATTGATTTAATTGTCTGCCAGTACCCGTAAAACAAATTATAATGTCATGTCGAAATAATTGTCATACGTACAAGTTTTACATATAGTGGAAATTTAGATATTAATCTTGGTTTTTTATTTAAAATGAATTTCCATCAAGTATCGGCTACCTCAGTTAAATATAGTTGATTTTTCTTTTGAAATGTCGAGGTCTCTGATAAGGTCACTTAAAGCGTCTTGAGTAAAAAGCAGGGCTTTTGACGACGTAGCTTCAAAATTATCACTTTCTTTGCTAGTACTGGCTTATTTTCGGATGTACCACGTTCTGTATCTGAAAGATCAGACAGGGCACGCAAAATTGGAACAGGAACGTCTTCTGAACGAGAAACGCGTCTTTTACCAGAGCCAGATACCAGAGAAGATACCAGAGAAGCAAAAATAAAAGCCATTGTAGTGATTTTTTGGTTCCCTCGAAATCATAGGCACACCAAACTTCAATTGATTTTTTTTACTATTCGTCCATTGCCTTAAATGTTCATTACACATTTTGTAAAATTTTTGGAATTCCTTATTTGTCACGGTCTTTGATTTTCAAGTTAAAGTAAGCCAAATATACATTTTGCACAAATTCGGATATAGGTTTTCAAAACTTCTTCAACGTACGCCACAAACGTAACAAACAGTATTTGGCTCGTTTTAACACGATCGTTTTGATGATGACATCTTCCAGATTTTAGTTACTGGTTTTTTCATTGAACAAACAATAAAACAAGACTGCCAAGAAGAAAATGTATGTTTTTCTGATAATTTAATGTTACGGAGAGTGATACCCAAATGGAAACCATTTTTTTTTTTAGTAAACCTATGTTATTATTGGATTATTATTTGATTATTATTGAAGCTTTTTTCCCTTCACGCCTACGCGGTAAATGTCTTACTTATCGAATTCGCAGATCAAGATAAGCAAATAATCCACTAGTTGGACAGGACCTTTCGAACGATATTAGTTTTTCCTAGAATGGTTGCTTTATGCATCTGTAAAATTAGGTGGTTGCTTAAAGCCAGATCTTCAATATGTTTGATGGTATTTTGATGTACCAGACCGTTGGCTGATATGACTATTGCCAATCTTTAACTTTTGTAAATGCTACATGTCCTTGATCTCGAAAGCAAGCTATTCATATTTTTGAACCTTTTCAATGTACTTCGCAGGTAACTTATTATCTAATGGTACTGTTATGTCAATGATGATAGCCTGTTTAGCTTTCTTTTCCAAAACAACTAAATCTGACCGATTATGTATTATAGTCCGATCGGTGACTATGAATGTGTCCCAAAACATTTTGATGTCTTCATTTTCACCGACAGACATAATAGTTGATATTTCACGCACAATGCCTGATGCAGAATTTTGCATATATATTATTATATCTGCCAGGGTAAGCTGTGGAAGCCATTGCGAAACAATCACATATCATATGTTGTATTGACTCTGCATCTGCCTGACACACTCTACCCTTTGTATTCAGAGTTCCTCCTTTAAAATGTATTTTCGATACATCTTTGTTGCAATAACCGGATCTTGGATAGCTTGGATGCTGTTGATGACATTTTACATACCTCCTTTTGCTGCAAGCTGTAATGGTATCTACCATGCAATTCATTTCCTTTCCAGTTTGCCTCCAGTTGCTCCATATTCAAATTTTCTTGAGACCAGTTTCGTTCGGCCAGGTTAAGTGGTGATACTTTCACATCATATTCCTCAGTGCTACATTAACGAGTATGTTACTGCTTTCAAAGTATTTACGCAACTGGGCTATTTTTTCTATCACTGAATTTGTGTGATGTAACCTGTAATTCATTAGGACAGTGCGGACTTTACGATCCAACTCTTATAATTCTGTTCTCGCCCACGACAGTACTCCAAAGGTATATGTTATTGAAGGGATAACCCAGGTGTTTATTGCCTTAAATATATTTTTGCATGTAACTGAGTTTTCAGAATAAGACCCAACCTTCTATGAAATTCACTTGTTTGTTATTTTTTTGGTCAGTCTTTGAGGACTGGTAAAATCACAAATATTTGTATGTTATTGTTGTTCTGTTGTTATTCTGCCATCTATTAGCTGGGTGTTTTCTACTTCTTTAGATTTCCGTTTCTTTATATGTATAATAGCACATTTCCCAATATCAAGCACCATTTTGATGTTTGAACTAAATCTTTCGACGGTTTCAAGGAGACTTCGCAGTTGGCTACGGCCTTTCGCTTATAGCTTCAGATCGTCCATATAAAATTGATGTGCGATTGCGGTTTGTTTGTCTGTGGTATATCCGCATTGGCTTTCACTGAGCATGCTTCTTAATGGGTTTTTACGCTAAGCAGAACCATAGTGGACTCAGACTGTCTCCTTGAAATACTCCACTTTTAATTTCAATGGGTTCCGTCTTGCAAACAGTTACTGAATTTTTGACTTTTAACGTCGTTCGCCATGTTGGCCAGTAAACTGGATCCAGTTTATATAACTCAAGGACTTTGAGTAACCATGAGTGTGGTACGGAATAGTAGGCATTTCTATAATTTATCCATGCCATTTATATGTTTCTCTTCCGTATTCTAGCCTGATTTGTTATGATGCTATCTATGACCAGAACCTCCTTGCATCCTCTGGATTCGCTACGATAACCCTTCTGCTCCCACGCAAGAAGATTAGATCCACATACATGTTGGTCAATTTTACTTGAGATTATTGATGTTAGTATTTTGTAAACAGTTACCAAGCATGTAATTGGCCTATAATTGTCTGGGTTTTTGCAATATCCTTGCTTTGGAATCATAACCGTTAATCCCTGTGTAAAATAGTCCGGTACACTTATTGGATTCCTAAGCACTTCTTGAAATATCATTGCAAGTTTTCGGCGAACTGATGGAAAACTTTTGCATGTCATCAATCCCAGTTACGGTCCATTTTTTCAATTTTTTTACTGCTCGATTTACGTCAAGTTCAGTGAACTGAACAGTCGGCATCGGAGGAGTGTACCACTGTTTTTATTCACTCCTACTTATCCAATAGCTATCTTTATGTTCTACGGAATTATTCCAGATAGAAGTCGAGAGAGTTGTGAGAAAATAGGTATGATTGAGTTACACCTACGTCTTTCGTAAATTTTTCAATTTTATTTATAATGTGTTTTTCCCAAGGAAGCTTTCTTTTCTCTCTGGCCCTTTGTTTACATAGTGGTATGTACACAGGGCACGCATATTGGTATGTATACACCCAATGACAAGTTTCTTCTAGTGTATGATTATCTCTTAAAATGGTTGAAAGATTTCTGTTGGTAGCATCGATTGGCTCTTTAATTCTGCCTAGGTTCTGCGGACACGCCTCTGATTCTTATATCAGTCGTTCGAATTAACACCTCCATCTCTGTATCAATATCTGAGCTTTCATTAGTTGGAATTGCTTCCATTATCTCTGGTCCATTTATTGGTTGTTGTTCATTTCTTTCGGTCTGTCCTACAGGTTGACTGTCTAAATTATGTTCTTGTTTAACTTCTCGTTTCAGGATATCAATTTCTGTGTCCTATATGGCCTTTCTCCTTAAAATCGATCTTACCCAATCTGAAACCAACGAATCATTACATTATTTTGAACAGAACATTTTCTGAAAATATTTATCCAATATACAATGATTTCCGCAGAAAACAATATTTTATTTTCCTAACAATTGGCAACTCCGCCATGATAGGAAATTTCAGTTTTTTGTCTCATTGTCCTCTTAGAAATTATTTGAAAATCATATGTAATATTTTTATAGCCATTTATTCCATACGCTTCAGCATACATTTGGTTATGTTTTTTTTTTGCAAAAAAAGGGAAGCTTATACATTAATATCGTTTAAAATCAAAGTTGCTCTGCCAAAAATTCATAAACCAGGAAAATCAATGGGACCAATTGTATCAGCTATTGATTTTCCAACATACAACACACAAACTTGGCAAAATGGTGGACAAAGGAATTTGAAAATCTACAAATCAAATACCTTCCTGTTCTGTGATAAACTCAACAAAATTCATAGAAAAAGTCAAAAACAGACATCTACAGGAAGATGAGATTTTGGTTTCCTTTGACGTTTCATCCTTGTTTCGAGTGTCCCGATTCCACATATCTTGAAATATCTAAGGGAGTTACTCGAGTTAAACGGTTTTAATAACAAGATTGTTTTTGAGTTTTTGTTTTTTTCAGCTTAATAAAAGGTTTTACGAACAACAAGAAGGAACGGCAATGGGCAATCCTCTGTCACCGTTTTTAGCCAACTTGTTCATGAGTGCATTTCAAACCGAGGCGAAAGATGAATTAAGTTACTTTCCGAAGGTATGGTTAAGATATGTGGATGACGTTTTTGCCATTTTCGATTCGAAAAATAAAAACTTAGATGATTTTATTAAGAACTTAAATAGTAAATCCCATAATATGATATTCACCCATGAACTTGAAAACAACGATAGTTTAATATTTTTGGACGTTTTACTCGCTAGAAACAATAAAAATAGGGTAGATTTTGATATTTCTAGAAAAAACACTACCACTTTGAGATACATTCCTAACGATTCAAACCATAGCTTTCAAAATAAGATGGCTAGTTCATAGTTAATAAATTCATATTAACGAGATATAAAGAACATATTACCCACATTAGATAGGGGAGAAATGAAAAATCTTGTGTTGCCTAACATGCAATTGAACATGACCATAATATAGATATTAGTAATTTAAGACTAGTTAAAAGTGTTAATAACAATAGGGATTTGGATGAATATGTAAGCAATCAAATATAAAAATCTAAGAAAATCATGAACAGAGAAAAAGGACATATTCCTTTCAGTCACTTTTTTGAATTATTAATGTAAGGCTCAGTAAATTTCACTGTTCATGGCGTATTAAACAATGATTTGGTGTAAAGTGGTAAATCTCTTCAAGTCTACCATAACATGTTTTCAACAATTCACGTCACATTAAGAAACACATAATTAATTGTTTTATGAAATTAAATGTTTAAACTGTCCATCATTTGAGTCTATGCAATCGTTCCAACCTATTTTTCCGAACACGTTGAAAAAGTCCTGGTATATTTCTAATCTGATGGTAGTAGCTCCTCCGTGAATAAGAAGCATACCGTGATATTCGGGTATAAAATGCAATTTTGATTTCAAATGGAATTTAAATACACACACTGACACACTGAAATTTTTGTCGTCAACGCCCTTTGTTGTGCGATCAACTCACTTAGTCAAAGCGATGTGGTCACCTTTTTTTGAAGAATTAATTTTTTTTTTAAATAATTGTTAAATAACAATCAATTATTATGTTCTAAATATGTTTTAACATATATTTGCTCAAAATAATAGTTCTTATCATAGCTTTTCGATTGGGGATTTAACTTTGCAATTTTTTTTCGCCGAAACTTTTTTATTTTAAATTATGTCAAGAATCGCTGGTTAAATTTACGAAACTTAGTTCTCTTACATCTTGTATCCTGGAAGAGGTACTTTTTCCTCCTCAGTATATTTAGAGACAATCAATAAAGATCCAATAAGACCTAATTCCGTCTTGGGGTTTTTCATACTCTTTGATTAGCCACCAAATAATAGAAATGTCTTTTGGCATCGAAATGATAACAAAATAATGTTTGTTATTAAACAAAATCGCTGATATTTTCGTTTTTAATGTAGATTTATTACTGGAAGGCGATCAGAGTTATAGATTTTCGAAGATCTAACAGAACAACAGCTGTTCCTTAATGACAAAAATTCAAGTTATTTCTTTTTCTTTATGTTTTTCCGAGTTTGTTCGCAAACTTTTCCATCAGTTTAATTAGGAGAATCTTAATTTGCATCTATTATAATGCCAGACATTGTTTTTTTCTAAGGATAGATATTTCAGACAAAGATAACTTTTCCGCGATGAAATTAATTAATCTTTAAATATATTCAGATATTTTGTTCCAATATTTTATTGCCATTTTTCGATAGTAACATAATTTAATGCTCATAGAGATTAAGTTTTATCTAAGCTTATTGGTTAGTTACTAAATCAATGATAATTATATATATGTATATATATATATATATATATATATATATATATATATATATATATATATATATATATATATATATATATATATATATATATATATATATCATGCATATATCTCATGATCATCATCAACCCTTGTCAATTCACTGCAGGATGTGAAGGCTTCCTCAGCATGCTTCCAACTTTCACGATCCTGGGCTTTCCTCGGCCACTCGGGTCCAATATACTTAACGATGTCATCAGTCCACAGTGCCTTCGGTCTTCTTCGCGGACGTTTGCGATCAAACGGTATCCACTTCACGATTGACTTGGTCCATCTGTCTTTCCGTCGCCTCGCTATATGGCCTGCCCATCTCCATTTCAATTGCTTTACACTTCCAATGATGTCACATACTTTCGTTTGTTCCCTGATCCTTATGCAGTGCTTTCTGTCTCGTATTGTAATGCCAAGCATACATCTTTCAATTCCCGTCTGTGCTACCCGAAGTTTTCGAATTGATTGTGATGTGAGTGTCCAGGTTTCACTTCCGTATATCATAATGGGTAGGACGCACTGATCGAAGACTTTTCTTTTCTGGCAAAGTGAGAGTCCGCTCCTAAACACTATGTTCAGCCTGTCAAATGCCTGCCAGCCATATTTTACACATCGTTCCACCTCCCGGGCAGTATCCCCCTCCATTGAAATCCTTTGCCCAAGATATATAAAGTGGTCCACGATCTTCAAATCCCTTCCTAAAACTAACATGCTTCTGTCTTGAGCGAATGTATTAAATATAACCTCATTCTTTTTCAGGTTTATTTTTCAGCCAAATGGTTCACCAGCCTGCCATTGAAAGCGTCTTTGAAGCTCGTCTGGGTCTTGTGAAAGGAGAATGATATCATCTGCAAATCTGAGATGGTTCAAGTTTGCACCATTGATCTTTACACCATCGTGCTTCCAATCCAGTTTACGGAATACTTCTTCAAGGCCAGCCGAGAAAAGAATGGCGATGGAGAAAAGATGGCGATGTTGCTTCGCCCTGTTGTACCCCTCGTTCTACATCAATTCCCACTTCAAGATCATCAAGGTGAATTGTCGCTGTAACTCCATCATATATCGATCTTAATAGATTTACATATGCTTTATCTACCCCCTGGCTAAGCAGTGCATTAAGGCATGCTTTGAGATGGAGTCAAATGCTTTTTTGTAGTCGATAAAAGCCAACATAGTGGCATGTTGTATTCATGTTGCTGTACAACCTGGATGTGATCCATTGTACTGAATCCACTTACATATATATATATATATATATATATATATATATATATATATATATATATATATATATATATATATATATATATATATATATATATATATATATATATATATATATACTATTATTATTATTATTAACAGTTATACAGTGTTAAGAATTGTTTTCATCATTCAGTGTATTGGTAAATTTATTGAAAATGTCAAATCTAAAAAGTTATCATGCCTTTTTCGTACCATTTTGTACGAATACTACAAAAACAACTCCCGGAAATTTTTTTTTAAATGCGCCTCAAGATATTGAACGGTGAAATCAACGATTCCAAACATCACGAAGTATTAATCCTAAAATAACATCAAATTGTTTCTGTCGTGAAGATTATTTCGATGCAAGTATTTTAATACAATACTGTATTTAATAATCATTCATATCATTGTATAAATATACAAGAAATTTTTAAGGAGACTAACTCCAAATTAGATCCAACAAAAATTTTTAAAAATAATTTAGTAATACATTAGTATACTGTTATCGAATGATTTTTGTTTTATTTATAGTTTTGAAATTTTTATATCTCGCCACATTATACGTTGGACCAAATGGACAGCGTAAATTGATAGTGATATTGATACTTTTCTTAGTTTTTTATTAATAATTAAGCTAACTGTAAACGCTTTACTCCGAACTTTATGTTCGGAAAATATACGTCCTTTCATCATGCAAATAACATTTTTGCGGTTAAGTTGAACATAACCTATAGTCTTGTCGCCGTAACTTTCGCATGACACCTTACACAAATAATTTAATTATATTTAATAGAAATACTTTGTTTCTTATTTACGTTTACATTATGATTTTTTTAAAAACTCGTATTGATGCTTTAACACCTCGAACTTCAACTGAATTGAACCGAATGTCATTTTTTAGAAAATTTGTATATATCCACACCATATGGATAATATCCATATTATCAGAATTTATCTTTATGAACCCTTTGTTACACTTTTTAAATTAGTAACCAAGAATTTTTTACACTAAACTTCAATAATTTTGAGAGTATATACACAGGTAGAAGCTGTTAACAGTTCTTGCATGATAACATCTTAACATAATGACGTGACAAACATGGGAGCCAGTCGTGGCGTTTTTGTAGTCACGTGATTTTTCTTTAATTTTATAAATTTTAGTTCACTCAAAATTAATTGAAAAAAAAATTAAGTTTTTCGCATTCATTGTCAATATTATTTATAATAAAGTTTAAAAATAAAGTAAAAAAACCCATAATTATTTTTTTAATAAAAAAAAATAAAAATAACCAAATTGTGGTGAACTTTTTCTTCCTCGTATTCTTCTTTACATAAGAGTCGTGAGCTATGGAAACTCATTCCATTTATGTCCTTTTATGGCCAGCGTGCTCTATTTCTGGATCCTTTGGTCGTTTGTCTTTAATTAGGTCTTTAATATGGTGCTTCCATCTTTTTGGAGATCTGCCACGTGATCTAGAACCCTCTATCCATCCCTGAACCACCAATCTTCCTAGGTCATTGTCATCCCTGCGTTGAATGTGGATGAAGAATCTTAATATTTGTTTATGAATAATTTGGAATAGTCTTGTCGATTCATTAATTTCTTCTATAACGGATGCATTTCTTCGCCTGATAGTTCACAGAATACGAAGAACCTGTCTCCAGCAATAAAGTTCAAAAGAACCAGTGCGCTTGAGGTCTTGTTTCTTAATGGTCCATGTTTAAGCGGGATATAGCAATACTGAATTAATCCATTACATTACACATTGAACGAAGTTCATAGTGTTGCTTTTTTTTTATTCTGCAGTACAACTTCATAAATTACTTTCCAAAATATAAGTTTTTTTTAAACTGCATCTCATTAGAGACAGTTTGACAACAAATATTAAATATCATCAATTAATTATCTCGTTGATAAGTGAAGACTTTCTCGCAGCACCGTTAATTACAAGTAATTAATAATTCTTGAGCTGTATATTAACCAACTCTATACACTACTAAATACAATCTATTTGACTCGTCACATAAATCGTTTTGCTTTCAACGATTCCGTTATTAAGAGTAAAAATATCAGTGCGTTTCTCAGTTGTGGCAGTTGATGCGGAACTATCAGAGTGAATAGTTGGGTGTCGTTGCCCACACCAAAATAGAATCCATTATATCTACCTGGCTAAGTGTTTTTGAGGTTTTTACTGTCGCATATGGCTTAATTTTTTAATTTCCAAGTAATTTAACAGCCTGCTTTTATTGCAACTATGTATTAATTTGGCATTATCGGCATCAAAAAATAGTTCTGGCCCTAAACATTGTTCGGTAAAACCCAATTTTCTTTGATTATGTAAAATTCAGTATGTATGTTCTTTTAGTCTATCATTCAGAGATTTGTTCGTTTGGCCTATATACTAGGCTAATTGAAAAGTCCGCGGAGCGACACCTATAGAGCAGCAAAAGAACTATATAATCAATTACATTTTGAAGTTTCATCCTTCATATGAACATATGTGAAGAACTCGATCGTTAATTCATCATTCGTATAAAAACACAGTTTAAAATAATGAAAATAATCACGTATCAGTGTTATTTTTTAAAAAGGGAAATACTGAAAATTGTGGAGTGAACAGACAATTGAAGATGAGTGAAATTGCTAAGACCATGGACATCTCGACTGAACGGGTGTTTCATATTTTGAAAAACGAATTGGGCATGAGAAAGCTATGTGCAAGATGGTTGCCGCATTTGTTAAATTCTGATTAAAACGACTTCGAATAAAACTTTCTAACCGACATTTGGATCTTTTTCAAAAGACTAAAATAGATTTTATACGTCGTTTTGAACTATGGATGAGACTTGGGTTTACTACCATGATTCTGAACTGCGACAACAAATCGCAGAGTGATTTAATCTTCTAAATCATCTCCTGATGATGCTAACATGGTTAGCGAAACGTGCGTCGAGCCGTTCAAAAAATGTGTTTTGGTGTTTAGTGGTAAAATCTCTTCAAGTTTAGGACAGTATTACTTAAATTTTTTGTGTCAATTGGATACAAAAATTCGAGAGAAAAGACCATATTTAGCGAAAGAAAAATATAATTTTTTATCAAGAAAATGCAGCAGTTCATAGAGATTTTCTTGCAATGGTCAAATTGAAAGGGTTACCCTAGGAATTGTTGGAGCATCCACCAAATTCATCAGATCTGGCCCTCTCTTACTTTCATCTATTCCCAAACCTCAAAAAATTCCTACTTGGCAAACGTTTTTCATCAAATAAAGAAGTTATAGCAGCCGTAGATGAGTATTTTGAATGACTTCCAAAATAATCACTTCAGAGATGGAAGAATAAAGTCATTTTTTCAACTAAAAACTTGTTTTATCATTTCCGCTTAGTGAATTTTTTAATTAGCCTAGTATATATATATATATATATATATATATATATATATATATATATATATATATATATATATATATATATATATATATACATATATATATATATATATATATATATATATATATATATATATATATATATATATATATATATATATATATATATATATATATATATATATATATATATATATTAAAAAACTAAGGAAGTTCACCCCTGCTCCACGTCGTGCTTTGCCATTCCCCCATCCAAATGGCAATGAAGGAATGGCAAAGCACGACGTGGAGCAGGCGTGAACTTCCTTTTTAATAATTTTCTCCACGGACCCAGTTCACAATGTTTTGATATATATATATATATATATATATATATATATATATATATATATATATATATATATATATATATATATATATGTATATACGTTCATATACGTATATATACTGACGTTTCGATGGAATCTCATCCATCATTTTCAAATGCTATGCTAAAGCAGCATTTGTCGTCGAAACACCATCGAGTAAACGCTTTGAAAATGATGGATGAGATTCCATCGAAATGTCAGCGAAACCATCCACCAGTGGACATCCAACTAACACGGGATACCCGAGAAACTATCATTAAGAGAGATTATATATATATATATATATATATATATATATATATATATATATATATATATATATATATATATATATATATATATATATATATATATATATATATTAAAACTAAGGAAGTTCACCCCTGCTCCACGTCGTGCTTTGCCATTCCCCCATCCAAATGCCAGTGAAGGAATGGCAAAGCACGATGTGGAGCAGGCATGAACTTCCTTTTTAATAATTTTCTCCACGGACCCAGTTCACAATTTTTTGATCATATATATATATATATATATATATATATATATATATATATATATATATATATATATATATATATATATATATATAGTTCCCATAACTTCCGCTCTAGAGTAACGAGTAATAGTAGAGATCAAAATAAGAGAATTTAGTCAATAAATGTGTTGGCAAATATTAGTCATACACGGCGTTGAAAGTGAAACTACTACAAAACTCGAAAAATTGAGATAATTTAAAAACGGTTGAAGATTTCAGGTTCAAAATCGGGGTAGTTGGACTTTAAAAGGTGACAAATCTGAATTTGGTACTAATTTGAGCCTAGTTCTTAGAGGGTGCTTGCTACCTACTTTTTGAGGAATTAATTTGTTCATATTTTTATCCAATATTGCTGGGTATATTTTAACTTCAAAATAAAGAAGAGTCATAATTTCCACCTAAAAAAAATATGCAATTCATAAAGTGTGCATTGCATATTGTGTACAAATTATTACATCTCGATGAGAGCTGTCATTGTTTTCTACCTCTCCTATTAAACGTAAGTGGAAACAAGTTTCTCCAATTTTGAGTTGGTATTAAATAATTTGTAAAAAATGCCCAGACTTAATCAGTTTCCTAACCATGATTTAAGGGATATGCTCTGCGTCTATGCACAAGTAAATTACAATAGTCGTGCTGCAGTTAAAAAGTATGAAGAGTTCTATCCAACCAGAATCATCCCAGATCGACAAATCTTTCAAAGAATTTCCAATCGGTTAGGCGAAACAGGTTCGTTTTATTACAACAATCCTTGTGGACGACCGAAACGTATAACGGTAGAACAAGTAGAGGACATTTTGGTTGGTATCGCGGAAAATCCTGAACTAAGCATCAGACGTTTGGAGGCATCTACAGGAATTAGCAAATCTAACATTTCAAGATTTCTCCATAAAAAAAATTCCCCACCATTTTTCGCAAAATCTATTACCACAAGATTTGCCGACTAGATCAGAATTTTGATCACAAATTTTCAATTAACATTTGGTGCGGTATTATCGACAATTTTTTAATCGGTCCATTTGAGGTTCCGCAAAGACTGAATGGAGATCAATATGTGCAGTTTTTAGACCTTTTGGACGGTATACCTCTAAACTTAAGACAAGACATGTGGTTCATGCAAGATGGGGCGCTACCGTATTTTACTGTTGCAGTGCGAAATCATTTTAATCAATGTTTTCCACACGTTTTCAACATCGGCTGCGGTGGTGAGTTTCCTTGGCCACCTCGTAGCTCAGACATTAATCCGTTAGACTTTTATTTATGGGGTCATATGAAGTTTTTAGTTTACCATGTTGAAATCAATACACGAGACGAACTTTGAGAAAAAATTCAACAAGCTGCCAATGTTATTAGAAATAAAGAAAATATCTTCTCAAAAGTGAGATGCTACTTAACAGAGAACCTGCTGAAATTCGGATATATATATATATATATATATATATATATATATATATATATATATATATATATATATATATATATATATATATATATATATATATATATATATATATATAGCATCACATATATTACATTTTATTTCATATAGTCCCGATTTGTCACAAAATTTAATTTTCTGTTTGTTATTATTTAGTATCGATGCAAGATTATTCATTCTTATTAACAGAGATAATAGTCTCGAGGACGAAACATGTCAGAATGAATATAATGTGAAACAAATACCAAGGGTCTTGATCATTATAATTGTTACTATGTTTCACCAAGAGTCAACCGCACAACCAATCGATATTATTTCCTTTAGTTACAGAAAAATGGAAAATTACAAAAAAAATGGAATTGGTCTTTTAATTCAGCCCATACTTACGGTCGATTAAAGGAGTGTGTGTGTCTTCTACTTTAAGTCCTTATTCACTGTTGGATAAATTTCATTATATATTTGTGTCCTCGGTAGATTGCAATTAGCGTATATTCAGTTTTTTTAACCTTGTCTCGGATCACGTTAAAGTCTGGGAAAGTGGGTAGTTCGAAAAGTTGTTTACACAAGATTTTTAACACATTAAACACATAATTTAACACATTTAGACAAAGGTCTTTGTAATGTCCTCAGTTTAATATGCTTTATTCAGGTTTGGGAAGAGGAAGTAATCGCTTTCAATCACGTAAAACGCGAGTGAAAGTCGTCGTATACTTGTGGAAACTTATGGTGACGATGTCCCAATGCAAGACGCTTGGGACATCTTGATTTCGGCTTGAAAGACAGAGTATGTCAAGGTCAATCGAAAAAATATGAAGATACCGAATGGCAAACATTGTTGGCAGACGATATATAAACTTAATAACAAATGGCAGATGTTAAATGTTGATCTTCTAACCATTTGTGATCATGGGAAAATTTGAATGTCATGGGAAAATCCAGAAGGCAGGAAAATGGATACCACGTGATCTAGCCATCAGACAGATGGAAAAGCAAAAATCTGTGAGCGAGGTTTTGATTTCTCGGCATGAAAGACATACTTTTTTGTATCGGATCGTGAGTGGAGTCGAAAAATGGATATATATCGAGAATCCAAAACGCAGAAAATCATTGGTTGGTTCAGGACAACTATCAGCATCGACCGCAAGACCAAATCACTTTGGAAATAAGACAATGCTGTGCATTTGGTGGGATCAGAAGTGTGTCGTGTACCATGAGCTTCTGAAACCAGAAACAGTTAATACTGTTAGAAATCATTATATTGTTATTGTTAGTAAACAGTTAGTAATACTGTTTAGAAACAGTTAATATTGTTTGCTACCGTTTCATCAATTTGAACCAATGCATTGAGTGAAAAGCGACCAGAATGGGCTACAAGATACGGAAAAGTGTTTCTCCAGCACGACAAACCCCCAAAACGCACACAGCAAAAGTGGCCAGATATCCCATTTTTGCACTTGGCTGGAAACTCTTGCCCCACCCGCCGTATTCACCAGGCTTGGCACTTTCCATAAAACACTTCAACAATTACGGATGTTGATGATCTTCAACAGATGTACGATTTTTCTGGGAGGGCATCCACAAATTGCCAGGGAGATGGGAAAAAAGTGCAGCTAGCGATGGCGCATACCTTAAGTAAACCATTTTTTATATTTCTTCCAAATTGAAGATATTTTTTTTTAGTTAAAAATTATTATTCCCCATATCTGGTTACAGTGCATATCATAGCCTGAAAGAATCACAAATATAGAATTATGGAAATACCTGGAAAAAAAGATGTAAATAAAAATATTCAAATAAAAAATTTAAGTGGTTAGATGAAACCTCAAGAAAAGTCGGTCAACACTCTTGTTCATTCGCCTTGTTAAAGAATGTAGACCTTGAACTACATGAAAAAGAACAATTGCAGAGTAAAACAGAAAATCCATCTAAGAAACTTAATATTACACAGGACCGTGAAGAAAGCAAAAAAGGTTTATACTTCCACACATGCATAAGTTTATGTAAAGCACAATCACCCTACGTCCCGCAAGGTAATAATTTATTTTAGTACTAATAAT
This sequence comes from Cosmopolites sordidus, assembly GCA_031761425.1. NCBI lineage: Eukaryota > Metazoa > Arthropoda > Insecta > Coleoptera > Curculionidae > Cosmopolites > Cosmopolites sordidus. The sequence continues at coordinate 682,586 of JARFXV010000253.1, read as the reverse complement.
AATAGGTGTGTTTTTTTCTTTTTTGGGTTTTTCACAACGATCTAAAACTCAAAAAATATCAAAAATATCCGTTCTTATTTATTATTTATTAATTATCAATGTAGGTATCATTGACATACACAAAAAATATATTTACTTCCTACCTTATATTATCTAAATTAATATTATTTATTTTTTGCGATTTATTAACTTGCGAAATATTTTGAACAAATACTAAACTGTCCTGAGCCATTAAACAAATTACCAACACTAAACCCTAAACAAACAAACCCAGAGTCATTACCACCGAATGAAGAGGAAATACTTAGGCAAATCAAGCTGCTTAAAAATAACAAAGCTTCTGGTGAAGATGGAATCACTGCTGAACTTTTGAAATCCGCTGGTCGAGGTACAATCAAGGAAATAATCAAAATTCTACAAGAAGTTTGGCGAACCGAACGGATTCCAGAAGACTGGAAAGATGCTCTAATCCATCCACTACATAAGAAAGGAGATAGAACGGATGTAAACAACTATAGGGGAATATCTCTTCTCCCAGTTTGTTACAAGATTCTATCTCAATGTCTACTAGACAGAGCACAGGGACAGTTAGAACCGAACATTGGTGAATATCAGGCAGGTTTTCGACCGGGCAGATCCTGCCCTGATCCTGAATCAGGACAGATCCTGAATCTAAAGTTGATTCTAAGACATCAAAAACTGTACAATAAAAATCTCGTGTGTACATTTGTGGATTTCAAAAAAGCATATGATTCTATTGACCGCGAATCTTTATTCCGAATCTTGAAAGAACAAGGACTAGATCTGAAAACGCTGGCAATTATTAAAGCAACGTTAACTAACACGAGGTCAAAAGTTAAATTCATGGGTGACATCTCAGAACCCTTCGAAATTAAAACTGGTGTGAGACAAGGGGATGGACTCTCGCCACTCTTATTTAACTGTGTTCTAGAAAAAGTAATACAGGAGTGGCGTGAAAAAAAGTCGGCACTGAATATTGACCAGCCCATTAAACTGGGGAGAACCAACATCAAAATTGATTGTCTGGCATTTGCTGATGATCTAGCAATTTTAGCTCAAGATGTATTAACGGCTCAAAAACAGATTGCAATCCTAAAAGAAACAGCAGAAAAGGTAGGACTCCAAATATCCTTTGAAAAGACAGAATACATGACCTGCAACAGACTAAGAACACCATTTCTAAAAACGAAATATGGTAACATCAGACGAGTCTCTCAATTCAAATATTTGGGTGAAATAATCATGGAAAATGGGTTGGAAAAAGCGGCCAATAAGGGTAGATGTCAAAAAATGGAAACGGCATTGAGACTTACACAAAATATTTACAACAAAAAATGCCTATCTAAAAACACAAAACTGAGACATTACAACACGGTTATTAAGCCAGAATGTATATATGCTGCAGAAACGCTCATTTTGAATAGAAAGAGGGACATTGAGGATATTGAAAAGAAGGAAAGAAAAATCATAAGAAAAATCCTAGACCCCAAACAAATAAATAGCACAACATACCGACTTCGAGAAAACCAAGAAATCAAACAATACACAGATATACATAGCGATATGAGAAAAAGAAGACTTAAGTTTTACGGACACATCAAACGGATGAATCCGAATAGGCTAACTAGACAAATAGTCGAATTTTATGAAAATAGGAGTAGAGCTAAAGTAGAAATAATTAAATGGATTGCGGCAATTAAAGAGGACCTAAGATCAGCAAATATTACACAAAGTGAAATTCAGGATAGAGGTTGTTTCAGACACAAGGTTAACGTTTGGAAGGTTGGCCAGAGAGAAAAATGTAGGAAGACTGGAACAACTTGGTCTGACGAAAGGAAAAAAGCTCATAGCGAAAGAATGAAATTAGTATGGACTCAAAGGAAGGCTAACAACAACAAACGCCTCTAATTGTACTTCGCGTGGTCCACCAGGGCCCATACGTGAATAATAATAATAATAATAATATATTTTTAGATTCGTTTTGAAAACGGGAGGAGAATACTTCCCGAAACGTTAACGTTCCAAAGTTTGTATTTATTTTAGAACATTTTTATATTTTTTAAAATTTTGTTCGTTAGGCAAATTTATTACCAAAAAGAATCATTGAGAAATTTGTCTCGGTTTGGTGTTTTGTTTTTACTTAGTGATTAGTGATTTCTTTTTTTTTACTTAGTGATTTTTGATATTTTTTGAGTTATAGATCGTGGCGAAAAACCCAAAAAAAGAAAAAAATGTATGAACACGTCACAATCATTCAGACATTAATAATAATAGGTGACCGAATACAATGACGTGACCCATATAAATCGTTTTGATTTCAACAAATCCATTATTAAGCGCGAACATATTGGTATGTATTATTAGTTTTAGCAGTTGATTCGGAACTATCAAGCTAATGGCTGAGTATTATCACCCAAACCAAAAATAAACTCCATTACACCCACCAGATCAAATGTTCCTTTACAAAAGAAAAACAGTAACCTATTTTAATCCAGCCTACATTTAATTGCAATAGCTTGGAGCAGGAAGCTTGCCACTCTAAATTCTTATTCGGTAATTGTAGCTAAATTTCAGTACGTATTTGTTTCTCTAGCGAATTCCTATTACCGTACATTTAGTTCGTTTAAATCCCCTGGAGCCACGTTATATCCGCCATATGTAGGGCATATTAGTTCAAGAAAGATTAGGGTAAAGAAAGAAATTATTTTGAACCAGATTTTTTTTTTATATTAGATCACCAAAAAAAAGTTTGTAGCTTTAGTTTTCAATTTACAATTCAATTCGGAAAAATCTTATGTCTATATAGTTATACTAAATGTGTTTATTATTCTTTTAATTAAGGTTAATAATTCTCTTTTTTTAAGAGTTGGCGCTGGAAACTATGGTAGGTTCATTGTAGAGTTCTTTTATATCATTTTCTCGCTACAACAGTACCTTTCAAAATGCCATTGTTGTTTAAATAATTTCAAGCTAGCGTCATATTTTTTTGTTCGTGGTAAACATGTCGAGTTTCGAACAAAATAAAGAATATTTGCGGCATGTACTGCTTTCTAGTTCAATCAAAAGAAAAACAAGTGTGGAAGTCGTCGTATACTTGAAGAAACTTATGGTGAGAATGTTCCAATGCAAGAGGCTTGTGGGCGTTGGTTTAGACGATTCAAAATTGGTGATTTCGAAGATAAAAAACGCCCTGGTCAACCATACAAATTTGAAGATGCCGAATTGCAAGCATTGTTGGAAGAAGACGATATGCAAATTCAAAAACAAATGGTAGACATGTTAAATATTGGTCGCCGAACCACTTGTTATCATCCATCATCGTCTGCATGCCATGGGAAAGATTCATAGGCATGAAAATAGGTACTCCATCAGTTAAACGACAGTCAGATGGACAAGCGAAAAACAGTGTGCGAAATTATGCTTTCTGGGCAGGAAAGAAATACATTTTTGTAGCTGATCGGGTCGGAGACGAAAAATGTATATATTTCGAGAACCTAAAACGCAGAAAATCATAGGTTGATCCAGGACAACTAGCAACACCGACCGTAAGACCGAATTGCCTTGGAATGAAGACAATGCAGCGCATTTGGTGGGATCAAAAGGGTGTCGTGTACAAGAAACTTCTGAAACCAGGTGAAACAGTTAATACAGTTCGTTACTGTCAATAAATGATCAAAAAAGCGACCAGAATGGGCTACAAAATATGGAAAAGTGATTTTGCAGCACGACAACGCCCGATCATACACAGCGAAAGCGATCAGAGACACCTTTCTGCAATTCGTTGGGAACTTCTCGCCTTCTCTCAAGTTAAGCGTGTTTATGTTTAAATTAAAATCTAAATTACATATTTTTGTTGCCCTTGCTATTTTTATGAATTTCCGTACTTTAGAATACACAATTTAAGAATTAAATCATAAGTGTCAGATTGGCTCTATTTTTTTATGTTATTGCAGTATACCTAGAATACCTAGAAGTAATAATATTCAAATTTTTAACCCTAGTCACAAGTTAGAACGCGATTAATGCACATTAAATTCGCACATTTGCACATCACAAGGCTGTCCACGTGACTTTAGTTTTTCTTACGCCACCCACCCCGTATAAAAGGTCAAAGTATACAGTTTTTGACAAATAAAAAACCAAGATTAATATCTAAATTGCCGCTATATTTAAAACTTGTACGTATGACAATTGTTTCGACACACAGTGTCTTTTTCAAATACACATTAAATTAAACTAACAGTAAGAAAAGCAGTTACTACCTAAACTAATCTAATAAAACCATAAATGATGATAGTGGGAGTCCCGTGTCTCAATGTCTAGAGTAATATAAGTTTAACAAGGGTGAACTAATCAAGTCTACCTGATCAATAAGTAAAATACCCAAATTTTTTCTTTTATTAATTTCTAGGCTCTCTAAAAGATTTAGTTTTTTAGATTTATTTTCGTTATGCAACATTTTGAAATTATCCTTGAAAGTGTGATTTTCTAACATTAAGTGATTGGCATAATGAGAATTATTCTGTTCTTTAATATAACTTCTTTTATATTGATTAAGCCTGGTGAAAAAGGATCTTCCTGTTTGTCCAACATAGACTTTTGAACATGAACCGCACTCAATTAAATAAACTCCTGATTTATGAAGTTGATTTGAGATCGTGAGGATTCTAGGCATCTTCGAAGAGGAACTGAGTGTCACCGAGTGTTTCGAATTATTGATCAGTGCAAGATATGAGCAATTCCTATGCTCTATAGAGAAATTACACCTTGAATCTTACACCTGTAAAAATTAGAGTGTAATTGCAATATTATTACTGATCGGATATATGACGCTCAAATATATGAGGATGTTATGGGAAAAAAAAGCGGATACTCATAATGAACTTGTATCTTCTAGCATGAGGCGGAATCGATTCTTTGAAATACAATAGTATTTACATTAATGCTATAGCACTGCATTACGACAAAATGATAAATGTGCTAAGGGTCTTTACTTTGATATGCTCATCCAAAATTTTACCGCCAATTTCGAAAAAGTAGGATCATCACATATTTCAATTGACGAAGACGAAACCATTGTGCCGTATTTTGGGAGACATAGTACAAGGCAACATATCCCCGGTCATCAGGTTTGGTTACAAACTTTGGTCAGCGGCTACACAGCATGTGTCAACTGCAAATTGTATCAAGGTGTAACTGGTTCGACTCTGAAGCAACAATCTGATTATGGTTTAGGTGCTGCTGTCATTTTAAAGCTACACTCCAGGTTACCAAACAATCTTCATCCATACAACCTGTATTTTGACAATTTTTTCACTAGCTTGCCTTTGCTGAAATATTTACAAAAGAACAATATTGGAGGAACCGGAACTATCAGAGAAAACCGCCTGAAAAACTGTAATCTTATGAATAATAAAGAGATGAAAAAGAAAACTAAGGGTGAGCTGGTTTACAGGGCCTCACAAGCAATAATTTAAGTGGCATGATAATAGTGTCATCAATGTGGCCTCTAATTGTCACGGATTGTTACCAATGACAAAATTCGATCGAATTGGTGTAATAAACAAAAAACGGACATAAATACAAGTTGACTGCCCATCACTTATAAAAATGTACAAGTACAAGTACATTCCATGAGGATAGGTTTACGAGGAAAACATTGTGATTTCCACTTTTTGCTTTCGGACTGGATGCATCTTGCCAAAATGCTCGGCTAATCAAAAGGAAGTGTGGTAGTAATTGGACCTACTGGGTGTTTAGCAGGGCTGTCGTGATATCCTATTTACAAAAATACGGGAAACCCCATCTAAAGACACCAATTGCGGAGTGCTTCTTGAATCGAGAGTTTCAATTGAAACTAGACTAGGAGGCAGTTCAGCTGATCATATGGAGAAATATTGTGCACAACGCCGTTGCGAGTTATGTCATGAACGCACAAGAAAAATTCATTCTAAGTGTAATATAGGTTTACACATCAAATGCTGGTACAAATTCCACAAGTAAAAAGTACAGCGTACATACATTGCTAACATAAGTAAATCCATATTCTTTTTACAATAATAAAACAACAGAGAAGAAAATAAGGTATTTTCTTTTCATTGCCATATAAAGTTTAAGATATAAATTACGCCCAGTGTCACCTGTGGGTGACACCCCCCTACAAAAAAAATAAGGGCTGAATTTTTTTCTTATTTTTTTCCATATTTTTGATGGACAGACAAAAACATGGGAATTGACGAGTTAACCGTCATACCTAGTATTACCAGTTCTAAAAATCAGGTCTAAAATCTACTCCATACGATTGTATCCATCCACATCCATGGGGCCCCCCATGGATGAGGGAAAAATGGAAGAAAGAGATAACATTTTATGTTTAATAACTACACTAATTAAATTTTAAACGTTACATGGCAACGTTCCACACAGAATAACTGTTTTTATTTTAAATTAAAAAAAATGCTCATGCATGCTCCGCTATACTCAAAAGAGCATAGCGGCAACTGCGATGAGAATTTTTTATCAACTGTGCGACTGTTAACCAAGTACGAACCTATCATGACGCAAGTTTTAAGTGCGCCAAAAGGACATACAAAGTATTCAAGTCATGACATACAAAATCAAATTAGCAGTTGTATATCTTTTCATATTTAAACTGAACTCATTCAGAAAATTCATAAAGCGCAGTATTTTTCAGTCATAATTGATATAACACAAGATATGTCTATGAAAGATAAGTTAAGTTTTGTAGTACGATACGTCGATTGATCCGAATCTGTACTAGATGATCAAATAAGTCAAGAGAAAGACGTTTTGGAAAAAAAGTAGAAATTGTGGAATCTTTTACGGGATTTTTTTAATGAGAAAGACCTCACTTCTGCTGGTCTTTCTGCAAATATGGTCATCAGTTTGGATAAGTGGCGTTTAGATATGAAAAAGTGTCGAGGTCAAGGGTATGACGGAGCTGCAGTGATGAATGGAATATTCCGGAGTACAAAAAAGATTGCATATTATTGAAAAGCTGGCTGTATATGTTCATTGTTCAAGTCATAATTTTAATTTATTATTTTCTTTTTGTAAATATTTTTTTATAATGATGTAAATATAAATTTTATTTACTTATCTTCAAGCGTTGTTAAACCCATGATATTATACATATTGATTGGCAAACTTTTTGATTAAGTATTCTTGAAAAATTTAGTCTTATTTTATATGGGGTGGAGCTTGCTGATTTTTTGCGGGGGAGGGGCAAAAATTTATAGATCCAGCACTGCATGTCTTTGTTGAGAAACAAAGTTGATTAATAGAAAAAAAAGATTTATCCTCAAAATACAAAATGGTAAAACAAAATATTGGTTTAGGATGGCAAATTCTACCTTACTCTTTATATTCTATCGATATTCCATACTTTATAAGTTTACGCAGTACTGTTGCAATTAAAAATGTGTACCAAAAATACAGTTGTTTTATTTTTAATAACATATGATTAAAGGCATTAATATCGATACAGTGTTTATTTTTACTAGTGACTAGGAAACTATCAAGCAAATAGCTAAATGTTATCGCCCCAACCAAAATGGACCCTCATTTCACCCACCAGATAAAACTCCCCTTTATTAAAGAAAAACCGCATTAACCCGCTTTAATCCTGTCTACATTTAATTACAGTGGGTTAGAGGTGGCAGCCTTCCACTCTAAATCCTTATTTACTAATTGTGGCTAAATTTCATTACGTATTTGTTTCTCTGGCGGATTCCTATTGCCGTACTTTCAGTTCTTTAAATCCTTCTCGGGCAGCGTTAAACCCACTTATTTCCATCGCCTCTAATTACTGATTATTGATTAGGAAAAGGAAAACATGATTTTGATTGAGAAAACACATTTAATCAAAGTTTTATTTCCATTCTAACGATGTCCAAACAGTGATGAAGCTCTCTGGAACAAAGTAAAAATGTATTTGCTTTGTCTTTGTAAAAATCATCATGTATTGTGTAATGTTAGGTCCTCAATTTAATTCTTAACTACTACGTTTGCAGAACATAATCGAATTAGAATTTTTACACGCACTATAAATCATTTTAAAGTGCCATCTTTCAGATTTAAAACGAGGTTCTAATTCGCGGAGCCGAAATGATAAAACAAGTTTATAGTATGGCATATTGTCCCTTAAGTTCAATACATTTTTTCCAGCGGTTCTCCAATTCATTTATTCCATCTCTGAAGTAATTTTCTGGAAGTCGTTCAAAATACTCATCTACGGCGGCTGTAACTTCTTCATTTGATGAAAAACGCTTACCACGTAAGAATTTTTTGAGGTTTAGGAACAGATAAAAGCCAGAGGGGGCCAGATCCGGTAAATATGGTTGATGCTTAAACAATTCGTAGTGTAACTCCTTCAATTTGGCCATTGCAAGAACTCCGGTGTGTATGAGCCGATCCATTGCCTTTTAAAAAAAAATTTTTTTTTCTCCAAACCAGATCTTTTTTACGAATTTTTTAATCTAATTGATCCAAAAGGTTTGAGGAATACTGTTCGATTATTGTTTTACCGGTTTGAAGGTAATCAATTAACAAAATGCCTTTTGCATCTCAAAAAAATGATGCCATAACCTTTTTGGTCGGTTTTGACCACTTTGGCTGCTTCGGAGCTGAATAATCGGGCACAATCCACTTTGCGATTTGTTGTCGCAATTCAGGATCATAATGATAAACCCAAATCTTATCCATAGTTACAAAACGACGTTTAAAATCTATTTTGCTCTTTCGAAAAAGATGTTGGTTAGAAAGTTTTACTCGAAGCCGTTTTTGACCGCAATTTAACAACTGCGGCACCCATCTTTCACGTACCTTTCTAAAGCACAATTTCTGTTTCAAAATATGAAACACCCATTCAGTTGAGATGTCCATGGTTTTAGCCAAATTTCACCCAAAGCCAATTGTCTGTCAACCATAACCATATCATGTATAGAATTAATTATTTGTTCAGTAGTTGCACTTATTAGACGTCCAGAACGAGGATCATCATCCAGGCTTGTATGGCCACGTTGAAACTCACCTGCCCACTTACAAACCATTGTTTTTGAAAGAGCAGACTCTCCTAATACATTTACCATTTCACTATGAATTTCTATTACCTTTAAATCTGTTTTTACACAGAACTTAATCACTGTACGATTTTCAGAATTTTCTGTTTATAAAATTAACACTGATAAGTTTACTTTAAGCTGCTGTTTTTGTACGAACGAAGTGACAGATCGACTTGAAACTTCACATATGAAGGATGAAACTTCAAAATGTAGTAGATTATATAGTTGTTTTGTTGCTCTATAGGTGTCGCTCCTCGAACTTTTCAATTAGCGTAGTATAACATACGAGTCTTCAGTGAATATAACTTTAAAATTCAGTTGTAGACACGATGTTCGAAAGGCAAAATTTGAGGCACTACATTCTTTTCGCCTTTGAGCTGAAAGAAAAATGATGCGATGATATCATGTTTTTTTTTATTTGGGTTTTTCGCCACGATCTAAAACTCAAAAAATATCAAAATATCTGTTCTTATGTAAATAATCACTGGGTAAAAACAAAAAAACCAAACGGATTTCTCAGTGATTCTTTTTTGTAATAAATTTGCCTAACGAACAAAATTTTAAAAATATAAAAATGTCAATGATACTTACATTGACAATGTAAGTATCATTGACATACACAAAAAATAAATTTTCTTTCTATCTTTTCAAAAAATATATATAAATTAAAATACTTTATTTTTGAGGTTCGTTTTGAAAACGGGAGGAGAGTACTTCCCGAAACGTTAATGTTAAAAGTTTGTATATTTTTTTAGAACATTTTTATATTTTTAAAATATTGTTCGTTAGGCAAATTTATTACAAGAAAGAATCACTGAGAAATTTGTTTCCGTTTGTTTTTTGTTTTTACCCAGTGTTTCTTTATTTACATAAGAACATATATTTTGATATTTTTTGAGTTTTAGATCGTGGCGAAAAACCCAAATAAAGAAAAAAATATATGAACCCGCCACAATCATTCAGACATTACGATGATATCATGTCCTGAGCATCTGCACCATTTTGTTTTTTTTTACAAAATTGGTTTTTAGTTTGTTTATTTTTACAAAAGAAGGCAAACTTTCAAGTTAATGTCATTTAATGTTAAAATAGAAATTACTAGCAGTAATTTTTCAAACCATAACACATTTTAAATGATTCACGTCACATTAAGAAACACATGGCTAATTGTTGTAATAAATTAAATGTTCAGAACGTATACCATTTGATTCAATGCCAGTCTAGCACTGTTTTAACTAGTTTTCCCGAACACATTGAAAAAGCCCTGACTGTCTAATCTGGTCGGCTCTAACAAAAAGAGGTTTTTCTTAAGCCTTTTAAGACCGCGTCGGTTCACACCGACGAGTATGTCAGACCGCAGCCTCCGTGTGTGCAGATACGTACGGTTCCGGTCGCAAACTACCAAATTTATAATTTTAACAAAACACATTTTTTCTACTAGTTTTTGACCAAATAGAAATATTTAGTAAAGAAGACATTAGTTTTTATTTAGGTAATATTAATTTGCAATGCATATGTAATTAATAATAAAAATAATACCAAAGTAAACTAACCAATATAAAACAAATGAGAAATGTTTATCTATACGATAAATAATAAAATATAGTAAAACAAAATTGTAAACTAATATAAACATAAACATATTTCTAGGAATAACAACTAAAAGTGATATATTGAAAGCTAAATTTAAGTAACCTATGAAAAACAAAAATGAAATAAAATGAAAAATAAATAACATAACTAAAACTTGAGCACGGTTCGGTTATTTTCGAAACAACCAATCACACACAGAGGCACATGGCCACATGAGGCAACAGTAACTGATTTATGTTCTTTTATTTTGTTTGGCACAAACGAAGAATCTTTTCTGAGCAGTTTTTGAAGTGAAAACTTCTTTAACCGCGTTGGGCGATTATTGGAAGGGGGAAAAGTTATGAGTTCGCGTCACTGACATGCTACTGACATGTTGCGCCAGTTTGGCGACGCTAATTGTGTTTTAATGTGTTTTAAATTAAATTGTGTTGTAGATAATCATTATTTTAATTGTTTAATTGTAGAATCACCGTGCAGTACAAAAGTGAGTACTTAAAATGCTAATATTTTTATTTATTATTTATTATTATTATTTATTAAAAACAAAGCATCTATTTTCAAATATTTCCAATATTCATACCATAATTAAATGAATTTATTGAAATTAATCGAATTTTAAAAATTAAAAAAAACAGTTATTCCAAAGTTTCAAGTTTTCACTTCTGTCGTCAGTCGCCATGACTGCCTACCTTTGTTTTATTTGGTTTTCTTTCAAACATTGATAGAAAGTGTCTTTCAATTAATGACAAATGTGAATTTGCGACATCAGGTCTTCTACTGGTGCAACTTCTTGGTTTTATTTTTTGATATTTTGAGATAGCATATTTATAGCATAATAGCATATATGCATAATAGCATAATAGCATATAGCATAATAGCATATTTGAAGTCAGCATATTTACTTCCCGTTTGCCTCTCCATTTTAGAGCCAGCAGTCCTTGTGTTGAAAGAAAATTGATTTCCCTCCTCTATACTTTTCTTTCGAATTTTGTCTTGTCCCGCACAAAACGTCCCAAACAAAACACTGAATAATAGTAGACTTGAATACCAGTTATTTGTAGATAATTTATGACCCTTTTTCCAATAATGTTCTGTTAATGTCATAACTGCTAATGTCTGCCTGTTCTGGACACACGGTTTAATAATTTACCAACATTCAATTCTAACAAAAGATATAATTTGTACAAAGCCGACTATAATCACCTAATATAATATAATCTAATTCAAAATATAGATTGGACCATATTCTATCAAGCGTACAGTTGATGATGCAGTTGCTCTCCTCTACAGCAACAGTACCTTGTGTCTCAACGATGCTGTTCCAACTCTAACCAGTGGAAATAACGCTGGGCACTATCTAGACTGGTTTTCTGTTCACATCAAAAGGGATATTTGCGGTAAATCTCGGTTACGCAGGAGATGGAAAGCTACAGGCAGCATCACTCTATTTCACTTATTTAATGATTTACGCCGCAAAATAAAAAATAAAATAATTCAAGACTACCAAAACTACATTAATAAAATACAATTCTCTCTAACTGACGACCCGAAAAAATTCTGGCAGTACGTCTCCCGCAGGAAAGGCACATCTCAGATTCCTGACGATATGCTATACAACTCTGCGGAATTTAAAACCCCGAGCAACATCGTGGATGGTTTTGCGGATTTTTTCAAAAAGGTTTTTATCTCTTATACGGACTTTCCTATCTCGATTGATAATGATACATTTACAAATGAATCGCATACGCTACAGCTTCTTAACGTTACTGACATTAAAGTTGCCATTAAAAAGATAAAGAATAAATTCATAGCTAGTCCTGACAAAATCCCAGCTTTTCTTGCTAAGGACTGCTCTATCATTTTGACGGAGCCATTGTTCATCTGTATAATCTATCAATTAAAACAAGCACATTTCCCAGCACATGGAAATCCTCCAAGATCCCTCTTGTTCACAAATCAGGCAAAAAAATACCTTTTCTGTCAACCATAATGTAAATAACTATATATATATATATATATATATATATATATATATATATATATATATATATATATATATATATATATATATATATATATATACGCCATCCGACGGGAGGTCTGCGATAACATGGGTTGTTGGATAGGGTCTCCCTATTCTTGATGGTATGGTATATGTCGGCGCTCTGAAGAGTCTGAACCTCGAGAGACGAAACATATGTCATCCAGTTGAAGGGATAGATGGGGCTCCTTCCCGGTCAAGCAACCAATAAAAGTGTTCATATATATATATATATATATATACAGGGGGTTAGGTAAACATGCAGCAAAAATGCAAGGGGTATTCCTTGTCCTATTCTAAGAATATTTTCTTCTATGATGATTTTTGAAAAACCCGTTTGTTTCGAAGATACAGGGCGAACAAAATTTGCGACAACTATATTCGATATTTGTTGAAATCATTAATGCAAATAAAAGTAGGGTGTACGTCAATGAGTTTATCAAGTACAATTTTTTTTTTTCGATCTCGATCACTTGGAACGGCTGTTTGATCTAGTAAGTGGATTTCATCGGTTTGTTACATAGATTGAGTGACGTTTGACTGTTTGACGTGTCTTAAATAGTGAGTGAAGTCCTCTATCATAATGTATACAAACGCCGAGATGACTGACATGCATTTTAAGTATGGACTTGCTGATGGCAATGCTAGGCGATGTACAAGCTAGGCGATTGTACAGTGAACGATTTCCAGCCCGTAATGGCCCTGACCGAAAAATCTTCGAAAACATTCATCGACGTCTTCGTGAAACAGGCTCATTGAAACGACCTGAAGGGTCAGGAAGATCACTGACTGTAAGAACGGTACAATTGGAACAGAATGTGCTGGACATGATAGCGGAAGAGCTTGGTAGTTCTACGCGAAAAATTGCAAATACTTTGAATGTGAGTCACTGGACAGTTTGGAAAATTCTTAAGGACAATTTGTTGTATCCATACCACATTCAACGCGTTCAGGCACTACTACCTGTTGATTTTCCTCCACGTATTGCATTATGTCAATGGATATTGCAAACTTTACTTCGCATCCCTCTATTCCTGACACAAATCCTTTTCACCGATGACGCCACTTTCGCAACAAACGCAATAAGGAATTTTCATAATAATCATGTGTGGGTAGATGAAAATCCGCATGAGGTATGCGAAGATAGCTTTCAACTTACGACTTACTTAAGACTTTATGCACGATGGTACACCACCACATTTCAGTTTGGTTGCTCGTGATTTTTTAACAGCAACATACGGATATCGCTGGATTGGCCGAAGTGGGCCATACGCATGGCCTGCTCGATCCTCGGACTTTTTCGGATTTTTTCTTCTGGGGATATCTGAAGTCATTAGTTTAAGCTACTCCATTGAAGAATTTGGATGATTTGCGAAATCGGATAATTGCTGAGTGTAACTCAATTAGAAACGACCCTGGTGTGTTTGAAAGAGTTCGGCAGTCAATGACGAGAAGATTGAATGCTTGTATCAAGGCTGGAGGAAGTCATTTCGAATATTTATTGTAGATTGAGCAACTTTACATGTACTTTTTGATAATAAAATGTTGTTAATGTCGTAAATTTTGTTCACCCTGTATCTTCGAAACAAAGGGGTTTTTCAAAAATCATCATACAACAAAATATACTTAGAATAAGTCAAGGAATAACCCCCTTAATAATTGCCGCCTGTTTACTTAACGCCCTGTATATACTACACAGATTTCTTGTCTTGAGCAGGTTCAGCGGCGTTTTCTGAAGTATCTGTCTTTTAAGCTGGATGGTGTCGACCCTAGCAGAGGTTATAGCCACACTCTGTTATTGGAGAGATTCTCCTGTCAGTTACTGAAGGATAGTAAAGTGTATGCTGCTCAGCTTTTCCTGCTAAAGCTCTGCCGTGGCTTGATTGATTATGATCAACTCCTCAGTGAGATCCGGTTTTATGTCCCTCGAATTAAGAGCCGAGTTCGAGATACCTACCCCTAGCACCAACTTGGCCTCTAACGCACTGCTCTATCGTGCATGCCGAGACCATAACAGACATATCATTAGCGGGAACGCTTCTGTGTCTCTGATAGATGTTTTTCAGTCCCCCCTTACTCAGTATAAATCAGATTTGAGAGGGTGCAAAAAGCTCGTGCGGTGCTTTGGAAATAATTTTTGTTATGATCATAGAATTAATTTTTAATTTTTATATAAATATTTTTGTCCCATTGTTGGGTTAAGTTCAAATTATTTTTGTTATATTTATTTGTGTTTTGAATTGTCTTTTAATTGGGCAGTAGCCTGTTGCCCAATAAAGCATCATTCATTCATTCATTCAATAGTATATTGCCAGAAATTCCAAGTTTATCATCTAAAATTTTTATATCACTTGAAGAGCCAGTATAAATAATTAAGTTTAAAATATATTCCGTTTCACAATCAACCACAGCAAAAAAATGTACACCAAATCTGTGTCTTTTGGAGGGAATATATTGCCGAAAAGAAAGCCTCAATTTGAAAAGCAACAAACTTTTGTCAATAAAATTTCGAAATGATATACACATTTTTTTAACACTTCTCGAAAATGAAAAAATACATACATCTTATTGGCTAAAATTTCTTTGTTGTTCTTTATCTTATTTGCAGGGTTTGCGCTTACTAAAAAGTTGTAATACATATTCGATTGATTCACAATTACCATTACAAAGTCTAAAGGAATCAAATTCTCAAATATTTTTAAAGGTTTCGGATCAGAGACTGAATCAGACATTCAGAATTAACGTTATCAAATGTTTGTAATTTTGGTTGTATATCTACTTTTGGCCAATGAAAGGGTGATTTATCTTGTAATTTTCTTCGCTTTTTCGATTTAGTCAACGGTTGGTCAGAGTCAATTTCATCCTCTGAGCTACTGATATTTTCCTTTGTTACGTATTCGAAACCACTCGTTTCCAACAAGATGTCTTCATCGTGCTCAATATTATTTCCAAAACTCTCATCCCCGCTGTGACGCTGTGACATTCATTACAATGTCGTACAATTCTTTATCTGTAAGGTACTTTTGGGCCGCCATTATTCTGTCCGTAAATTATAAATTAAATTTACTGTCATATCACTTCCTAATATATGGCCAAACTCAAGCAACGTTGTAAAAGATGTCAATAAAAGTATAATAGGCGATATCCCATTCCCCCATATTCCCACCCTATACACTAATGAAATAAAATATTACGCGGGATTATATATTTCTAATTCTGTATGCAACACATCATACATTGAGGATTCCAGTATACTTATTCGGCACTTATTATTGATTAGAGCAAATTAAAATTGCTCAAATCTACTATTAAACTTCTATGTTATTGATACCAACTACCAAAATTCCAAAACAATGAGTCATCTTTGGTGTTTCAATATGGCCGTTTCCGTCCCCATTTATATGTGCATAAAGTTAAGTCGTTCCTGTTAGTTTTATATTCAAAGCATTCGGTTGTGATCTTTAACCCACTATATATGCTTGCGGATATATCCGGCCCCGGTCTTACAGACCGGTACATTTTTTTGCGGATTTACCTGGGTCCGGTCCGGAAAGGGTTAATTCGAGCTTCTTAGTAAATAAGAAGCATATCGTGATATTAACGCACATAATATATTTTTGGTTTTAAATGGATGCACTAACACACCGAAATAATTTTTGTCGTCAAAAGCATATTTGACAAATACACCTTTACACATATTTGTTTTAAATGATAATTCTTATCATAGCTTTACTAATTTTGCAATTTTTTGTCGCGGAAACTCTTAGGTTTTTAACCCTTGTTTTCAGACACTTTTTTCTTTCAAATGATATGAAGAATCATTGGTTAAATTTACGACAATAATTTTCCTCAGATCCGGCATTATAATTTATCCAAACAATATACCAGTACAATGTGTTTTTCGTTTGTTTGTTTTCTGTTTTTTATTTTTTTTTTATTATCCAGTAGGGAAACTACAACAAATATTCTGTCTGTTATTAGATGACGGTCGACGTATTTTTTCAGTATTACCGTCTGTCGACATCTAAGAACGTCCACTTTTACGATTATCTTCAATCGCCTTCCGGTTGCTCCAGGATTTGTTAAACCATTCATTCATTATTTGTGAATTGGGAATCGGATATTATCCATATCGGGTAACATCTGATTATCCGAGAATATAATAATCGATAATCGAAGAATTATCCTTATATATTTCGATTAGTAATAACAATAACCTAAAAAAAAACTCACTCAACAATACGCAGTACAAGACTTAGCTTCTGGCTAAAAAGCTATATTTTTTGAATATATAACATGACATATATCTGACATATAGATGGTTTCAAAAGTCATGTGTCAACATTTTTTGACAGTATGTCTACTAGTTTCTGAGTTGTTATGCTTTAAGTGATGCTACTATTGTTATTTTCAAACCATTGGATAAAAATCCACGTGTTGATTAAGCATTGCTTTTTAATGAAGAAAAATACCTTTGAAGCAAAACAATGACTTGACAAACATTACCCGGACATTGCCATACAAGCACTAATAATGCAGAACGCTCTGAATGTCCAAGTGAGGTAGTTACACCAGATAACATCAGTATAATTCACAAAATTATTTCGCATAAGCAAAACCGTAACGTAAAGCTGCAGGAGATAGCTGATATCATGAAGATATCGAAAGGAAGTGTTTACACCATTTTGTACGAACATTTGGGAATGCGTAAATTGGTATCAAAATGGGTATACCACGTTTGTTCACAGAGGAGAAAAAACAACAACGTATTGATGATTGACAACGTATTGATTGACATTAGCTGCCAAAATCTGGATAACCGGTTTTATGGTATCACGATTAAAACTTTAAGAAAAATCGCGTATGAGTATGCAATTATAAACAACATAAAAAACCCATTTAATCTTTATTAAAAAATACAATCTGTCATTGCGGGCTCTTCACGCCACTAGTTTCGCAAGAATGATGGGGTTTAACGAATTTCAAGTTAGTTTGTTTTTTGAAAATCTAACAGAATTGTTCAAAATATTTAATTTGCCACCAAGTGTGATCTACAATATGGATGAGAGTGCTATTTTAATCGTTCCTAAAAAAAATACCAAAAATTATTAGCACAAAAGACAAGAAATTTGTGGCAAAAATATCTTCAGCTGAGCATGGGGAATTAGGCATTTTTGTTTGCGCTATGAGTGCAGCGGGTAATTTTGTTCCTCTCGCGATAATATTTCCTATAAAAAGAGAATGAAAAAACGAGCTGACGGATGGAGAGAAGTTGGAGAGAAGTTAGAGAGAAGCTGGAGAGAAGTTGGAGCCTGTATTAGCGTAGCAACATGCAGAGAAAACACTAGTGTCACCTAAGGATATAACTCCATTTCCAAAATCAAAAGATGAACAAAAACGAAGAAGAAAAGGAAAGAAATCCCTAATACTTTCTAGCACTCCTAATAAACTAAAACTGGAGGGTTTAAATGAAGAGAAGTTGAGAAAGTCAACGCGTGCCAAAATAAAAAGAAAAATTACAGAGATGCTACGAGTGGCTTAAAAAAGAAGGTAAAGGAGAAACTATCTGATGATGCCATGAACTCTATAAATACCCTCCCATTGAAGAATGGATTCAGCGTAAGGTCCGCAAATAGTAGTGGATAGCATGAAGAGTGTACGTCGTATGAGAAAATTGGGGATTTTCAATGCGATTTATGCCTTCAAAGCGTGTGCGGATATTTGCCCACATTAATCGGACTTTTGCCCCACATATAGGGCAAAAATCATGTTTTGTATGCCATGATATTCTTATTTATTGATAGATAAATTTTCTATAATAATTTAACCCTTAAATGCATCATTTTGCTCCACTTCACTCTAATTGCCGAAACTGAAGGATATTTTGAAGGCAAAGAGAAATCGTTCTATAAAATAGGTGTAGAAATGTAAGAAAAGTGTTGGAATGATTGTATTGTTTTTCAAGGAGAATATATTCATGAATAAAGTCGAAATTTGCAAAAAAGTGTGCTTCAATTGCCAGTTGTTATATTTGTGAAAAACATAAGAACAATAAAACAATGAATTTGTGCCAAAAATATAATAAAAATGCGTAAAATATATAATTTAACAGTATAACTAAACATATTTCAACTTGTTATACAAAATGAATCAAAAAGAAAATAATTAACCCAAAAACACTTACTAGAAAAATTAATTACCATGTAAATGCCTCAGCCCACTCACTCACGGGATGTGAAACCACCAATTTTAAATTTAGTTGTAAAAAAACTTAACAAAAGAAAATGGAATCATTTTATACACCTTAAATATATGTGTTCTATTTATTGTCATCTCTAAAATGTTTTATTCTGCTCTCGTAAGAAAAGTATACTTGATAAATATGCATTTCTGCTTTAGGAAAACTGAAAATAAATGGGCCAGAGCACAATTGGGATGCTGTGGAAAATGCACCCATCTGTCACCACTTATATTTATTTTTGTACAATCAACAAAAATGTCCCCGACGTTCATCCTGCAACATAAGTCTTCATTTCTGGCGTAAAAGGATTACAGGCTGCCCAAGAAACTGCATTACTTTTATGTCATCTGAATTCTTTATATGAAATTAGCGATTTTTTATTAATATAAGATAACAGAAGTAATGTCATTTTTGATACTGTACAAAATTTTATTTTAATGCGTTTCGGTTAATAATGTCGATTTTGCTAAGAGATGGCGTTACTAATACATTACTTTGAATATAAAACTACAGGAAAGAGCATATGATTATGTAAGTGGGACCAGAATGGTACCTGCATATGGCCGACTACTGTTTCCGGTTTGGCAGTAGCGTAGAGCAGTATGAATAAAAACAAGAAACTGATAAAACTTTACATTTGTTTAAAATAATAAATTATTATATAATTATCGTGACTGAATTAAATTAATGAAGACTTACTAGATACGGCAGAGAAATGTCAAAATTAAAATTAATTTAAAAAAATCTATTTTTTCAACGAGTAAAGTGTCTTTTATGTGACCAATACGACAAAAGGTTATTAAGAAATTGGAATCTCCTGTCACAATCATATCATTTCCAAAAATTGGTTAGGTAATCAATTACACCTTGCACCGAGTTGATATTCAATTTAAATTAGCTATACATATTCGTAAATGAAATAAAAAGCTGTAATATTCACAAAATTATTTATTATTAAAATACATATATCCTTTCTGTATTTAGTTGTTCAGTGTTTAATGTCCCTTAAACAAAATTAACTTTGTATACGTACTACGAATTTTTTCATCAACCACAGCGTTTTTATAAATATAATTAATTCTTGTAGTGTAAATAGTCAATAAATAAACTAAAGTGGGAGATATAAACTGGAGTATAAACTCATTTTTCACAACAACCAAAAAAGCTAACTTTCAAGAGTAAATGCTATGAAAGATGTTTATCAAAATGATACAATAAAAAAATTACATATTTTAAATGGTCCACTTCAATTGGAACAGCATTTGGTGGTAGTCTCACTTTTACCTTAGATGTTCGATCAAAACAATCCTAAGCAAAATGATGGCAACTTAATAACCTACTGCGGTTTGGAATAAAGTCTCGCTTTTTAATAAAAATAATCCACTGTGTTCTTCTGTTTGGATCTTCGAGAAACCTTGAAAAAAGATAAACTGATTCAATAACATGAAATCCAAATTAAAATGGAAGTAACATTTACATTTATTAGTACAGTAATTCCTAAAAAGGATTATAAAAAAAGGTAACACTCTGTATTATTAGTTACATTTTATAGATTATATAAGCAAAGTAACATGTTTTATATGTATCAAACGAAAACTAAAAAATAATCTGAATTTTGAAGTCCAAGTATATCAGAAAACTAAATATTTTAGAACATGCCTTAAAAAATTATGTTCTAAAAAAAGATAACCATTATCTTGAATAACGTAATAATTGTATTATTTTACCTAAAGCAATTTGACTACGCCTATGCATACCAGGCGATTCGTTGGCTTCATAACCTTAAAATTTCATTCAAACGAAATACGTTTTTATTTCTAAATAATTGACAAATATAGAATTAAAAGCACTTTCCTATGTAATGTTACTCCTGAATTTTGATTGTTTCGTGTCAGGGAACAACCACAAGGCACACAACTAACCATATCTTGTGTGTTTGCCTTACTTCCAATAATATTGCTTTTATTGTCAATATAATAAGTATTAATATGTATTTGTACTAGAACACACAAAGTATTCCAGTATACTTATTCGGCACTTATTATTGATTAAAACACACTAACATTGCTCAAATCTACTATTAAACTTTTTAATTGTTGACACCAACTACTAAAATTCCAAAACAATATGGCCGTTTCCGTCCCTATTTATATGTGTATAAAGATCCTTCCTGTTAGTTTTATATTGAAAGTTGTAAACATACGCCATGAAAAGAAAGTTCGTTATTAATTGTGTCAAAAAACATAGTTTTTCATAGCTTTGAATATGTCGAATTATGTATAAGAAAAACACGTTTTCCGGAGAAGTTTAATGACCTTTCATTTCAAGAAAACGGCTGCTGAAACTTATCGATTGTTGGTTGAAGCTTATGGTGAAATAAGCTAATCTAAAAAAACTTCTCAACGATGGTTTAAGCGCTTTAAAAGTGGTGATTTTGATTTAAAAAAAAAAACAAGGAGCGTCGGGGTCAACCGAAAAAGTTTGAAGATGCAGATTTGCAAGCATTATTGGATGGAGACTCAACTCATACGTTGAAACAATTGTTGCCCAATCCACCATTTCCGCATGTCTATATGCATTGGCAAAGATCCAGAACGAATGAAAATGGGTTCTATATATATCTATATGTATCTAGTTGTGTCAAGTGATGAAAAGTGAATCTATTTTGACAACCCAAAGCGCAAAAAAATATACGTAAACTCAGGCCAGTCTTCAACATCACACTCACTGCGCAGTATACATGGAACGAAGGCTTTGCTATGTATTTGGTGGGATAGTAGGGGAGCTGTGTATTATGAACTGCTGAAACGATTACTAACGATCAATACCGACAACAGTTGATAAAATTTAACCAAGCATTGAATTCTAAAATGTGTAAAAAACTATTTGGAAATCATTAAATGGGACGTCCTACCCCACGCGCAGATTCACCGGAATTAGCCCCATCGAATTACCACTAATTTTGATGAATGCAGCACGGACTTTCAAAACAATACTTACATTCTTATGAAGAAGTAAACACTTGGCTTGATGAATGGTTCGTCTCAAAAAACCAAAAGTTCTTTTGGTGCGGAATCCATTCTTTGACATAAAGATTGGAAAAAGTAATAACTAACGATGGCCAGTACTTTGACTCAATCCGTCAATACCTTCAATATAATCCCCATTGTTATTGACAATCTTCGCTCATCTCTCTGCCAAATTTTCTGTAAAATTAGGGTGATTTTGAAGTAAAATATTCTTTGAGTACAGTTTTGATAGCTGTCGCGGTAGTATTTCTGTCTTCGAAGAAAATGTTTCATAGACTTGAAGTGATCGTCTTTACTTGATCTGACCATGCAGCGTCAGTACAGTACAGTACAGGGCGAGGAAGTACTTACCAGCCTAACTCTTTAATTGTTTTAGGTGATTCCTGCGCTATGAGGTCTTGCATTGTCACGTTGCAGAATCTTTTTTTTACGTTTTTGAATTAAAGACAGTATTAAATTTATCAAGCTGAAAACAATAATATTCAGCATGTATGGTTTCCTTAGGATTCAGTACTTGAAAACATTTTTTAATGTGAAGATCTGGTTTTGTGTTAACTATTGTTTTTTCTTATGTGGAGTGGGGTAAAAGTGGAATCCACATTTCATCTCCATTAACAATTTGTTGAAGAAAAGATCTGTCTAACGTGGATAAAAGTGCAGTGTAAAAGGTTGAATGGTGCGAGGGAAACTTTAAATTTGGGCTAACAAAAAAGAGGGATATTAAAGCTACGGTGACTAAACAGTGTAAAAGGAGATACTGAAGAACTTCGACATATTATCTTCGAACTTCGACATATAAAGCCAGAAAGGGGCTGAAGTAGGCGAAGAATAATAAATAAATACTATGAGCTTACATAAATGTGTTATCTGGATCTTAAACATTTCTACAATTATTATAAAGTATATTAAGACAACACTGGAAAAGAATCAATGTGATGAATTTTGATATATGCAGCCAGGAATACTTAATGAAGAGATTATTCAGAGCCTTTATTTCTGAAACCCACGTAACCTATAAATGTTTAGTTTAGCGCTAGTAACCAAAATAAACATAACGTTTGACCAGTTCTAGATTATTTTGAACCTAAAGTTAAAAAAATAAAATAAAATGACACCATCGGAGCAGATGTCATGGAAGGATAATAAGATTTTTTATGGAAAATATTGTCGATGAAATGCAAACGATTTTTTTTCCCTTTAAATAATCGAATGTTTAAGAGGTGCTTTTAAAATATGTTGTGTTGTTTAGGAAGCATAGAAAGTGAAAATCATTTCGATGACAGATCTAAGGGAAATTTTAGTAATATTATAATTTAAAGAATGAACGCTCATAACGTTAAATAAATTACTAGTTAAGTTGGTTACAGGATTAAATGAAGTATCTGTAGTAAAAAGGCAAAAAATTGTGGACATATATTTATTTAAGTAAACGTAATTAAGATTGTTATAAATATATACATATAAAAAAATACCATATAAATACATCATATACATAGCAAAATACATTGGATATTTGAGACATACATACACTACAGATCTAAGAAACGATATGAAGTTACTTCTTATTTCTACTGTTTTCTTTAATAACATATATAAAATAATTTCGCTTTGTTATTGGCTAGGGAAGTATTTGGTTCAGATCGGGGCAGTTCAAAGTGAAATATCATGAAAATGGAAGTAGTAATTGCTTTTTAACTAATTTACACATTGATAACATGTTTATAATTCATTTCACGTCTAGTCCTTTATAATTCTTGTGTTCCTTTTGCTCTGTTATTTCTATCACTATTCTATTGAAATATGTGCTTGTATATTAATCCTAACAAAAATCTTATTAAGAAGCATTCACAGATAGTACAGTGGATCTGAAACTTGAATATATTTTTTTTTGTTTTGTGTATATATACAACAACTGTTGGCAACATGAAGACATCACAAGAAAGCATCTAAACAATCAGTAACCATATAATCAAACACTTCTTAAACTAATGTTTAATGAGGTACTTTTCTTGTTTAAGTTGCCATTTATTATATTAATATTTGACGCGTTTTCCTAAGCAGAAAATTAGGAAGCAGAATAATTGACAAATAAATATTTTCATTGTTAAAGCAGGATAGTTCAGTGGAAGTTTTAGGTAGGTAAGTGGAATTTTGACAAGAAAAGACTTCCATTAAACATTTCTGATGAATTCCCTTCAAGTAGAAGCTAGCACAATCAAAAACTTCTTTTAGTAGTCTGGAAATAGCTGCACAACACAACTTGATACAAGTTTTTGTAAGTTATCTTTTATCTGGTTTATTTTTGGGAAATGTTTAATATTAATTGGAATTTATTTACCAAATATATATTCTCCGACAAAAATAATAAGGCAGTAAATTAATATGTATTATTTATTCTGAAAACCTCTAAATTATAAATATTTGCTATTATTCTCATGTTTTCAAACTTTTAATGGAATCTGCGTCATCTTTTAATCCATATAAAGTAATTTTTTCTATATACCACAAAAAGATGAAGGCAGATTGTTTATTTTTTAAATTTAGTACATTTAAGTGCGCGATTATATACTTTTTATACCAATAAAGTAGTTTTCAAAGTATTTATTAGTGTTTTTGAGTGTTATTTTATCTATGGGTTGTGATGCGAAACTTAACGAGTAAGAAAAAGAAAGAATTCTTACAATGAAAGAAAATTGATTTTCTAATCTTCAAACTGCCAGGAAGAATTCACGTAGTACCTTAGCAGGCGACCATTTGGTCAATAAAGGTGAAAACTATGGCGAAAGGAAGAGTTCTGGATGACCCCAAGCCAAACAAAGAGAAAAAGTCGCTAATTTTGAGAATCTGTCTGTAATTTCCAAGGTCTGCTCAAGAAAACTGAGTAGATTTAAAAGACAGCTGATTGGCGTTCGCTCAACGCAATATGTCATGGAATACAGAGTAGCAAAAAGTTATTTTTAGCGACGAAAAAAAGTTCAATCTCGATGGTCCAGATCGATACCAACATTATTACCATAACTTGAGGAAAGAACAAAGAATATTGTGCGTCAACAAATGGGTGGGTGGTTATATTCTGGTTTAGACAACCACCAGATTTTTCAAAAAATCTATGGTTTTCATGGAAAGTTGAAATGAAAAATTTAAAAGTATGCCTGAAGCTCAAAGGCCATGGCTTGAAGGTTTAACAGGACAGGAGTTTGTTTTCCAACAGGACAACACTTCAATTCACAATGCAAAACTTGTTACAGATTGGTTATGTACCAAAAATATAGATGTTCTGGAATGGCCAGTCGGATTTGAACGTAATACAAAATGTTCGGGGTCTTGTATCCAGAAAGGTTTCCAGAAATTATAAGCAGTTTCAAACAAAAGAAGAGCTTGAAAGGTTAATGTTAACTGCTTGGGACGAAATTGGCCAAAATCAGATCCAGTCCTAGTTTCAAAAGATTGCTAGGACTTTTGAAGTAATTCGCATTAATGGAGGATTTACGAAGTATTAACGAAGGTAAAAACGTATAAGTGTTAATACGTTTTCTTCTCTTTTAATTGTTTTTAATGATTCGATGTTTTTGTCGTAATACAAAGAAGCAAAAAATTTTTAATCTCTTCAAATCTAGGAACTATAACTCTCTGATTCCAATTCGTGCAATGAACAATTAATATTAAATAACTCTATTTAAAGCAAAATTGAGAAAGTTCTCTATCCAATATATATATAAATATATATATATATATATATATATATATATATATATATATATATATATATATATATATATATATATATATATATATATATATATATATATATATATATATATATATATATATATATATATATATATATATATATATATATATATATATATATATATATATATATATATATATATATATATATATATATATATATATATATATATATATATATATATATATATATATATATATATATATATATATATATATATATATATATATATATATATATATATATATATATATATATATATATATAAACTCAAAACTGTCGGAGACTCTATCTTTTTGTCGGAGAGTGTATTTAAAAAAATGTTCAATGTACTTTCTCGAAGAATGTATTGTTTTATATGATCCCACAATACAAAATACAATAAAAAATATCTATACTAATATCATCAAAGATCTATCTAACATGTATTTTTGTTTTTTTTTTAGTTGGTTGAATATGAGAATGATTTTTTTTCACTCACTGCATTCATTTATAAAATATTCCCATGCTACTTCGTCCAAAAAATGAATAATTGTATTGTATGATCAAAAAATTTAGAATTATTAGAGGTTGATTGTCCATTTTTTTTATTAATTTTCTGTTAATTGAACGAAAAAATAACTACACTCTTCTCACATATGTAGCCTTTCAGCAAAATGGGTATACTTTATACAAAAAGTCTTAATTCCAGTCTCTGATATAAATTTATGTTAAACAACTTACAGCAGCACATCGGCTTCTTTGGCTTCAGTGTCACTGCCATCAGACTGTTCGGTTATAATAATAATTGGCATATTCAGAGTGATCTTCTTGGGTTCAGTTTGGATTTGAGCAGCTTTTACTTTGTTATTTAAGTCCTTGAACGATGGAGTTTCTTCGAATTCTATTGCGCAATTAAATATGTGAATAAATTTTCCGAAATCGTCCATCAGATCAAACTTAACACATTTCCTTAGGTATGAAGGAATTTCTTTAGTCGAATATGGGAAGGAAATAATTAGAATTTCTACATTTGAAATCGCCTTATTGGCTTCGGTAACGAGAAATTTGTGCGTTACCGGATCGGGTTCGAACATGTGCGTTCCACAAATGTAGAGGATATGAGAGGCTTCATTGACTTTAGTGACCAGTTGGACATTCCCAAGGACTTTCAATGTCCTTTCTAGGACTTTTACGATGGTGTAATGTTTTTCCGGAGTTTGATTGTAAACAATGAAGACCCGATCCGTTGGCTTATCACGTTCATCTGCAAAAATTATAACTAGCAGAAATCAATGTTAATTCTTATTCATACATACTAGAAAAATGTTAGGTCCTTAACTTAATTCTCGGTCTTTTTTGACTACCTTTGACATTTATTTATGAAAAACGTAATATAAACGCAATCTTGGAAGTAATCTCCCTCACTTTCGCCACCTTTCAGACAACTTTCGAACCCCAGATCGAAAAAAACTTGGTTGTTTTGATGTAATAAAGTCATCGGGGCTTTTTTTGACGTCTTCAAGAGATGTGAGGCGGGTATCAACCAGGTGGAATCCGAAGAGGCCAAGTCTGGAGAATACCCGAGGTGTGATAAAATATCTAATACTAACTCGGTGATTGTTTCCAGAGTCCTTTTTACTGTATGTGGTCGTCCGTTGTCCTGAAGTAAAATTACCTTCTGTCCTTACATATTTTCCGCTAAAGCGTCACTAACACGATGATAATATTCAGCAGTGACTATTTGACTAGATTGGAGCAACTCGTAATGTGCAATGCCCAGCTGATAACCACGATTTTCGTCTCTTATTTTATCATAGAGGATCCACTTTTCGTAATATGTCTCAATTTTTTTTGGAGCACAGAGAATGGTAAGAGAAGAGGTAAAGACTAAGTAAGTAAGTAAATATTTCCAATTTCTTCTAAGCGAACGAGAATATTCAAAAGAAAAAGGAGAGGGGGGAGGGAGATAATATAACTTAAGTTAAACAATATGCGAATAGTCACACCTTCCAAGATGTAAAATTTCAAAGAACTTTACTGAAAATAGAAATGAGATACCTAACACAGAGTATATCCTAACTATCTCCATTCTGGTTCCATATATACACAGAGTATATCCTAACTATCTCCATATATGGTTCCATTCATATGGATTCGAAATATCCATATGAATGGAGTCATCAACGTTCAGATTTGTGTACAACTGCAATTTAAGTAATTAAAACATATGTATGTGGATAATGGCTTATTTCCTAAGGTCACGACTAGTTATACACCTTATTTGAGTATTTTAAAGCATCGTTGGGACTAAATTTTACCCATTCAGTCGGAGCAGCGTATCCAAGGAAGCTACTGGCATTATCTGCTACAGTACAACTTTACCATCCAGCTTATTTCGCCTGATCTAACCTCATGTGTTTATTTTCTATACAGAAATATATAATACAGAAATATATAATATTATGTTGAATCCGTCGTGACTGCAGTATTGAACAAAATGGGACTGAAAAAGTTTTTTTAATGGACCTTACTTGTTCTAAATGCTTAAGTTCAATTTCCGTTCAATAATCGCTTCTATTACACATATAAACTCAAAGACATTTACCACTAAACAACAAATTTCGTGTTTCCTCTTGATGCGCGTTTTAGATTGGCTCCTGATTAACATGGTTAGCGAAACGCACCTCCAGAAGTTTAAAAAAGCGATTTTGTGTTTAGTGGTAAATCTCTTTAGGTTTGGTTACCACCGAAGGTTACCTACCTTGAACCTGAGTCCTTCTGGTCCACATATGAAAAATAAACAAGATAAAAGGTATCATAAAACTCGCACCCACAATACCTATAACAAGGGGTGGATATTTTCTTCCTAAAAATCGCATATGTCATAAAATGTTCAATTGGAAAACGTCCTGTAAAGTCATACTAATATATATCTTAGGAGAAATACTTTTCTGGCAACAATCTTCTGGACATTCTTTATTAATAGCACTAACTTTGAAGAAGTAGTATCCTTCTTCATTGTACGTGGTGTATTGGAAAGTTTTTGTACCGGGCTGGAGTAATCTGACATCTAGCAGAAGATCAGAACCGCTTTTCTCCCTAAATACTTCCACTTTGTAATAGTGGATGTTATAGTGGGAGGGTAGTGGCTGTAATTTTAAAGCTAGTTCAAAGTTACTTGAGACGTCAACGCTATAAAATACGACCCTTTTGGATATAGGCAGAGAATCATCTAAAAAAATGATTGTGAATAATGTAAATTTTATATATACAAAAGTTGTTAGAAAAGTTCTCGTACCAATGTTTTTTAAGTTCTATCTGAAATGTATACAATTGTGGAAAAAAACTGAAAATTTTCAATTATATTTAATTAAACCATTTTTATTTTATACCATTTTATTTTTGCTATACTATAGAACTTTTCAAACATTCCTCGTAGGTCTAGTAGATCATACCTAAAGAATCAGGAGAAGGAGATCGAAAAATGAACTTTCTATATAAAATATCAGTATTGAGTTGTGCTCTAAACTCTATCTCATAACCCAACGATGAATTCTGACCGATCAGAGTGAAGCAGTGGTCCGAAGTCTTCATTCCTTGAACTAATTCGTTGTTCTCTATGGTGTATGATTTGCAAAATGTGGATTGGGTATAGCCTAGTTTGGATAATTTTAAATACGCTTCTAAAATGTAGAAAAACAATTATATTAATAATAGAATAGTTTTTGCATTGGTTTAAGCTCATATGGAAAGAACTTTAAAATTTCTGAGCCTCGAGAAAACCATCGGATGTATAAAACAATTCAGACAAAGGTTGTTGATAAAGGTCCTAAAGTAACAGTATGTAATATACTAGAATTTTTATTAAGAATATCAGAACTTTGAATCGTAATAGCGGCAACACTGTTTGAAATGTAAATGTCATTCATTTATGTTCAGTATATCATGTTAACTTCAGTTATTATTATTGGACAAGGCTCTATTCTCAATCAACCCTTCAAGTTCTAAATATCGCTCTATTTACCTTGAAATTTCTTTGTCATTATATTATGTATACTGATTAATGAATTTATTATTAAACACTTGTAGATTTATGTTCTCATCACTTGAGAAAATTTCTTGAAAAAAAATCAATGCTTTGGAGTTATTATTGTAAACTACAGTTCAAAATAAAGGAAGTGTTAATGAAAAGAGGCTAAAGACGAAGGAGCAACCTCGGTTCATGTAAGACAACTTTGACTGGTTTAAAATGTTCAATGATTGTGTTGGCCTATTATGGTTAACTTTAAAGCAATTGAAGCTAATCTATAAACCAAAATGTTTTTATTATTTACTGAGTTTAATATTCTGTAATAATTAATCAGGACAAAGATATAAACAAATATAAAAACAACAGAGAAAATCTGTCTGTATCCATTCAAGTGCTATAAAATCAGATTATAGCAGTGCAATAATTTTACTGGAAAATACTGTAAAGATTTAATATTTTTAAAACATTGTAGTTATATTACATCTCCATAATATATCAATTTAAATATAACACTATAAAAAACGTGAGCATCTTTTCATAAAACATAAATTATATACAGATTAAATTATATTTACCCATTATAAAACAATGTTAATGGCCAAGGGCAAATTTAATTTAAATCAACCATATAAAGGACTCTTTATTGCATCATCGCTTTCAAATATTTAAAACAAGGCAAATATTAAATTGAAAAAATATAACATCACTTCTAGAAGCCTCAAGAATGATGAAATAACTTACTGTTCCATTTAATATCTGGAAATGATATATTCAATATAATATTTGAATGTTCTTTTAAAAGTCCCACTTCGAGTGTCCCCAATGGGGCATTGAGCTTCTCATTTCCCTCAAATGTAAATTGGAGACATTCTTTCGAAGAGTAGCTCTTGACTCTGATTTTTTTTAATGGATCCAAGAACATCTAAAACAGATAATTGATTTTAATAAAACAGTAAAATTGCCTGACCATGAAGTAATCCATTGAATTAATTAGTTGACTGTAAATGGAAACTAAATATCTAAATTCAAGTATCAATAAACATTACGTTATTACATTATTACACACATTATTATACTGGGATTATAAAAAAGAAACTTATGAAATACAATACAGATCTGATTTTTAATTAGAAAAAATATTTTAATGAATTTAAAAATACTAAAATAGCCTATTAAATACATCAAAAGTGTTCAAAGTTTTTATCCAATTCCATTCAATTAACTTTATTACCGAGACTTTATTACCGATTCCTAGTCTGAATCCATAACTGGGTTATTTAGAAACTAAAACTCTGTATGAATAACTTACCCGATTATCACAAACATCGTTACTATTTACTTCATATATCACAACAATCACGAAGAAAATAACAGTCTGTGTTGAAAACATTTTTAACAAGAAAATTATAATACGCCTAATTTAAGATTGATATCACTACACGTTTTATTCAGACCAAAGAACATTTAAACAATCTCCTAGAGAAAGGACATTTTTCTGAACGCGAATTTCATAAATAGTCACATTATTTGCATGAAAACAGAGGCTTTTTTTAAATTCGATCTAAAACACCACTAATAGAAGGTAAACATCAAAACCATATGAAAAATGTAAACAGAACAGTGACCGGTTTACAAATACGAACAAGGTAATCTGTAAATGATTTTTTTCCTTTTCTATTTTATACAAAAAAAAAGAAATAAACCAAACTTGAAATAGGTCACCACATTTTTCGTCCGTTTAGGTTTGTCTAGTTGGAAAGAGATGGCGCCGTATGCATTTGTTTGAATTTATAAATTCTAAATTAATATTTTGAGGTTGTTTTAACTACATGTTTATATAGAGCCTTCATTTAATCCCGAAACCCACGTGATCTACAAATGTGAACCACCAAGTCAAGTTGGTAATGATTAACACGATATCATCTTTTTTTATTAAACTATTTTTCTTTGAATATTTTACATAGTTTAACACTAACAACGAAAATTCATATGACATTTAATTAGTCCTACTATATTTTGAACCTCAAGTAAAAAAAAGTTAAATTACCTTTATCAGAGCAGATGCCACGGAAGGAAATAAGAAGAGAAGCGTGCGTCGTAGATTTTTTAGAAAATATTGCTGATTAAATGCAAATAACTAAAATTATATCTTTTAAATAATCAAATGTGTTTAAAGGGTGCTTTTAAAATATTTTTTGTTGTTTAGGAAGCACAACAAAAATCCGAAGCACACGACGAAGAAATCTCGATAACAGATCTAGAAGAAATTTTAGTGATACTTTTGTACACAAATGATTACTACCTTTAAATAATTCAGCATAAAAAAATGAATGTTCCTAAGTATAAATAAATCACTATAACGTTAAATGCTGTAGGATATCTCGAACGCTTTTCGAGATGTTCGAAAACATCCATCCAGAAATGTAATTTTCGCAAAATTTCCTATATTGGGTTAAAAACTCTCGAAAACTAAATGATATAAAGAAAACAGCTGTCAAACGTAATTTGACAGAGGAAAAAATAATGCGAAATTCAAATCGTGTAATTTTTTTGAAACGCCTTTTAATGTATATTAGATAACGTGGGTCATATAAAAAAATATTTTTCGATATATAAAAAATTCTACACACACTCAAACAAATAAGTATCTACTAATTAAAAATTACTTGAAGTAATAATAGTAAATTATGTAAATGTAATTTATCATTAATGAATTTAAATTAATGATCTTCCGTTCATCGATAATTACCTTACACTCTCTTTACATTGATTAATCGAAAAGTGTTCAACAAAACTAAAATATAATAGTTTTAAACTATTTAGCATAGTCTTCTTTCTCTTGCAAATAGATTATATTTATCAAATTAGTTGTATAAGTGAATGTTATAATAATCAGCCTTAACCTTTCGAAGATTACGTAGTTTCATTATTATAAGAGCATATTTCTTATTTAATTAGCAGCATGCTTTTTGATATATGTTTCTCAATTTGATTTTTATATGACAATAATGATATCATATATATTTCTTTTCGAATGATATTTGTATGATTTCTTTGTTGGAAGAGTGGAAGAATAATATATTTTACATTTCTTATGGATTTAGTTTTAAGAAATTTATACATTTTTTTCCAATTTAATTGCTATAAAGTTAGTGGAACTTTTTTTTATTAAAAGTATACTTTTAACTGTGTTAAAATTTTCTGTAGATACCAAAATAAATAAATAAAAATGTTATATTTTTTTTTACCTTTCACATACAGGGTACATCACCAAAATTCTTATAGTTTTTAATTTGAATTTACCGAATTGTACTTGGCTCCAGGTCGCTTTTGATATCGTCATAAGCGAGAAGGCATGTGATAAATGAGTATAATCTCAATATATCTGAACTATTAAGATCAAGTGCGAAAGCAAAAACGATCGCTCCCCGAAAATGGTTTTGTGTCAAGTCATCAATGACAATGTCACGTCGCAGGTATTTAAAACAAAGGAAAAATAATGGTGACAAATGTGTACACACACATTCTGACGAATGTAATGAAATCATTGATAGAAACTATAACTTCCGGGAGGTCATATGTTTTTCAACAGAACGGTTGACATGTCTTGGTAGAAAGAGTTCTGGCCCCCTGATAGTTCAGATCTGAATCCGTTGGAATATTACATATGATGCGTTCTTGAAAAAGTCACCAGCAAGTCGAGACATACCAAAGTGATATATCTGCAGACAAAATCGCGTAAAATATAGTGAACTGTATGTTCACTATATAATAAATATAGTAAGATGTTTAAAATGTCAGCAAGCTCGTGAAACTTTATTCAGTGATCATTTAATACGACACTGTGAATTTTTGTGAGGATTTTGAGGGTCGCGGCTGTTTTTGATGAACACAAATTTAATTTTAACGACATAAAAATTCTAGATTTTGAAAAACAATATAAAAAGAGAAGTATAAAGAAAATGATATATATTAAAAAAAAAAAATAATACCATTAATTTCAGAAATGATACAGATAATTTAAGTTGTAAATATAATAACATTATTAAATAATAAATGTTCATAATTGTTTATTTTTGCACCTAATACCATTACAGATAATAAAGCCAAAACAGTTAGGTTATAATAAGAAACAAAAATTTAAAGGTGGAAGATTTGTTAAATATATCAACGTCAGATATATGTCAATTTAAAAATAAAAAAAATGTCACATCTCACAAAAATTTGGGAAATTAATTTGTTTAATTAGATATTGGTAGGTTTTTAGATGTAAATTTGTGTTTTTTATAAAAATAATGTTTATTGTAGAATTGTTCTGAGGATGGTTCATTATTGATATGTTCTTCAATCAGGTCTCTCATAAATTTTCGATAAATTTACTTTTTCAAAAGTTATTCGAGGCTAAAGTTGAATGCATAATAAATGTTTACAATTTTTCAATTTTTCGACGAAACTATCAATTTTATCGAAAAATGTTACTCGACATCTTTTGTAGATCATTCAATTTCCTATAAATTTTTCGGATCGTAAGTTATTTAAATTGAAATGTGATTTTTTCTAAATATATATATATATATATATATATATATATATATATATATATATATATATATATATATATATATATATATATATATATATATATATATATATATATATATATATATATATATATATATATATATATATATATATATATATATATAGATATATATATATATATATATATATATATATATATATAGATATATATATATATATATATATATATATATATATATATATATATATATATATATATATATATATATATATATATATATATATATATATATATATATATATATATATATATATATATATATATATATATATATATATATATATATATATATATATATACAGGCTAATTAATGGTGCAAAGCAAAACTGAGGAAAAATATTGCGATTTAACCCAACTTACCTTAGTCCAAAAGTTAACAGTAACTCCGATATAGGGTGTCAAAGTTATAATTTTAATTTTCGTCAATAACATTTTTAAATAGTATCTTTCGTGAACGAAATTGGGTAGTGGGAAATTTGTTGAAATAAGAAATTTAAATTTCTAGAAAATGTGTATGTAGATTGTAGATGGCGCTGTCCGCGACACTTTTCTACGTTTGAAAGGTCACACGTTTTTTACGCCATAGTGTATTTGCATTTTTAATAAAAACATTATTTTGTCCATCTTTTTTACGTAAAAAAGTATACCTTACAAATGTCGCTCCGAGTTTTCTAAATATCTGCGTTTAAATTGTTCATTGCACCATTTGCACCATTGAAACATAACACTTGTGTTTGTTTCTCCTCACACGCTATTCAGGCTTGGAACTGGTTGAATTTCTACTATTGAAAGTAAAAATCTGGAGAGTGTTTAGAAGCCAAAGGGTTGCAATAACAACGTCAAAACAGGAACACAATTGGAACTCTAATATTACACATAAATTGTTAAGATATTTCAATGATATTTATATTGACAATTACAATGAGTTATTAATAATGAATTATTAATAATATCATTGACATATCCCAAAAATCAAATTTTACAATAATATATTAATGTAAAACTATTACACACTAAAAACGATTATAAGCGTTTTAAAAGAGAGTGCAAATGAAATGTCTTTAGAAATGTTAAAAACTTTAAAATAATTCCAGAAGAATTAATAAACAAAGATGTCTCTTTTCGACAATAAATGTTAGAAGTGATTTTCATTCACCTCGATACATTTTAGTGCCCGTTTACTGAACGACCATCTGATTTTAAATAATAACTGTTCATTTCAAAACGATTTCACAGCATTCTCAATTTTATGTCATAATTCTTCAAGTATTCGCTACTTCCTCATACACTAATGTGTGTTTGTAAAGTGGATTGAATTCGGGACTCCGAGGAGGCCAAGACATCTGACTCCCACGGCTTATCCAGTAATTAGAAAAACGAGTATTCAGATAGTCTCTGACAGGTCTAGAAAAGTGTGCCGGTGCTCCATCCTGCATGAACAACATGTTTCATCTTAGTTCTAGAGGAATATTATCTAAATATTCGGGTAACTGAATTTGACGAAAATTAAAATACATTTCGCCTTTT
The DNA here is from genome assembly GCA_031761425.1 of Cosmopolites sordidus. Lineage (NCBI taxonomy): Eukaryota > Metazoa > Arthropoda > Insecta > Coleoptera > Curculionidae > Cosmopolites > Cosmopolites sordidus. The sequence goes on along the minus strand of JARFXV010000253.1, from coordinate 646,685 downwards.
AAATTATATGGTAATTCGAATGGACCCAATACATAATCACCAATAAGACCACATCAAACGTTAATTTTAAATTCGCGTTGGAAATGTCGTTCGGATACTAAGTGTGGATCCCATCCATGTTTATTTCTAAAATTGAATACATAATTTTTTGTTAAAAGATGGGGTCGGCATTTTGCTGGATACGACAGAAACGGGCAAATTCCAGTATGATTGGAAAATCAGCTTCTAGTAGACACTACACAAGCGTGAAGTGAAACGGATACAGTCCCTTCTCGTGAAAAAGACTTGCCTACCCCAACAGAGTAATGCGTCTGGTGCTTATTTCTCTTTTTTTCGGTTACGCGAACCACAATTTCTTCTTCCTAGTCGGTGGTTAAAGTCTTCGAATGAACTGCGCTATCTAATTTCGGAAGGAAAGAACCTGTGTCACCCAGTCTGTCGTAAAGATTTTTGAAAATCTTAAAATCCGGCTGTCTTGGTTGTGGATTTGTTTCCAAATATCTTCGATGAATCCGGCGTCCACTCAAATTTTCTTGCGCGTATATGCCTATCATATCTCGAATCTCTTCATTAGAAAACAGTGTATGTTTGGACATTTTGTTCTTGACTTAAGTGAAAATGTTTCAAAAGCTGTTTTACTATAATGTCTTAAAATTATTATTATTATTTAAAACTATTTTAACTATTTAAATATCCACAGTATTAAATATTGATAATCAATGTAAACGTTTGACTAAATTTCCAGGGCGTCTTGATGTATTTGTTTTAATAGCGCAATAAACAATTCAAACGCAGATATCTGGAAAAGGGTAATTCGGAGCGACATTTATAAGGAATACCTTATTTGTGTAAAAAAAGTGAACAAAGTGATATTTTTATTAAATATGTGAATACACTAAGGCGCAAAAAATGTGTGACCTTTTCAAACGCAGAAAAGTGCCGCAGACAGCGCCCTCTACAATATACATAAAATTTTTCGAATTTAAATTTTTTACTTTAAAACACCCCCACTACCAAATTTCGTTCAAGAAAGATTCTATTTAAGACATTTATTCACGAAAATTGAAAATAAAATTATAACTTTATTTTGACGTATCTTGGTTATTATTAACTTTTGGACTAAGGTAAGTAGGGTTAAATCGCAATATTTTTACTCGGATACTATACTTTACTTAATTAGCGGACCCCTGTATATATATATATATATATATATATATATATATATATATATATATATATATATATATATATATATATATATATATCTTGAAGTGGGAATTAATGTAGAACGAGGTGTACGTCAGGGTAACGCAATATCGCCTTTTTTTTCTCGGCTGGCCTTGAAGAAGTATTCCGTCAACTGGATTGGGAACAGGATGGTGTAAAGATCAACGGTGCAAACTTAAACCATCTTAGATTTGCAGATGATATCGTTTTCCTTTCACAAGACCCAGAGGAGCTGCAAAGATGCATACAAGAACTGCAAAGGGCTGGAGAACCATTTGGCTTGAAAATCAATTTGAAAAAGGGTCAGGTTATGTTCTATAACTTCGCCGAGGACAGAAGAATTTCAGTTTTTGGAAGGGATTTGGAGATTGTAGATAGCTTTATATATCTTGGGAAACGGATTTCAATGGAGGGGAATACCGCCCAGGTGGAATGGCGTGTTAAATGTGGCTGGCAGGCATTTGGCAGGCTCAACATTGTGTTTAAGTGCAGACTCCCACTTTGCCTGAAAAGAAAAGTCTTCGGTCAGTGCGTTCTACCCGTTATGACATACAGAAGTGAAACCTGGACACTCTCATCGCAATTCAAGGGCTTCGGGTAGCACAGAGGGGAATGGAAAGATGTATGCTTGGCATTACAAGACGAGACAGAAAGTCCTGCGCATGGATCAGGGAACAAACAAAAGTTTGTGTCATCATTGGAAAAGTAAAGCAATTGAAATGGAGATGGCCACTCTAGCTCTTGTCAACCACAGATCCAAGCAGCAGTAAAATCACAGGACACGGCACCATGGATTTCTTTATCGTGTAGAGATCAATTAGACAGGGCAACACAATTTCACTGTATCCGATCACACCAGCCCTAGAGAGAATTTTCAAGCAGATGGACTGGTTCGGGTGGGGAATCGGCATAAGCCGAGAGATCTTAATATACCTAAGGTTTGCTGATTATAGAACTGGTTGAGAAATCAAAAAGCATTAGTGTTAAAAATAAACTTAAATAAAACCAAAATATTATAATAAACTTAAATAAAACCAAAAAACACACATATTTAGGCCAAAGGAAAAATTCTTTATCAGGGAAAATGACACTTAAATGGGAAAGGACACTGAAACCGAAGGAATAATCAAACTTAGATGAACGGCTTTATAACAGCTCGAAATTCAAGTAATTTCCATTTTTCCAGAATATATCAAAACTTATTTGCTTACTCGATCTGCGCATGCGTCTAAAACTTTGCAGAACATTATCTAAAGCCGCGTATTCACTTGAGCATGAACGCGAACGAGACAAGTGTCTTGATGGTCCTCATGCATTTGGGCTGCTCAGGAAAGTTCATAGAGATTTTCCATTCTTGCTTTTTCAACGCTTGTAAATAAAAATATATGTTGGATTTGTAATATTTATTTACATATTAATAATTCCTGTGGTATTTTCGATGCTTACTCTGCGATTCGGTCTGACAAATAAAATACTTCTTTTGCAAATATCGATATTATTCATCAATATATTCTTCTTGAAAAGCAATACAATTATTCCAAAGCTTTTCTAACATTTTAACAGGTTTTTAATAGAACTCTTTGACTTCAAAATATTTTTCAGTTTTGGCAGTTACCTCTTCATTGGAGGATTTCTTTCCAGCGAGCATTTTCTTGAAGTCTGAGAACAGGAAATAATCTCTGGAGGTCAGACCTGGAGAATACGGTGGATGAGGAAACAATGCGAAGTGTAGTTCATGCAATGTAGTCATCCTTGCCAACAATTTGTTACATGGTGGATTGTTTTGGTGAAACAGCATTTTTTCTTGATCATTTAGAGCTTTTTTTGCCATCTCGCTTTCTTCAAACGTATCAATAACGCTATTGTTGGTTTTAACTTTATTGAGATAATGGATAAACAATATCCCGTACGCATCCCAAAATACAGAGGCCATAACTTTGCCTGTCGAATGTTGTGTTTTTGTTCGATTTGGACGGCTTTCACCGGTTGCTGCCCACTCAGCTGACTGCCAATTTGACTCTGGAGTGTAGTGATGGCTTTATGTTTCATCCATTGTCACATACCGCATGAAAAAATACTTTTTATTTCACTTAAACACCTTCAAATATTGGTTAGAATCATTAATACGTTGTTTTTAGTCCGCTGTTAGTAAACGCGGTACTCATTTCAATAACCGTTTACGTATTCCCAAATATTCATGTAAAATGGTGTAAATACTTCCTTTCGATATCTTCATGATATCAGTTATCTCCTGCATCTTTACTTTACGGTTTTGCGAATTTTTTTGATTTGTCTGCGCTGATTTGTTGATCTGTTGTAATCACCTCATTTGGACGTCCAGAACGTTCAACACCATCGGTGTTTGTATGGCCACGTTTGAATTCACCATACCAATCAATAATGGTTGATTTTCCTGGGGCAGAGTAGGGGTAATGTTTATCAAGTTATTGTTTTGCGTCAATGGCATTTATTTTTTATTAAAATGTAATGCTTAATCACACAAAATTACGTTTTTCCGTTGTTTTGAAAATGACAAAAGAATGGTCACTTAAAACACAACTCAGAAACTTATAGAAACCTATAATTATTATTAATAATTAATTAAACTATAATTTTGACACATGACGTTTGGAGGTTGGCACACTCGACCACTGGTAAGGATTTTTCGCAAATGATGTAGTAGATTTAAAAAAAATATATAAACTATTTGCGTTTATTTTTCTCTTAAAAAAATCTTTCGCACTCTCCAAACTACTCTATATATGGCAGTTATTTAAGAACTGTTCGTGGTACAAAATACATAATATTTTAGTTGTGATACACACTGTGTAATTCATACACACGCCTCACACATGCCAACAATCGCTGTAAATATCAATATCAAATCTAAACGCAATCATAACGAACTCTGTATTTCCCAATCAGATAAAAGCATTCTGTGTACGTTATTAAAAAAAAATTAATGGTCGCAAATACCGAAAATATTTCAGATTGTCAAACTTCATTTCTGACAATGAACTGACACATACCTTAACCGAAGTGGAAAAAAATCGTGTTGTAAAATACTTCCTACATTTTTCGTTTAATCCGTTAAACTCGTATTTGGCTAGTTCTAATTTGGGATTATCTAGAAATCGTATCTGTTGTCACTATATTAAAGTTAGGTTTTTTGTGTGTGGATTTTCAACAGACTGTAATATATTTAACAGGATATACCAAAATATAGTTTATCTAATTCAATATAAAATGTATTGGGTTGATAACAGGTCTTTGAAATTGAGCGGTTTTTTTAATTCTTGAATAAAACGCATATGGTGTTGTGAATTTGCTTAAGTCTAAAATAATGTATAAGAAGGTATTCCAATCCTGCAAACGATGCACGGTGGCATTTTTAGCCATTTTAGGGGATAAAAATTCGCAAAAATGTTATCAACAAATCCAAGAAATTCACTTAAAATCATAAAACAGACTATTTAAAGAAAGACAAAATACATTTTGAAAGTCAAAACTTGTAATATCTATTATGCTGCTATTTAACGAAAGTCAATTTAGCGAGACCTATTTAATAAGCGGCTTAAGTTGTTTACGACCAGGTTAGGCATGAACGTGCATTGTTTTGAGCTGTCATTGTTCTGACAGGTTGAATGATATGAAAACGCCAAAGTGCAGTTATTTAAATACTTCGAAGTTGATTATATAGTTTTTGACAAATTTTGTGATATTTAGAAGGACATTTTAAAAATTTATGTTATTTGTTCCAAAGATATTGTGTATTTTAAAGTTTACAAGCTCCGCAAACCTGCCCTTTACGCCACATTAAGGTAAGGTATTTTTGTCGTAAAATTTGGTTATTTTTCTAAATACTTAATATGTGTTTTAGGCGCCCCTAGCGGCCTCTTTTAAAAATATGATTTTTACAAAGTTTTATTTAGCTTCACGTTATTGTTTTGTTAGTCTATTTTTATGTTAGGGACAAAACAGTTTTCGCTTTTGATACCCAATCAGCTTTAAATTTGATATGCGTTTACAGTACCAGTAATATAATAATGTAACATTACAAACTGTACAGCTTCCCCTCTTTAGGAGGGGTCGGGGGGCGGAGAAGGGTGCCATCTAAATGACTATGTTTGATTTTGTTTAAAATGGAGTATTTCTAGTTGGAAATTTTTGAATTTTAAGTTTACCTTTGTAGTTGTATTTCTTATAAAAAATACCCTGGGGGGTTGAAAGGGGTGGGTTTTCATATCCCGAGAACGATAAAAGGTAGAGCCTTGTGGTTTTTACGATAAGTAAGCTATCAAAAAATAAAAAGCTTCTGTTTAAAAAATAATAATAAAATCAACCCTTGGCGGTTGAAAGGGGTGGTTTTTCATATCTCCAGAACAGTAAAAGAATTCTTCCTTTAAACTGACATAGCAAGACGTAGAATAATAATATAAGTCCTGGGATTTCTTTTAGGTCCCGGAGGTGCTGTATGGGCAGAATTGGTCACAGACGCTTAACCTTGTTGCAGTCTTCCAGATAGTTTCTTTGGCTGATGTAATCGCTTGCGTAGCTGTTCCGGAGGATGATCTAATGTTGATATTGCTTAGGTTTATCAGGTTTCGCGAGAATTGCAGATTAAGGGTATCTTGTTACTAGGAAAACCTTGAAGATTGCGTACTGGTTGGCATCGCGTAGTAGCTAGAGGTGGCCTAGAAGTCGAGAAGTTGATATAACATACATATACATTTTAGTTCGCACCTATCGTTCTTAATATTTTATCACAAAGCTAAAAATGTATTTTTAATTTTTAAAGGCTTTTTAAAATACCTTGTTTATAAAAACTACTTTTTATTTAGACATGTTGTCAATACAAAATAGAGAATTGTATGAAGTATGGGTCACAGAACGCGATCAAAATAGGAAAAATAAGGTAGTGTTAGAGCATGTGTGTCAAAGTTATTAGGTGAGGATTTTAAATGGAACAAAAATGCAATAGTAGCTCAGAGTAAAATATTTGGGAAAAACGAAAAACATATTAGGTGGTACATACATACATATTTCCTAAATTTTAATTAAAAAAAAAATGTTATCAGACTACAGATCTTCTTAAAATTATAAACCTTCTTGGCCTTGACTTTTTATTTTAATTTAAGAATTTTAAGATATATGTATGTATAACAACTTTTCGATAGACAATTGAAATTTCCCTGTTGGATAAGATTTAAAAAATAGTTACTTCTAGTTCATTTTCTTTTAAAAACTGTCTTTCCAACATCCAAATATAAACTAAGTAGAATTTTTGTGGGAATTTTCCCAAATATTATTTAATGAATTTCATATTGACGAATTTTTTAAAATGTTAAAGTCCTTAATGTACATATGTTTTTTACTATAGAATGTAAATATTTTTACTTTTAAACTGACTAGAAATACTTAATACATATTACTATCTGAAAGTTCTTTTTTTTTTCTCAAAAATATTTTTAAAATATATTCCTAAATATTTAAATAATTAAAAAGTAAATATCAAAGCAGTGTAATAGTATAGAAGTATAATAATACTTATTACAAAATTTAGGTCATTTTCTATTGTTGCAAAAACTTAGAAAAGGAGTAGGTACTTATTTCACCGATTTATTTATATTTATTTTAATTTAAGTTTGTATAAATTGTAAAATAAATATGTCTATAGGTGATTAATTAGCAAACATTAATCATTATTACAATATTAAAGAATTTTTCAAAACAAAAAAATATTAAAATTTTGTTTTAAAAAACATTTTTAATTTATTTCGCCTAAACTGCTAAAAAATGCCACTGTGCGACGATGGGAAATGTGTCAAACGGTGGCGCCATCTCAAGCATATCCAATGCATCAATTTAAATCATCAATTTTTATGGCGTGCCGACTTAGTAGTTTGGGGTTCAAATCCTAACCATTCTTGTAACTTTTTTTGTTCAAAAATAGTATTAAAATTATTCTGTTATTAATTTCTGATAATTATTAAGTTGCAATTTATTTTTTCAGTGTCTAGTGCTAAATAATTAGTAAAATAAAAAAATACGTCATACATTATACACGTTTGTTTTATAATTGAAAAAGCGTGCAATAACTCTAATTATATAATTTATACAGAAAATATAAAAATACAATAAAATGAACACAATACAGAAAAACAATAAAATGAATATATTCATTTCCGAGCACTTCTAGAGCTGTAGCGGTTCATAGAATTTCTGAAACTAATTCAGGTGATGTTTTATAATAAATATATAAATATAAAATAAATGTTAGTCGGATGGTGAAAAGTTAACAGAGTACGGTGGATGGATCAAAACATCCCAATCAAGTGGTATAAGTTTGTTTTGTGTGGTCAAGTTTAAAGGGTTTTTTTCAAAGTTGAGTCATTTATTTTGACAGGTTGTAGAACTCGTAAAAAGAAGTAATTTTACCAAAAATCATTTATATAAAATGATGAATGAAAGTTGCAAAATAAAGAAGTTATGAACAGTTACAAAATTTGGCAGCAGACCTGACTTTTTGATATTCTCGACCACTGCGTTGTAAAACTCGCAAAGGGAAGCCAGTTTAGCAAAAATCATTTATATAAAAGTTGCAGAATAACAAAAACAAACATGTTACATGTTACAAAAATTGTTCAAAATTGTCACCATTTGTTCGGTTAGCACAAAATCTTGCTGGGCGTACCTATACGTCACTACACCCGTCAAAAATAAAATCCCGGTATCCAAGAATAACATCACCAGCGTTTTTGATGTGATGTTGTTATTTCACAGTATTTACTTTTCGATCGTGATAAACTAACTTTTTTAAATAGCCCTACAGAAAAAAATCGAAGGGAGTTAAATCCGGGGAGCACCCAGGCCAAGAAATGGGTTCATTGCGCCCTATCCATCAGTAAGGAAATTCATTATTTAATTGTTTGTTAACTTCTCGTCTAAAATGTGGCGGAGCTCCATCATGTAGAAACCACATTTAAAGGAACATCTTGTAATAATTGTGGCAGATTGTTTTGAAGAAAGTCTAAATAATTTTCACCTTTCACCTCCATTTCTTGTAAATGTGACCTCGTCGGTAGCCAAAATAAATTTGGTAAAATTTCCATTTCTGTTGTAGTGACGTAAAAGCCACTGACAAAATTCAACTCTTTTAGGATAATCTTTGGGTTGTTACGCTTGTACTCATTGATAATAATAGGAATAAAAGTGTTTTTGTCGTATAGTTTACGAAAATCGCACTCAAAAGAAATATCGTACAAGAATACAAAAAACTAGTCATACCCAGTATCAGCAGTAGACAAATATTTTATATTATTATTATTCACGTATGGGCCCTGGTGGACGTATGGGACCACGCGAAGTACAATCAGAGGCGTTTGTTGTTATTAGCTTTCCTTTGTGCCCATACTAATTTCATTCTTTCGCTATGAGCTTTTTTCCTTTCGTCAGACCAAGTTGTTCCAGTCTTCCTACATTTTTCTCTCTGGCCAACCTTCCAAACGTTAACCTTGTGTCTGAAACAGCCTCTATCCTGAATTTCACTTTGTGTAATATTTGCTGATCTTAGGTCCTCTTTAACTGCAGCAATCCATTTAATTATTTCTACTTTACTACTTGTTAGTCTACTCGGATACATCCGTTTTATGAGTCAGTAAAACTTAAGTCTTCTTTTTCTCATATCGCTATGTAAATCTGTGTATTGTTTGATTTCTTGGTTTTCTCGAAGTCGGTATGTTGTGCTATTTATTTGTTTGGGGCCTAAGATTTGTCTTTCCTTCTTTTCAATGTCCTCGATGTCTCTCTTTCTATTCAAAATGATCGTTTCTGCTCCATATAGACATTCTGGCTTAATAACTGTGTTGTAATGTCTCATTTGAGTGTTTTTAGATATGCATTTTTTGTTGTAAATACTTTGTATAAGTCTCAATGCCGTTTCCATTTTTTGACGCCTACCCTTATTGGCTGCTTTTTCCAACCCATTTTCCATGATTATTTCACCCAATTATTTGAATTGAGAGACTCGTCTGATGTTATCATTCTCGTTCTGCTGTTTCTTTTAGGATTTCAATCTGTTTTTGAGCCGTTAATACATCTTGAGCTAAAATTGCTAGATCATCAGCAAATGCCAGACAATCAATTTTGATGTTGGTTCTCCCCAGTTTAATGGGCTGGTCAATATTCAGTGCCGACTGTTTTTCACGCCACTCCTGTATTACTTTTTCTAGAACACAGTTAAATAAGAGTGGCGAGAGTCCATCCCCTTGTCTCACACCAGTTTTAATTTCGAAGGGTTCTGAGATGTCACCCATGAATTTAACTTTGGACCTCGTGTTAGTTAACGTTGCTTTAATAATTGCCAGCGTTTTCAGATCTAGTCCTTGTTCTTTCAAGATTCAGAATAAAGATTCGCGGTCAATAGAATCATATGCTTTTTTGAAATCCACAAATGTACAGACGAGATTTTTATTGTACAGATTTTGATGTCTTAGGATCAACTTTAGATTCAGGATCTGTTCAGGGCAGAATCTGCCCGGTCGAAAACCTGCTTGATATTCATCAATTTTAGGTTCTAACTGTTCCTGTGCTCTGGGAGCTGGGAGAAGAGATATCCCTCTGTTGTTGTTTACATCCGTTCTACCTCTTTTCTTGTGTAGTGGATGGATTAGAGCATCTTTCCAATCTTCCGGAATCCGTTCGGTTCGCCAAACTTCTCGCAGAATTTTGGTTATTTCCTTGATTGTACCTCGACCAGCGTATTTGAAAAGTTCAGCAGTGATTCTATCTTCATCAGAAGCTTTGTTATTTTTAAGTCGCTTGATTTGCCCAATTATTTCATCTTCATTCGGTGGTAATGAATCTGGGTTTGTTTGTTTAGGGTTTAGTGTTGGTCATTTGTTTAAGGGCTCAGGACAGTTTAGTAGTTGTTCAAAATATTTCGCAAGTTCTTTGCAATTGTCTTAGTTATTTAGAGCTAATTGTCCGTTTTCCGTTTGGAAGCAAATACTTTGGGGTTGTATATATATATATATATATATATATATATATATATATATATATATATATATATATATATATATATATATATATATATATATATATATGTATGTATATATATATGTATATATATATATATATATATATATATATATATATATATATATATATATATATATATATATATATATATATGTATATAACTTATTTTGTAACTGATAGAAAGAAGTTTTAATTCCAGTAAAATTATTTATTTTTACCAGTTCTACAACATGTTAAAATAAATGACTCAACTTTGAAAACTTCGTGCATGTATGGTTTAGGATTGTCTCAATGGAACGCAATTCGCTTTCTGTTGTGAGATAGTACCAATAATGCGAGCGGTCAGTCACAATAATGCGAGTGTAAACATAAGTTTTTTTTAACTCGAAGAGATTTATTACTAAATACCAAATAACTTTTATAAACTAGTCGACGCGTGTTTCGCTAATCATATTATTACAACATCATCAGGGAATTACGTAATTTATTTTTCAAACTAAATATGTTCTACTTATATGACAACCGTACCCAATAAAGCGAGTAAAAATAATGAACAGTGAAGTAACTCAACGTTATATTAATAATTCAGAAAGTTGACTGAACGGAATAGGCTCTTTATCCCGCGTCCATGGTTTTTATACATTTTTCTAGTTGAGAGCTTCATATGCATCCAAAGCTCTATTATTATTTACTTTTTTTTACGAGCTGCCAAGACGAATGGTCGACCAAAGACGATGGTTGACCAAAAAATGTACAAAATGGTACTGACGACTGTCAACTGAAAGTACGCGAGCTAGCAGGCATGGTAGGCATTTCAAAAAGTGCTGTACTGTAATTGTAATTGTAAAGTGTTTTACACTGTACTGTGTACACTGTACTGTGACAGTGTGTACATTGTACTGTGATTGTAAAGTGTTGTACACTTCGACTGAAAATTTGGACATGAAAAAGCTGTGCGCAAAATGGGTGCCGCGATTACTCACAATGAAACAAAAACAGCAAAGTTTCGTAGGAATAAAGCTGAGTTTTTGCGTCGATTCATAACCATGGCTGAAACATGGGTCTATTACTTCACACCCTGAGTCGAAAGAACAGCCAAAACAATGAGCTGAAAGGGGAGAATCAGCTCCAAAGATGGCGAAGGCAGTTCCGTCTGTAGGCAAGGGCATGACGTCAGTTTTTTTGGATGCGCATGGGATAATTTTCATTAATTATCTTCAGAAAGAAAAAACAATCAACGGTGAGTATTATGGTGAAAAAGAAAGTTTTGTTTCATAGAGACAATGCACCAGTTCACACATCCGTTATCGTGATGGTTAAAATCAATGAGTTAATGTTCGAATTGCTTCTTCACGTACCATATTCGCTAGACTTAGCCCCTTCGGATTATTTTCTGTTTCCAAACTTCAAAAAATGGTTCGGTGGTAAAAGATTTGGCAACAATGAAGAAGTGGAGTCTGTGGTTGATGGCTATTTTGAGGAGCTCGATGATTCTCACTATAAACAGGAAATCGAAGATACTGAACATCGCTGGGAAATGTGCATCGAGCTAAAAGGAGACTATGTAGAGAAATAAAGATATTTTTTCTAAATTTATTGTGTTTTCTTTGTTAGGTCGGGTAGTTCTAGAACTACCTTCTTATCTATTTTAGAAGATCTTGGAATATTAACTTGGAAACAATTCTATTAATTGTGCATGATTTAAGAAAGAAAAGGTTTACTCTAAAAGCTTAATTTTGACCGTGTACTTACGATAAAGATTTAGTTCCGCTGGCCGTAAATCCATTGCACAGGGTGGTCCAAAGAGTTGTTAAATTTTTAAAATTAAATAAAAAAAAGCAGGTTGATCAATTTCGACTAATTTAATCTTAAAACTTACAAAAATCCTTGGGAATTCATGTTCTAATGATTATGTTGCAAGATGATATGTGTCCAAAAAATTTGATCCATAGCAGTCTAAGCACCCCTGAAGCCGATCTCTAAAATTCGCCATAAAGCGTTGGTAAGTGAGTGCCGTTATGGCTTCGAAATCTTGCCGAATATTTTTCTTTAGATGTTCCAGAGTGGCAGGACGGTTGCAGTACACTTGACTTTTAAGATAACCTCACAATACAAATCAAAGGTAGTCAGGTCCGGACTTCGGGGGGAAGGGGGGCAAGGTCTCTTCGAGAAATCAATTTTTCTGGAAAAACGGCCTAAATGACGAACAAATAGAGATTTACCATTACTGAGCGGCCTTGGAGTTGTATTCGAAAAAAAAAACGGGCCGATAATTTTGGATGCCAACCTGGATCGGAAACTGTGACCTTCGGGCAATGCAGATACCTTTCGAGTTTCTTTTCAGAGTTTTCTCTATACCAGTAGCGACAATTTTGATGATTAACATGACCATTAAGGAGGAAATTAGTCTCATTGAAGAATAAGATGTTGACGACTGCCGGAAATCGGTTCATCATTTCGTTAGTGAATAAAACTCTATCAGCGGGGTCTGTCGGCTTCAATTCTTGCACTAACTGAATCTTGTACGGGTATATTTATAAATATTTGTGATGGATGCGAAGCACAGATGATCTCATCACATTTAAAGCAGCTGGGCTTTTCGAGTCGATAAGTTTGGTTGTTGGCGCACGGACGTTCTCACTCTCTCAATGTTTTCATCTGTTCTTGCTGACCTTCGACGGCCGGGGACGCGTTATTTATCGTTGAACCAGTTTCCTTAAACTTATCATGCAAATTGAAAGCCGAAATCAACGATGCGCAATAGTAGCGGAATTGTTGTTGTGATAATACTCGCACACACAAAACGAGCGTTTCTCTCCCCAATAACGCTGCATGGTGACTAAATTTCCCTGAGCCGAACTATCGTTTAAGACTGATCCCACCTTTCTACCCCTCCTACCAAATTTTCTACAGCTCAACCAAGCATCTATAACTTTTTGAACCACCCTGTGGATCACGCCGGTCGATAAACTTAAAAAAGTGACTTGGTGTTTAGTGGAATATCTCTTCGAGTTTAGTGTTTCCAATGGAAGGTTTGTTTGAAGTCTTTTTGTTGTTCTAGAGCCCATTCGACAAACTCACGACTTTTGTCATACCTATGTGGGTTTAGTTCGTGAGTCAAGTTATTATTATTGAAAAGTCTAATTCTTGAGAACATTGAGGGACGGAGAAAAGTTCATTTTGAGTAACAATGTCTCTTACAGCAACAATGTTCTTTTGACTTCTGGTAGTTCGATGTTTTGGTGGTTTGGTATCATACATAACAAAGAATCTTGCTCTGATAAATTGCCATTGTATACTGACCACGATTGACAACTTGTGATATGAATAATATTTTAAATATGGCTCTTATGGTATTTCAACATCGTATCGTTTGACATTCTAAAAATGTAATGTTCTGTTTCATATCAGGAAGTGTTTAAAATATGAAATTATATGTGCATAATAAAGTTAATTTATACTTAACTAGTATGTATCATTTAAGATAATGACAATACTGATTGTATCTTTTGAATTCAAGACATCCTGTTGACACTGAAATTTATACGATTCGCTAATCAAGTTTAGAGCAACACTGTAGTAGCAACACGTTATTGTTGTTTATAATATGTCCAATAATTACTTTATTAAAAATCAATAATTCCTTGTTATTGATAAGATCAATTTTGTCGACAATTGACAAGCATATTGTATCACTAAGCTCATGGCCATTTGGTATAGCAAAAAAAAACTGAAAGAACGGTTATCAGTACTAAATATCTCCAGTAAAATATTGATTTGCGTTGGCACTATTTTAAAAAAACCTATATGTTTATTGTTTCAGAACTGAATATTCACAGTATGGTCAAAACGTTAACTGGATCAACGTAATAAATTTCATCTTTTAGCTTTTTCTGAATGCGGTGGGCAAAGAAAGCAATGAGACTGGTGGCGTAGAAGACAGGATGTCTTCTGTACGAGTTTGAACTCCCTAGAGTCTCTTGCTGGTCCGTAGCTTTTTTTTCGTGAATTGTTTTTTTTTCTAGTGCGTTATTAAAATAAGTGACAATTTCGGGTAAGGGTGCGCTATCAAGTTTTATTTCAGACTTGAGCACACTACTACGGAAACTCTTGCAAAACATTAAGAGGTCTATTGAAACAGTGTCCTGTGAAGGTCTCAGGTTTTCAGATGATCTAAAGCATTCTCAGGCTATCAACTGCAAGAAGTGGTGAAAATGCCCACTGAATCTGGGATCTTGCTCGTTCTGATCGTCGGTTGACGCTCGGAATAATCGGGAAAAAGTTGATTGATCTCTTTACTACCACTTTATCAAAATACTATTCAGTGTCTCATTTTACAACATTGTTATGAAATGCTTCAAGGTTTCCGGGGTAATGCAGTTTTAGGGTTTATATACCCAATAAGCCTCGAAGATATGGAATCAAAGTTTATACCTTAGTTGATACCAAAATGTTTTATGTCACATCTATGGAAGTTTCGTAGAGAAACAACTCGGTGGCCCTTATCAGTTGGATACATTAAATGTGGCATTAGTTCCACGATTATGTCAACCAATATGGGAACCTAAAAGAGAAATAGGACAATGGATATTTTTTTTACAAGCATAGAATTGGTAAATAAACGTCCGAATGATCACGGTCTGACCATAGTAGAAATACTTAGACACACATTCACAAGACACACATTCCACCATATTTAGTAAATGTGAAGCGTCCAGAAAACACGAGTACGTTTGCGTTGCACTTCAAGTTCAAGCAACTCTTGTTTCATACGTTCCCCGAAATAATAAAAATGTGTTGCTTCTATTTACTATGCATTTCTCATATACCATCGACAAAATGGGTGGTAAACCTGAAATTATTATCGATTATAATAAAACCAGGTGGCGTTGACGTGGTTGACAAATTTAGTGAAACTTACAACTGCGCCCAAGTTATGCGTCATTGACCGATAGTTTTGTTTTATTGCGCAATTAATGTAGTAGATATAAATCCATATATTATTTACCAAAGCTATATAAAAATGAATCTGATCATTCCTTAGCAAGTTTTTTCAGAAAAGCTTAGATTTGATCTAGTGAATGAACATATAAGGGGACGAAGTATACCACAAAATATCCTGAAATCAATTCGTTTTAAATTAGTAGAAATATGTGGGTTTGAAAATGAAAATAAGCTGCCTAGCAAAACTACTTATAGGAAATGTGGTTATTGTGGCAGTAAAAAAAAAAATAGAAAAACTAGATACAGTTGTTATAGGTGCTCCAAATTTATGTATCTAGAACATTTGATAGCTATATGTAAAGAATGAAGTAGTATAGGTAAGGACTAGACATTGTATAAAACTCACTACTCAATGTATTGTTGTGGGAAGTAAATTTTTGTTTGAATATAATTGTTTTCTGTAGTCTGTACTTTGTTCACTTGATATTTGCGGGATTATATGAAAAAAAGTCACTTTTATTTGTTGTCACTTTTTATTTAGTTTCATAATATTTTTTGTTTTATAAAAAATAGAGAATAAAATGTGTTAACTTGGTAAAAAATAATGTGTTTGCTTAAAATACTGTAAGACGCGGTTTGACAGCTTACATTTTAAAACCAACTCCGCTCCTCTTAAAATATCTCGGTCTCAGAGACCGATATTAGTAACAATGGCCTATAAATCCATGTTAGTAACAGAGGGTCAATCATCAGTCCAATCAGAGCAGTCGAACTGAACGGACGTGTTTTCAAAAACTCCCATTGGTTAGCTTCTCCAAACTACACCAAGATGCTCGGTGGCGTGATTGTGACGTTACCAACGGTTTTTCTAAAACCAACTGTTTTTCTAAAAACAATTAATATTTCACAGTTTTTAACGATTTTTCCGCATTTTGTGAATTATTTTTGAAGATCTCGCGCCAATCCTGCAGCAGGATTAGTCTTTGGGCGTAACAAGCCATATTTCTCGGACTTTTGGGTCTCTATTTAGGCACTTTTCGGGTGTTTATCTAGACATTCAAGGTGTTTGGAAGATTGCAGATGACTTTGGCATACTAATATGGCTTCACGGTTATCCGTTCCGGCCCCCGGCCCCCGGGTCGAGGTTATTGCAAGGCTTCAGGAGGAGATTGAACAGTCGCTTCGCGATAATCACGGTCTCAATGAGACGATTTTTGAGGCCAAGGAGCTAATTAAAGACTTAAAAAATCAAATAGCCGTTTTGGCGGCTAAGATCGACAAAAACGAACAAGGGGCCACCCGTACCAACGTGCCGGTTGAATTAAATATAGATTTGGACACGGGAATGTTGATCGACTGCGACTTCCCGCCTCTCAAACCTCCCAAAGGTACTTTCTCCCCGGTCAAAACGGATACCGTTACCCCTAAATTGAGTCATGAAGTGATCGAAGGCGAAATTCTCTCCATCGGTGGAGAATCGTCCGACTCCAACTTCAAAACGCGCGCGGTTAAGAAAAGGCGACGCACAAAACGATCCAGACGATCCTCCGAAGAGGAAAATATTCAAGAACAGACACCAAGGAAAAAGACTGCAGGAGAGGCAGGCCCAAGCAGTGCCCCAACAGCGACGCCAGCAGCCAACGTGGCTACGGAAGATAAAGAGACGGTCGCAAACGCTGAAAAAGTACCTCCGGTGGTACTTCGCTCCAAGAATAATTATATGAAGGTAATGACCGTCATTACCAAAGAAAAAATAGGAACGGACAAGGCGCTGAACCGCCCAGCAGGGGTGAAGATTCAGCCAAAGACAGCGGGTGACTATCGCAAGCCGACCGCGTTTTTCGAAAAAGAAACTATCCCTTTCCATACCTTCTGTACGAAGAGTGAAAAGCAATTACACGTATTACTCTGGAACATCGTGGAAACGGTTTCGGAATAGGAAATTCGCGAAGAACTCGTCGAGCTAGGTTTCACCCCCTCGAAAATTCAGAGGTAGAATAACAAAAAGGGGCAACCACTTGCTCTAGTCTATGTAATCCTCCTCAAAGACCAAAAGGGGATCCACAATATCAAATACCTGGTCCACCAAAAGATAAAGGTGGAAAATATCAAGTCCAATGGGGAAACCTCGCAGTGTTACAACTGTCAAGTCTTCGGACACACGGCAAAGTGCCACATGCCCCCCAAATGTATGAAGGCTAAATGTGCCAACTGTGCTGGTCCGCACCCGGCCAACTCTAAAGCCTGTCCCAAAGACCCCCGAATAAGGGCGAGGGAAAGAAAAATTAATCGAATTCTCCATCTAAACCTCCGCCGAAAATTCCACCACCAACTTTCATTTGGGGGACCCAAAACAATAGCAAAGCACCGGCTTCCACGCAGGTTGCTCCCCCAAAGCCCGCTCCTTGGATGGAGGCTCCAAGAATTATGGAGGCTCCAATTACCGAACTTCACGGTAATGATGCAGCAAATGATGCAGTAGATGGCTGCTATGGTCCAAGAGCAGCTAAATGCTGCACTAGCCATGTTCCAAACCAGTAATGAATAATACAAATTCGTTGCGGGTTGTAACATGGAATTCCAATTCTCTGAATGGGAAAAAATTGGATCTCACGGCGTTTCTGGCAGATCACAGCATAGACGTGGCTCTGATTCAGGAAACCTTCCTTAAACCGAGCGGACGGTTCGGTGTGAGGAATTTCTTCTGTTACAGGGAGGATAGGCTCGGCGGAGCGGGGGGTGGTCTGATGATTCTCGTCAAGAGAGGAATCAGACATAACCTGCTGCCTCCGACGGGCCTCTCTTCCTCAGAAGTCATGTCTGTGCAGGTGACTCTGGAAGGTAATCGGGTCCAACCTATCTTCATGGTACCAGAGAGCCTGCCATGACTTCGATTTAGGTAGAGTTGGCAGGCTCCTGAATAACAACGCTTCATTCATCATTGGAGGAGATTACAACGCCCATAACCGATCGTGGGGTTCGGAACTAACAAACAGGAGAGGAGCTGACCTGTTATCTTTGGCGGAAAGGTACGGGTTGAACCTCCTTGTTCCAGACGAACCGTTCCGCTACCGCAGCTTCTTAGATTTCTTTATCATAAAGAATCGAACGAATTAATGCGAAGTCCAGGTTGTCCATGAGCTTACCTCGGTTCACTTTCCGGTAGTGCTAACAATCGGCACCAAGGTGGATACCTTCCCGCCGAGAAAGAAAACTGATATCTGTTGGAGCAATTTTCAGCAGCATTTGCAAGACAGCGGACCCAACCCGCGTATTGGTAGCGTTCAGCAGCTCGAAGATGCGGTCGAAAAATTAGCTCAAGATATAATAGAAGCCACCCAAGCCCCTACTAAAACCTATCCAGAATCAACTCGGACCACCTTGGACATCCCGTTCGAGGTAAAAGAGAAGATTCGTATAAAAAACCGGTTCTACAGACTCTTTTACCTGACTGGCGACCCTGAACTCCGGCTTCGTGCAAACGAAGCCAAGAGAGAATCCCAACGGGCTCTCCAGGAGTTTAGGGACGACAGGTCTGATGAATTCCTGGCGTCAATCGACACGCCTGATTGATCGCTTTGGAAAACAGGCAAATTCATGGTGGGTAAGGTGAGAGCGCCGGTTCCCCCCCTGAGGACGGGTGATTTTCACGCCGTCACCAGGCGGAGAAGGCGGAGCTCTTTGCCGTAACCTACCAAAAGCAGATGACCTCTTCTCGACCCTCAGTTGAGAAGAGGAATAAAGTTGACAAGTTCAAGCAAGAAATTTTTCTTACAATGGAACTCCTAACCCCGGCTACTTGATCAGCCAATGTCTCCAATGCCAATGTCTCCAATGTCGCCAATGTCAAATTGTCTCGCCGAAGATAATACACGATATTATCCGAGAATTGAAAGTCAGAAAAGTTGCAAGTTTGCAAAAGCAAATTGCGCAGTTGATTAACATTGTCAACTCAATTTTCAGACTCCAGCATTTTCCATCTATATGGAAATATGCCCGAATCATCGTAATCTTCAAAAAAGGAAAAAGCCCACAAGAGCCAAGTAGCTACAGGCCGATTAGCTTGCTTAGCGCCCTCGGTAAGATCGCCGAAAGAGCAATTTTACGTGCTCTGAACGGTGTTCTTGCCGATAAGAATATTCTGCCGGACGAACAGTTTGGTTTGCGGAGGGGGCACGCAGCCGTCCATCAGGCGGCTCATCTCTTGCCGGAGATCAGGCAGGGGTTCGACAGAAGGCGACAGACGGGAGCTGTCTTTCTAGACCTCTCGCAAGCATTCGACAGAGTCTGGCATCTCGGACTCATAGTCAAGATTCTCAGACTCGGTATACCAACCGACCTAGTCAAGCTTTTGGCATCATTTCTAACTGGACGCACTTTCCAAGTGCTCGACGATGGTGCTCTTTCATCCGTCCCTCAAATCGAAGCGGGACTACCGCAAGGTTCTCCTCTTGCCCCCGTAATCTTCAATATCTACATGGCGAACTTTCCAAAGATTCCGCACGTGCAGACTGCATTTTATGCGGCATACGCGCCCTGGGTGATTACATCTAGGCTCCAAAGGCAGACGTTGAAAGCCTCGAGATAGCTGGTCGAATGGCGACTAGCAATCAATGGCAGCAAAACCCAGGCTGTCTTTTTTACCCGAAGAAAGCCGATAATCCGCCAGAATATCCTTATACACGGAATCCCTATCAAGTGGGCCAACTCGGCTCACTATATGGGACTCGAGTTCGACAAGGCCCTTACGTGAATGTCGCATGTCAAGAAAGCCATCGGGAAAGCATACGGAATGCTCTGTATGCTGTACCCCTTAATCAACAGAAGAAGTAAGCTCACGCTCGACAACCAGCTAACTCTGTACAAGTCCATGGTCAGATCAGTTCTTATTTACGGACATCCGGCCTGGTACCCGTTCCTGCCAACCTCATCGATTAAAAGACTTCAGTTTTTCCAATCACGTGCGCTTCGGACTATAGTAAACGCTCCCTGGTTTGTAAGGAATGCGCAAATCCACCAGGAGACAGATATTCCAGAGCTTCAGACGTTCCTGTCCAGACTACTGGACAAATTCCTAGCGATGGCGTCCCTTTTGGACAATCCGCTAATCAGAGCCACGGCAGCCTCATTGCCGGCCGTTGCCCCAGTGTGATCACTCATGTCGGTCACCACAATCCTGCCTAAAGAACGGCAAATACACTCTCCGGATAAACGACATTATCGCGACATCCGGAAAAAATCAGAGAATACAAGTCAGGGCCTTCGGGTCAACTTACCATCCAGGAAGAATAAGTAAGTAAGTAGTGGGTCAATCATAGTAGTAGTAGTAATAGTGGTAGTAGTAATAGAAGTAGCAGTAATAGTAAAAGTAGGCTGGCCCGACTTCCTTTTCCGCTCCAGATACCATTGTATGTAAAATAGTATATACATTATATTGTAGTACTCTTCTGGAAAGTTCGTGTTTTTCAATCCTTGTGGGTGACCAACCCATCTGAACTTTCTTCTTCTTATCTGCTTGCCTATTGGTTCTTCCCCCGTTCGTTGCCACAAATCCTCATTATTTAACCTGTTCGATCACCAAGTTTGTAATATATTTCTCAAGCATCGGTTTATAAATACTATTTATAATGTTTGTTCTATTGCTCTGGTCAATGTTCTGAGCTATAAATCTAGCTATAATTCTGAGCTATAAAGTGGGATCAGCTTTATATTTGAGTTGAATATATTGGTTTGTTGGAATATATTATATTATTGTAAAGAAAAAAGTATCTTACAACAAAAGTATATATATATATATATATATATATATATATATATATATATATATATATATATATATATATATATATATATATAACAATATATATATATATATATATATATATATATATATATATATATATATATATATATATATATATATATATATATATATATAACAATATATATATATATATATATATATATATATATATATATATATATATATATATATATATATATATATAACAATATATATATATATATATATATATATATATATATATATATATATATATATATATATATATATATATATATATATATATATATATATATATATATATATATATATATATATATATATATATATATACATAAAAATGTGATCATCTAGAGATATTAAAAACATTTAATATTAAAAAGGAATATGGATGTGATACTATTGCTGTCGATACAGGACATACGGTTTTACGCCTTCCCTCGTATTACTGAATTTTTAATTCAATTGAGCATATGTGGTATCAGGTAAAATGCAATGTTAGAACAGAAAACATTTATCCGATTCTAAGTGCAAGTGCTGCAACATTAATTAGGAATGTTGTAGAAGTTGGATAAGTTCGATTTACCATGTTATTAAAATAGAAGATTCCTATGAATCATTTACTAATAATATAGAACCACTTATTATTAATGTAGATCAAAGTGGCAGTGCGAGTGAAACCGAATTAAATGTATAATTAAAGTTATAATTTTATTGTACTAATAGATACATTTATTTATTTATTTTTATTGTACTAATACATTCAAAATACACAAACCAATAAACAATATTTTAGTCATACAAAATATTAATAATAATAATTTAAGGGAGGTGTTTTTCCGGAGACTAAAGGCTTTATGTGCGCAATTCACGATCAAGTGGTGCACACTAAGAACTACCAAAAATATATCATTAAGGATGCACAAGTATCAAATGACACGTGTAGAAAATGCCACGAAAAGCCTGACACTATCCAACATATTGTAGGAGCATGTGGTGGACTCTCCCAGACGGACTATTTTCACCATCATAACCAGGTGGCCAGTATAGTCCACCAGGAGCTTGAAAGTCGTAATAACCTTATAAAAGGACGAGTTCCTTATTATAAATACACCCCGGAGGCGATACTAGCGATTTCAGGTTATATTATGACCGAACTATAATAACCGACAAAACTGTTCACTGTAATAGGCCAGATATTATATTGATAGACAACAAGAAGAAAACAGCATTCCTAATCGACATAGCTGTTCCAAACACACACAACACTAGAAGAAAATCTGTTTAAAACAATGCAGAGGGCGATAATCCTTAATACTACTCACATCGCCCGAAAATTTTTGGAAAAATGAAGTTGTTTTTGGCTACGGTCTGCACTTATAATCCAGCTTGGCTGGGAAAAATAATGAAAGGAAAGAAATAATTTAACAATATTTAAATTTTTCCAAAATTATTCAGAAATTAAACCTCTCCGACTCTGGCCCTTTGAAGAAACTAGGGATATTTTTATTGAAATTTATTGGGGCAATTAACATTTTGCCGAAAGACAACGAAATATCTTGAACCGGTCTATACAGTAAATTTAAGGAAGGGGTAGTATTCTAGAAGGATAAAGAAATACATCATGCCAAGAGGGAATACGCTGAGGATATGCCCAGATAAAACAGTGTCAGGAAGATTATAAACAATTTTTTTTTTCACTAAAATAACAGACCAGACCCTGTAATCTTATACGCGGTGCAGCTCTTCTCGATTCAACAACAAAATTTTCGTTTTAGACCGCGTGTGCCCTTCAGAAAACGCTCGACGCCCGTTCTAACCTACTAATACAGTTTTTCCGTCAGCAGACTCATTTCTTCGTTGCCGCCGATATCGTTGTGTGAAAAAGTAAGAGTAGGCGTTGCGAGTGGGGTTAAGCAACGGTCCGGTAACTCTCTAAACCCGACATTAAACCTTAACACCTCAGTCACAATTTCGCACTCGATTGACAATGGTATTATTTCGATTCTGAATCAAAAAACAGAGACATTTGCAACATTGCATAGTCGAGAAACTCAGCTGAGTTTACGAATCGATATCGGTATCGCGTATTTCTTTACCTCCGTTGATTGTATGTAGAATTACTGATTTTTGGACGGTGCAAGTGTGAATCGTGACGCGTTTCGGTTTTCTCCGGTTGGCGACACTGGTTTCGAATTTTTGGCGCTTTTTTCGGTGAGTTTTGCAGTCATTTTTTGTTTTTTTCTTGCGCGTCTTGCAGAAAAATGATGTCTATTTACTTTTCAATATATGTTTAACAATTCTTAAAGATTATTAGAAAGAAAAATAATTAATATATTAATAAGAATATTTTTTTTCGCTTTATGGTAAAAAAAATCTATCATTAGACTCTGGAATATGTGCATTGTGATAATCGAAAAAATCCTCCCCGTTCCTGTTTGAACAGTACTTCCTACAGGATTTGGTTACGATTATTGATGATATGTTTGCGTTAATTTTCAATTTAATATAAATTATTGCTGTTTGTAGGGGTTGTTAGTAACTGTTTCTTTCGGTGGCAATAGCTGTATAGCTGATATAATAGATTTATTAATTATTATTTTATTTATTTAATAATTAATTAAATTAGACCCTTATTTTTCTTTCTATTCTTTTATATACTAGGTCTCTAAATATGATATCGGAATTTGCGAATAGATGGCCCTAGCCGTCAATGTAGACCGTCAAACCGCGTCATTGGCATCATTTCCTTGTTGACATCTGACAAAGATTTTCAACTCATAACAATAAAAGTGTCATACAATAGTATAGTTTGTAATAGCATTGAACATGTCAAATGTTGTGCTTTTAAACTACGATTTGCGGACAACATTGATTTTCTGTTACTATTTGAAGAAAACTGCTGTAGAATCGGATCGAATACTTGTAGAAGCTTACGGTGAGCATACTCTTGGTAAATCACAGTGCTTTGAGCGGTTTAAAGAATTCAAAAGTGGCAATTTTGACGTGAGAAACAAAGAACGTGGAAGACCATCGGAAAAGTTTCAAACGAATTGCAAGCATTGTTGGATGAGGATGATGCCCAAAGGCAACAACAACTCGCGGATCAATTAAATGTGACTCGAGAAGCAGTCTTTACACGATTGAAAGACTATTGCAGAAAGATGGGAAATTCGGTTCAACACGAACTGTATGAAAGACAGCAGGACAATCGAAAAACCACTTGCAAAATGCTGCTCGCCAGGTACAAAAGAAAGTCATTTTTTCATCGAATTGTGACTGGCGATGAAAACTGGATATATTTTGAGAATTCTAAGCGTAAAAAATCATGGGTAACTCCAGGTGAACCAACTACATCGACTGCAAGGCTAAATCGTTATGGGCGGAACACAATGCTCTGTGTTTTGTGAGATCAGAAGGATGTGATCTATTATGAGCTTCTAAAACCTGGCAGAGCCGTTAATGCTGAACGCTACTGACAACAAATGATCGATTTGAATCAAGTTTTGCGTGAAAAACGACCAGAATATCAAAAAAGGCAACACAAAGTGATTTTGCTTCATGATAAAGCACCATAACACACAGCAAAACTGGTCAAGGAAACGATTGAGGCGTTTAGTTGGGAAATACTTTCACATACGCCTTGCTCACCAGACTTGGCACCGCCCGAATACTACTTATTTTCATCGATGGGCCACGCACTTGCTGAGCAGCGCTTCACATCTTACAAAAATTTTCGAAAATGGTTCGATGACTTGTTTGCCTCAAAAGAGCAACAATTTTTTTTTTGGTGTGGTATCCACAAATTGTCAGACAGGTGGGAAAGATGTATAGCTAGCGATGGGTAATACTTCATATTGGGTAATACAATAAACGTGTTTTTCTATACAAAAATTCCGGTTTCATATTTACATGCCTGGTAACATCCTTTAGTTGTCCAGATTTATCATTGTCTCTCACATTAAAATTATCAATTCAGAATCATTGAAATCACTCTGATAGAGCTTGCTTACCAAGAGTAAGCTCAGAGCTTGCTAATGTTAATAAGTGTTTTTTTGTCAATTATGCCATTGTGAATTGCAAGAGAAAATATATTCTCTAATATTATTAATAATTCCAAGTCTATATATTTTATTGTTTTAAATATTATTAAAACATTTTGTTTTATTTTATTATATCTCCATAAAACAAATGTGTTTTATTTTTTCAATACAGTTTTAATTTACTGATGGTAATGTATTTCTCTTAACTTCTTCCATAGAGGAGCTCAAGACTACATATCTACAATAACAGAGATTATGAATAGAACAAATAAAGGAAGAGAAGTGTAAATTGGAAGAGATTCATCATTAAACAGCAAACCACATCTTCTTGACGTGCATTTCGCTAATCATAAATTACAATTTGTTTTTTAATCACCCCCGGATGATGTTAACATGGTTGGCGAAACGCACATCGGGATGATAAAGAAGTTTAGTGTTTAGCCGTAAACCTCTTCAAGTTTTACGTTTCACACCGAAAGTTCTAATAGAAGAACTGAGAAAAGATTGGAACACATGACTAGGATGCACTAAGATGGACACAAAGACGGAGGCAAAGATGGACACAAATATTTGGATACACAGAAAAAATATTTTACAAGATTGTAATACATTTCTTGTAGATCCTAGTGCTCTCTAATATCAAAGAGAAGTTATATCAAAGAGAAGTTATATCAAAAAGAAGTTATATCAAAGAGAAGTTATATCAAAGAGAAGTTATATCAAAGAGAAATTATATCAGAGAGAAGTTATCTCAAAGACAAGTTATATCAAAGAGAAGTTATGTCAAAGAGAAATTATATCAAAGAGAAGTTATATCAAAGAGAAGTTATATCATCAAAGAGAAGTTATATCAAAGAGAATTTGGTACCAAAATGCAAATGTCTCGAAAATATCAGTGACAAAACGAATAACTATCGTATATTAAATTTTCTTGACTTACAGATTCAAATTAAGAATTTTAAAACATCTACAGCCTATATGTTATTGTAACTGTGAAATTTCTTTTTGATTTTGAACAATTTAGGAAAAACAAAAGGTTATTGACGTAGTTAAGTTAGTTTCTCCATGTTAGCTTGCGTTATAAAAAAAACACATAAGTATCTTGTGTTTAAACTTTTGTGGTTTTAATATCGAGCTATAAAAAGTGGAATATTTGTTTTATGGTGGATGTCGTAACCATTGTCCTCTATGGTTTAGGTTTGGTGTTATATTTAAATCGAGGCTACAAATACAGATTATAAATTATTTCTTTGGGTTAGCGTGTGTTTTAGCGGGATTTTTCGCTAAAAACGTTGCGTAAAGACGACAAATAGAAAACACTGTTACACGATATGTAAATATTTTCCATTTGTTTAGGCGTCTAGATTATTCAATGTCATAAGAGGAACATTCTGTATATTTACAATATCATTTTTGAAGACTATTCTCTTTCTTAAGGTGATTCATAAAATCGCACGATTCATAAAATCGTGCGATTTTTTAGTAATAAGCCTTCTTTGTACTGATGTTCTAGGGCTTGATTTTATTTTTTATTTATATACACACATGTTATGCATTTACAATTAGACAAACAACATAAAGACAACAAATCATGTTCTAAGGTCCAATTCAGGAATCCAGATAATTGAAGGACATTAAAGATTCGTTCCAACCAGTGGAAATCCGCAGGTTTTCTTCTTACTAACAGATGTCAAAATAACCGTATTATGAAGGGTAGTAGAGTTACTTGCTCCTTAGATTCTGTCCTAAGATCTAAAGATGTAATAAAGAGATCTAAAATAAAGAGATCTAAAAAAGTATACGGATTTGCGAAAAAGATATAGGAGCAATTAGGAAATTAAATTCTCTACAAAAAAGGTTCTTTCCATTTTCTTCATAAAATTATTATTTATGGAGATATTCTCGATAATAAATTCGTTAACTCCATATAGCCAACACTTTAAGACCTACAAACGTCATTTTTTCTGAAATATAATGTATTGAATGAATGAATTAATATAATGTAGTGGAAAATCAAGGAAATAACCAAAATTCTACAAGAAGTTTGGCGAACCGAACGGATTCCGGAAGACTGGAAAGATGCTCTAATCCATCCACTACATAAGAAAGGAGATAGAACGGATATAAACAACTATAGAGGAATATCTCTTCTCCCAGTTTGTTACAAGATTCTATCTCAATGTCTACTAGACAGAGCACAGGGACAGTTAGAACCGAACATTGGTATTCACCAACTGCTGCAACCAAACCAAACCTGCTTGATATTCATCAAGCAGGTTTTCGACCGGGCAGATCCTGCCCTGAACAGATCCTGAATCTAAAGTTGATTCTAAGACATCAAAAACTGTACAATAAAAATCTCGTCTGTACATTTGTGGATTTCAAAAAAGCATATGATTCTATTGACCGCGAATCTTTATTCCGAATCTTGAAAGAACAAGGACTAGATCTGAAAACGCTGGCAATTATTAAAGCAACGTTAACTAACACGAGGTCAAAAGTTAAATTCATGGGTGACATCTCAGAGCCCTTCGAAATTAAAACTGGTGTGAGACAAGGGGATGGACTCTCGCCACTCTTATTTAACTGTGTTCTAGAAAAAGTAATACAGGAGTGGCGTGAAAAAAAAGTCGGCACCGAATATTGACCAGGCCATTAAACTGGGGAGAACCAACATCAAAATTGATTGTCTGGCATTTGCTGATGATCTAGCAATTTTAGCTCAATATGTATTAATGGCACAGAAACAGATTGAAATCCTAAAAGAAACAGCAGAAAAGGTAGGACTCCAAATTTCCTTTGAAAAGACCGAATACATGACCTGCAACAGACTAAGAACACCATTTCTAAAAACGAAATATGGTAACATCAGACGAGTCTCTCAATTCAAATATTTGGGTGAAATAATCATGGAAAATGGGTTGGAAAAAGCGGCTAATAAGGGTAGATGCCAAAACCTGGAAACGGCATTGAGACTTACATAAAATATTTACAACAAAAAATGCCTATCTAAAAACACAAAACTGAGACATTACAACTCGGTTATTAAGCCAGAATGTCTATATGCTGCAGAAACGCTCATTTTGAATAGAAAGAGGGACACCGAGGACATTGAAAAGAAGGAAAGAAAAATCATAAGAAAAATCCTAGGCCCCAAACAAATAAATAGCCCAACATACCGACTTCGAGAAAACCAAGAAATCAAACAATACACAGATATACATAGCGATATGAGAAAAAGAAGACTTAAGTTTTACGGACACATCAAACGGATGAATCCGGGTAGGCTAACTAGACAAATAGTCGAATTTTATGAAAATAGGAGTAGAGCTAAAGTAGAAATAATTAAATGGATTGCTGCAATTAAAGAGGACCTAAGATCAGCAAATATTACACAAAGTGAAATTCAGGATAGAGGCTGTTTCAGACACAAGGTTAACGTTTGGAAGGTTGGCCAGAGAGAAAAATGTAGGAAGACTGGAACAACTTGGTCTGACGAAAGGAAAAAAGCTCATAGCGAAAGAATGAAATTAGTATGGGCTCAAAGGAAGGCTAACAACAACAAACGCCTCTAATTGTACTTCGCGTGGTCCACCAGGGCCCATACGTGAATAATAATAATGTAGTGAATGAATTGTAGTTGTTTCGGTATTATTGATAATAATCCGTTTACGTTATCAATAAATACCAACTATTTTTCAATGACTTTCATAAGAAATACCTTTATCGCTAAGTTATCTAGGGTTAATTTACAGTGTTATCTATATTTTACTAATATTTATATTTTACCGATAATAATTCTAAATTCTACTTAAGTTACAAAATCCTCTATATTTCAGAAAAAATGACGTTTGTAGGTCTGAAAATGTTGGCTATATGGAGTTAAAGAATTTATTATTGAGAATATCTCCATAAACATGAATTTTATGAAAAAAATGGAAAGGACGTTTTTTGTAGAGAATTTAATTTCCTAATTGCTCCTATATCTTTTTCGCAAATCCGTATACTTTAAGAGATACTTACAAGAAACTACGATTTTATCAAAAAATGAACTTTTTGAGGCAAGTGTTATTTTTGTAAAAAAAAATCCCTGTGTTTTTTTATTAAAGGAATGTTTTTTTGGGGCGTCGGAAAAAAATTCATTTTTAACGACTACCCTATTGTACTCACAGAAACACGAAAGTTTGGATCTATAAAACGATTATTCGGTCAGTAGTCACTTATTGCAGCGAAACGTGGATTCTTACAAAGAACAACTGTACTTAATAAAATTTTCGGTGCTGTGAATGATAATGGAATTTAGAGGATCAGGTATAACTTCGAACTCAAGCAATTATACAAAGATCTGGATATTGTAGACTATGTTAGAGTTCAGTGACTCAGATGGGCGGGAATAGGAGTGAATAGCCGGAAAGAGAAAAAGAGGCAGACACGATGACAAGACAATTTTAGAAAAGATGCTGAAGAGTTACTGCATATTAAAAATTGGTAAGGGGCTATTTGTCTAGTTAGCCTACTCGGATTCATCCGTTTTATGTGTCCGTAAAACTTAGTCTACTTTTTCTCATATCGCTATGTATATCTGTGTATTGTTTGATTTCTTGCTTTTCTCGAAGTAGGTATGTTGTGCTATTTATTTGTTTGGGGCCTAAGACTTTTCTTTCCTTTCCTTTTCTTTCTTTTCTTTTCCTTTCCTTTCAATCTCCTCGATGTCTTTCTTTCTAATCAAAATGAGCGTTTCTGCGCCATCTAGACATTCTGGCTTAATAACTGTGTTGTAATGTCTCAGTTTTATGTTTTTAGATATGCATTTTTTGTTGTAAATATTTTGTGTAAATCTCATTGCAGTTTCCATTTTTTAAAATCTACCCTTATTGACCGCTTTTTCCAACCCGTTTTCCATAATTATTTCATCCAAATATATTCTCCCCAGTTTAATGGGCTGGTCATTAAACTTGAATAGATTTACCACTGAACACCAAATCAATTTTTTGAACTTATCGACGCACGTTTCGCTAACCATGTTTGCATCATCAGGAGATGATTTAATCTACAGGCTGGTCAATATTTAGGGCCGATTTTTTTCACGTCACTTCTGTATTACTTTTTCTAGAACACAGTTAAATAAGAGTAGCGAGAGTCCATCTCCTTGTCTCACTCCAGTTTTAATTTTGACCTTGAGTTAGTTAGAGTTGCTTTAATAATTGCCAGCGTTTTCAGATCTAATCCTTGTTCTTTCAAGATTTGGAATAAAGATTCGCGGTCAATAGAATCATATGCTTTTTTGAAATCCACAAACGTACAGACGAGATTTTTATTGTGCAGTTTTTGATGTCTTAGGATCAACTTTAGATTCAGGACCTGTTCAGGGCAGGATCTGCCCGGTCGAAAACCTGCTTGATATTCACCAATGTTAGGTTCTAACTGTCTCTGTGCTCTGTCTAATAGACATTGAGATAGAATCTTGTAACAAACTGGGAGAAGAGATATCACTCTATAGTTGTTTACACCCGTTCTATCTCCTTTCTTATGTAGTTGATGGATTAGAGCATCTTTCCAATCTTCCGGAATCCGTTCGGTTCGCCAAACTTCTTGTAGAATTTTGGTTATTTCGTTGATTGTACCTGGACCAGAGCATTTCAAAAGTTCAGCAGTGATTCTATCTTCACCAGAAGCTTTGTTATTTTTAAGTCGCTTGATTTGCCTAATTATTTCATTCTCATTCGGTAGTAATGAATCTGGGTTTGTTTGTTTAGGGTTTAGTGTTGGTAATCTGTTTAAGGGCTCAGGACAGTTTAGTGGTTCTTTGAAATTGTCTTGATAATTTAGAGTCAATTGTCCGTTTTCCTTTTGGAAGCAAAGACTTGATTTGATAGTCTGTTAATTTTGTTTTAAATGTTTTGAAAAAATTTCGTGTGTTATTTTTTTTGAAATCTTTCATTATATATATATATATATATATATATATATATATATATATATATATATATATATATATATGCGTGTGTGTGTGTGTGAAGAAAATTTGGGAATATTTTTTTAAACGGATAAATTTTTTAAGCAAAGAACGTTTATTAAATTTTATGCAAAAACCGAAACTTCTCGTTACGATACATCAAAATGCCAAGAAAGTGTTACTGCAAGTCATATTAAACATTTTTTACAATGAGTTTACAAGGACTGATGATAGAGAACTAGTTGAAGATGAATCTCGTTCAGGAAGATCTTCCACTTCAGCCAATGAAGAAAACATTATCAAAATCAAAAATATTGTACTGATCAATTGCCTGTTAAGTATTAAATTTGCGGGAAATTAATTCATAATTTTTGCATCACGATAAGGCACTGTGACATACCGTAATAATTGTTCTTCAATTTTTCGCTAAAAATCAAAGAAATATATACCAGGTTCATCATATATGGTTCCGTTTAAATTTTTCCTGTACCCTCGATTGAAGTAATAACTTGGTGGAGAATTTTTTGAGTCCAAAGAAGTAATTCAATACAGTTCGCTGGTCGCTTTGAAGAAAATACTACCAGTCGAGTATAAGAACTGTTTCGAAAACTGGAAAAAAACGTTGGAATAAGTGTTTTGCAGTGAGTGGAAATTACTTTAAGATTTGGAGACAAAATAAATATGGATGAATAAATAAATACTTTGTGTTTTAATAAAAAAATATTTGCCTTATTTTTTGATTAAAGTTGTACATATAGTTTGTACAAAATTAAAACCATTGCACGTGATCAAAATTTCGGCTTCACTGTTGCCAGATTGCGATTGAACATCATAACCTTACTTTAGCGAATCATTTTTACAATTTAACTTTAATAACAATTAAAAAAAATATCTCCAAATTACAAAGTAAGTAACAAAATTATAATAAATGTTGAAAGTCTTGCAAATGTCGTTGATTTAGTACCTCTAGATAGATTCAGCATATGTAAAATGCTTCGTTCAAAAATCATCGACAACATTTTTTAATATTTGAATGGTTGAATGGTTATTAAAATAAAAAGATTATATAATTATTAGTGACATTTATTGATATATGATATAAAAGTACTAAACAGAAGAAACAATTAAATATGTGCATTCACTTATTTTCAT
Source organism: Cosmopolites sordidus (assembly GCA_031761425.1). NCBI lineage: Eukaryota > Metazoa > Arthropoda > Insecta > Coleoptera > Curculionidae > Cosmopolites > Cosmopolites sordidus. The sequence continues at coordinate 614,518 of JARFXV010000253.1, read as the reverse complement.
TAATCGGAATCTGAAAAGGTACTGGCTGGAATCACTGCTATCATTTGCAGTATTTTACATTTGGTTATGGTACATACTTTGCTACAATTCTTAATAGTTCAGTTTTAAGCCTTTCGATTGAAAAAGCTATATTATTATTAGTTAACAATCTTGAATGGCAGCTTTAGTTCATGTCACGAACAGAGCTTGTATCCAAAGCTGTAGTATTGTATTTGTAACGTTACGTTTTCAAGGAGATTTTAAAACTTCATTGTTTTTCACTTTTTGTGAAATAGTACTAACAGTGGATATACACAACCATAAAGCGGCTGCAACACTCTAAAACAAATATGACAAACTAAACATATCCAAGTATTAGCAATTAACTTAACTTAACATACCTCTCTTACAGCCGCAAATGGTAACATTGGACCATTATTGTCTTGTTTTTGTTCAAAATAATGTATCAGAAATGCCACAAACTCTTGACAAAGACTATTTAAATGATATGGCATCTCACAGGTGCGACTTAAGTTCTTAAAGAAACTGTTTTCGATCGCAAGGTAAAAATGAAAATAAACGTTGTGATACAAAAGGGATAACCTCCAAACGTGTCAATAAATATCGACAAGACACATTTTAAATCTGACAACATCGTATATGCTGCCAACCGAACACAGCAGCTAAATTTGAAATTTATTGAATACGTTCCATTTGACTCTTTTATTATTTAATTTTTGTAGTGGTATTTCTGCTGTTCTTTAATAGCGTCATCGATGATGTATGTCCAAAAGTTTGGAATATTTAAACATTTCACTTTTTTATTGATATTAAGTTTTTGTTTTACTCATTTACGTAATTATCAATAAATTCCATTAATAAAACTCGACACCAATTGACCAATTTGTGTAAAACTGATTTATTATTTTGGAATCAAAAAATTACATTGTACCAGTTGCCTTTAAAAGTAAGTTAAAATGAAAAGAACAACTTTCTAGCAGCAATAATTCCCCCATCGGTCTGTATGCATTCTTGTAGGTGATTTGGCATGCTATTGATTAAATGATCATATTGAGCTTGTGGAATTCTCTCCCATTCTTCATGAGCAGCATCTTTTAATTCTCGCAGGGTAAGAGGAGGATTGTTTTGTTTCTTGATGCGTGTTTTCAGAATATCCCAAGCATGTTCAGTGACAATGACACCCTAACTTGGTTATTCCCTCCTCTTCAAGAAAATGTTGTGCTGCTGCTGTTCGATGAGGAGGTGCATTGTCCTCCATGAAAACAAATCCGTTGCTCACTGCGCCTCGGAACAGACGCACTACAGGATTTAAAACTTCCTCGATGTACACAGCACTAGTGACTCTTCTCTCCAGGACCAGTAGAGGTGACCGTGTAACTTTCATAATACCACCCCCAAACATCACGCGCTCATCTTCAAAAGAGATACGTGGTTGAGCCGTTTCTTGGTGGGCTTGTCGACCTGGAACTCTCTAAAGTAATGTTTTTTATCAATCAGAAACCAAGCTAATTCTCGTCTCATCGAAGAACATCACGTAATTTCAGTTAAGGTTATGATCCACCATTTCTCGAACCCACTGCAATCTTGCAATCTTACATTTTTTTCCTGAAGGGTTAGTTTGGGAACACGTAAAGGTCTTCAAATTTACCGGTTTTAGACTGCGTGTTATCGTTTGTCGTAAAACATTTACCCCGTCAAGCCTAACAAGCTCCCTTGATATACCACTTGTAGATTCCAGATGAGTTCTCGAGCTATTATTGATATCTGCCAGTCTTGTGCAGCTGTTGTACATCGTTTTCTACCACTTCTAGGGCGATCCTTTACGTCATTTGTCTCTTGGAATTTTTTATGAATTTTCGATACAGCACTTTGGGAAACATTTGCAATTTCCGCGATATCACTTTGATTAAAGATGTAACAACGCAATTACTCTTGATCTGATGAAATGAGACATCATGTTTCTAGCTACGCATTTTTAAAGGGATTGATTGAAAATTGAAAAAGAACTGAAATAATGTGTAAGTACCAGTTTCAATGGAATGGGCAAAAATCGAAAAACCTGTGCTATCAACAAACAATGATTTTGTTATTTTCATTTAAAAATGGTCTAAAATAAATATTCATCACAATTTCAGCGTATCATAGGCGTAGATATTATCCTATTTGTAAATATTCCAAACTTTTAGACATGTGTGTACATCTAGAAGTACGGTTTTATGTTAGACAGTTTGTGTATACTTAAGACGTTAATAACTTGGCTAAAAATGCGATATTTTCGCCATAATCTAATCGTTTAAAATGCCAAAGAAATATTAATTTATATTTGTTAAAAACTATCAACATGGAATAATTGGGTAATTTTGAGAATGTGTTTCTACTAATTACCTTTTAAACTCCTTTGAACTACAACATTCAAGGTAACGAGATTTTTATAAGCCTGATGAATTGATTAAATGAATATTTTTATTTAATTTTTTTTCCCTCGCCAAAATAAATTGGGTAAAAATACAACAAGCAAAAAAAAGGGAACAAAAATTAATCGAATTAAATTGGATATTTTTTCGGTAGCCGATGCAGATATTAATTTATGTGGCCTTGATCAATGATTTTTCTTCAACAATGTCATCTAGTATTATGGGTTTTTTACTTTTTATATGGCGTTGAGGTAGTACAAACAGGTAAATGAACTTGGCAGTCGATTGTGTTGGTATTACCTTGGATATGTTTGAAAAATTGTAAAATTTAAGATAACAGGGCCACGTTTCCAAAATATTTATAAATACGAGAATTGCTATTTATGCATCCGGAATTGGCAACAATGGTGATGTTAGGCGTCATCTGACATATATATTGTAAAGTTTGACATTGCTGACTATATACGTAGTCAGAACGTTTTATCATACGCACGATATTTGTGTTGTTTGTGTTGATAATTTTAACTCAGTCAAAAAATGAATTAACTCGTGAGAATATTCGTGAGATGATTTACTACGACTTTCGACGTGGATTATCTCAACAACAGTGCATCGATCAACTCACTTCGACTTTTGGTGATAAAGTACCATCTAAAACCACTGTATATCACTGGTTTAGTGAATTCAATCGTGGCCGTCGTTCGCTCTCGGTTGAATTTAAAGAAGGTCGTCCAATCGGTTGTCATCGGTCATCCGCCTTACAGTCCTGATTTGGCACCCAATGATTTCTTTTTTGTTCCGTCGGTGAAGAATAAACTACGTGATCAAAGATTTTCGACGCCTGAAGAGGCGGTTAATGCATTCAAAATGTATATTTTGCAGATACCCCAATAGGAATGGAAAAAGTGCTATGAAAATTGGTTCAAATGTATGCAACAGTATATCGATTATCGGGTAAAATATTTTGAAAAACAATAAAACGATTTTCAATTATTGATATTTGTTTTTATAAAGAAATAAAGACCAATTTAGATTCCACAGAGACGCTTGCGGGTATGATTTAATCCAAAGGTGAAATACTACAACAGCTGCCCAGAAAAGGCATAGTTCTGTTCACATACCTGTTCAATGCAGTCTTTCTGAAAAGTAGCCGAAATAATCATGATACCCAAGTCAGGCAAACCACCCAACCATCTCAAATTTTATAGGCCTATTTCATTGTTGGTAATTATCTAAAAGTGATTTGAAATGTTGCTGTTAAAATAGTTGAAATCGCTCGAATCGAAACAATAAGCTGATACCAGATTATCAATTTGGCTTCAGATCTAAACATTCAAGCATTGATCAAGTTCACGGCAGCACCGAAGACATAGAACGTTCACTGGAAGAAAAACATATATGCTCTGCAGCCTCTCTAGACGTGGCTCAGGCCTTTGATAAAGTATGGCATGAAGGCCTGATATACAAACTAAACAAAATGCTGCCTAACGAATATGTTGAGATAATGACATTATGATATCGGGCCCACTCAGCAAGAAGACGAGTACTCTGACTTGAAATAAATAAGAGTGGGAGTTCCTCAAGGAAACTTTCTTGGTCCCATCCTTTATCTATTATATACTAGCTACCTACAGTTGTTCTACTGTTCTACTGTTCTGTGTTCTAGTTGTTCTACTGTTCTACTAACATTGGACCAAAATATAGAAATCTCAACTAGAAAACCACAATTAACAAGCGATGAAATAGTTCATTGGACCAAAAAATGGAAAATCAAGCTCAATGAACTGAAATCTGTACATGGCAACTTTACCAACAAGAAAATAACAGAGCAGCTCCCTCTAGATATAAATGGTTGATTGCCAAATACCTCATGACTCTTAATGCCAAACTAAGGTGGAAAGAGCATGTAAAAAGATAAAAAGCTGAGCTTGGTTTCAAATATAGAAATCAATATTAATTTATAGGAAGAAATTCCAAGATTCCAATAAATCATAACATACTGACTTATCATCAAATTCTAAAACCAGTATGGTTATATGACATCCAGCTGTGGGGATGCGCCACCGATAGTAATATTAAAACAATACAAATATTCCAACAAAAGGTGTTGCGAATTATAGTCAGTGCACCGTATATTCGTAACTCCGATCTTCATCGATATCTTGGAATTCCAACGGTTAAGGAGGAAATCAGGACCTTTACGGACAAGCACGAAGCCAGGCTGAAGATGTATCTTCATGTTAATGCAGAAGCTCTTTAACTGATGGACAACCAAAATCATGAAGAGAACTAAACCTTGTGATCTCGTGTAGTATGATGTGTGCAAAAGTAGAGCATAGTGCGCATGTGGAGTAACATAATAATTAAAACAATTTAAAGGACATCGTTACATTAACTTTAGATTAACTTTAGTTGGTAAGTATTTGGGTGGGAATTGGATGGGTGCAAATTTGGATGATTTGATAGGGAAAAATTCATTGTTAGTCTTTTTAGCTAGATTTAATAGATTTTGAATCAGTAAAAAAAACTTTAATACTGAAGAAGCAATGTTTATTTGTCGGAGCAAAACATTGAATCGGATCTGAGAACTGAAGTATAATCCTTTAGTATTTTTAAGTTTAATTTTTAGTATTTTAAACTGCAATTGAGGCCTAGGGATATTTTCACTTTTGTTCTTGTGATATTTTATGGGTGAATTCAAATTGATTTGATACCTAGTAATATATGGGGCATTTCATGCCAACTTTCATTTCATGCCACTTTTGAACCCGACCCCTTTCGATTTCGCTGAAACTTTTATGTCCTTTTCTACCCCAAATTGATAAACTAACACTGATGCCATTTTTCGATAAGAGTTATATAATAAAAAATTATCAGTTAGTTCCAATGTCATTTTCATATTCTCAAAATCTCGTAATCTCGTTTTACGAAACTATAGTAACACAAATTTAAAAATAAAAGTGATAGCAAAATATAACATTGTTTTATTCCTTTTTAAAAAATAATAAATTTATTAAATAACTAATATTACATTCATTTTCATTGTGTAAGTTACAAATATAATATTTATTTTAACCATAAAATTCTCTACGCTGGTGGAACATACTTTGCCATAACATTAAAAGAAGATACATTGTGTGTGAAAATTATATTTTTTTGAACTAACCACGATTCTTCTATTACTGAAATCTTGAGAAATTCGATAATCATTTAATTTTTCAGCGATAAGCTCAAAGAGTAAAAATAATTTTAGTATTTAAAATTATTATTTCATCAATATCTCCGAAGAGAGGCATATCATCGTGATTACATTCCAATAAAATTATACTACCTCGTTCATACATAGTTTCAGAACTTTAGATGAAGTCCACTCGTTAGTGGAGTTATGAAACTTTTATGATTCCATTTTTTTTCTACTATACCGTGGCAGGAATTTAGTTTAATACACTACGTGCTTGATGCGGATAAGCCAAAGTGATTGCTACATTTTTAAAATTGCGTACTACCGACATTAATTCCTTAAAATAAGCATGTAATCCTCAAGACGAAAACATCATTGTTGTTTCAAAGGTCCAAATAACATAATATAGCGTAGAACATGTGATAAATAATGAAACTGTAGGCTGTCAGCATATAACTTCTCGAAATTTAATATAAATGACTCAATTATTACTGTCAACATTTCAGTAGTAGCCATATCAATTTCATATGATGAACAAACATTTAAAATTTGTTACAATCTGGTATAATAGGGTGAACGTATTTCTAACTACTAACCCAGGAGTGTGACTACTAAACTAACTACTAAACGAGCTGTGATTTATATTGATATAAATAAAATTTCATGTGCTTCTATAGTGGCCGATGAGGAAATCAAAATGGAGCTCGAGAGTTCAACAACTACAAAAATTAGTTGTGGACTGATAGCCCCCTATTTTGCTTGGCACCGTGAATATTCAACTGATTATTCTAATACTTTCCAGAATATTGAGTATGAGGTATTTCAAACTGCTGTCAGTAACAAAGTTATACCAGTTATTAAATTAATTGGAGTTGGATGTTGGAAATTTGTCAAAATAAAAAAGATTCTATAAAATAAACATTCACATATGTATGGAAAAACAGTTTATTTTTTTTATTTTTTAAATGTTTTCTCTCAAATACATTAAAAAATGTTTCATAAATAAAAATATTGAAGAATATAAATAAAAATTTATTCTTATTTTAAAAATGTATAGGAATATTTATTTCTACAAGCTACACGTGTAGTACATTATGAGCAACATTGTAACACGTGTTACGAATTTAATATGCCTTTTTGCACCAGTCACATCATGTTCTGTTAATTCCATTTTGAATAAAAAAATGTACTTTTAACATTATTTTAGATAGTAGAATGAAAATGTTTGTACCCCCTATCCATACTGCCTCTAGCGGTATTTTTTCATACCTTCCGCGGAAAAAGGCTAATTTGAAGGAAAAATTGTAAATCCAAAATGCATGATTAACCAACAAAAATGTTCTCTTTTATTAATATATTATTAAATAGCGAGTTGACAACGATAATTAATGTAATAAATTCCGATGCATTCTTTTCTGTATTGAGTCATCGAATTGCACAATCAAAATATAATAAATCGTTTCAGATGCATCTTTAACATTTAATAGATTGATGATTTTAAATGTTTCACGAGTTGCCTCTCTCATGTTAACACACCTTTCCAGCTTCTGTTTAATGCAATGGGAAGATTTAGAATGGCATGGTATAAATGGAATTTGTGGAGCATGAAAGAGCGATAAAAGTTCATTGAAGTATGTAATGATTATTAAAATAATTCAAATAATTAAAAGAGGTTGAACTTGATTTAATAAAATATTATGGTGTTTTATAATTACGTACATATAACGGGTTTAAAAGAAAGTACTTTCGTAAATTTAACCAAGGATTCTTACGTCATTCTAAGATTTTTCTTATGATTTTTCTTTCCTTCTTTTCAATGTCCTCGATGTCTCTCTTTCTATTCAAAATGAGCGTTTCTGCCCCATATAGACATTCTGGCTTAATAACTGTGTTGTAATGTCTCAGTTTTGTGTTTTTAGATATGCATTTTCTGTTGAAAATATCTTGTGTAAGTCTCAATGACGTTTCCATTTTTTGACATCTACCCTTATTAGCCGCTTTTTCCAACTCATTTTTTAGGATTATTTTACCCAAATATTGAGAGACTCGTCTGATGTTACCATATTTTGTTTATAGAAATGGTGTTCTTTTGTCTGTTGCAGGTCATGTATTGTGTCTTTTCAAAGGAAATTTGGAGTCCTACCTTTTCTGCTGTTTCTTTTAGGATTTCAATCTGTTTTTTTGCTGTTAATATATCTTGAGCCCAAATTGCTAGATCATCAGCAAACGCCGGACAATCGATTTTGATGATGGTTCTCTCCAGTTTAATGGGCTGGTCAATATTCAGGGCCGACTTTTTTTCACGTCATTCCTGTATTACTTTTTCTAGAACACAGTTAAATAAGAGTGGCGAGAGTTCATCCCCTTGTCTCACTCCAGGTTAATTTTGAAGGGCTCTGAGATGTCCTCCATGAATTTAACTTTTGACCTTGTGTTAGTTAATGTTGCTTTAATAATTGCCAACGTTTTCAGATCTAGTCCTTGTTCTTTCAAGATTTGGAATAAAGATTCGCGGTCAATAGAATCATATGCTTTTTTGAAATCCACAGATGTACAGACGATATTTTTATTGTACAGTTTTTGATATCTTAGGATCAACTTTAGATTCAGGACCTGTTCAGGCCAGGATCTGCCCGGTCGAAAACCTGTTTGATATTCACCAATTTTTGGTTCTAACTGTCTATATATATTGTCGAATTAAGTGTAAACAGTTATATTACAATAAAAAAAAACAGAACTTATTTCTCAACCCAATATTTACCATTTATTCTTTTTTTCTTTAACAGTGACCGAGAAAATGCATACGATGGAAAATCTTGTTCTGATATCTATTAAATCCCACGCTAGCATTAAGTTAGACTACAGCACAGGTTGAATATTCAAATTGTCTGTCGAGAACTATTATTAATAAGAGTATTTTGTTTCATTTTATATTTATTGACGCCATCTGGCGGTAAGATCAGATAAACAAACAGCAATACAATAAAATATCAAAGGACAATCAAACAACATACCGTATACCTGTTTTGGCCACACCCATAATATCCTTCCTCATATTTTGACAATCACTCATACAGGTAGGTACAAATTTACATACTGAGAACGTATACACACATAATGCGTTCACAAAATTTTAATATTAGTGTTGTATAAAAGACACTCTTAATATAAGTTACATCCGGTTGGGGTTAAATTAATTCATCCCCGTTTTGCTACACTCACAATATCCCTGTTTATCTTTGTGATCTTTAGCTGGTGCAAAGCAGATATGATATACGCAACGTAAATGTTTTGAGCGTTACTGATTACTAATTACAGTAACGCCCGTTTTGGGGTCAAAAAAAAAACAAAACTATCTACAAAAAAGAATCGCTGAGAAATTTGTCTCGGTTTGGTTTTTTGTTTTTACCCAGTGATCCTTTACGTAAGAACAGGTATTTTTGATATTTTTTGAGTTTTAGATAGTGGCGAAAAACCCAAATAAAGAAAAAAAAATCTTGGAGTGTTTGAGGTGATTTTTTTCCTATAATTACTCGTAATTGTTGATGTTCAGGGTACAAAATTTTTTGTTTATCCTTTTCTGAATCCTTAAAACAACTCTCTATATATTCCTTCTATACGGAGGACACCCTGAAGGTAAAGATCATGTACTGGAAACGAAAGAAATTTTACCTTAGGACAATGCACAGCAAAAGGAACTCGGAAACGATCATCGAGTTGAGCTAGGCGATTTTATCGTACCCGGCGTATTCTACACACTTACCCCTTCGAAATTTCGTTTTTTTCAATCCGTGCAAAATCACCTGATTGATAGCTGCTTTATATCTCTTGAGGAAGTGGGAAAAGCCTCAGTAACTTTATCACATTAAATCCACCAAGTTTTTTCGATTTGAGATTCGACAATTGCCTGAAAGATCGCGAAACTGATGAAGATTGCTTCGCAGATTAAGTTTGCATTACTTTCTTCATAAATAAATATCGGATGATATATCCACATATTGTATGCATGCTAGACCAAGGTAAGACCTCATACATACCTTCTTCCAGTCTACATGTTTGCGTTAGTTTCATTCACCCTTTATGGCGAGTTTAGTAAAGACGGTTTTTTAAAAAGGTTAAAAACGCTTTATTTTGTTATTACCTACTGTTAACTGTGTAACTTCAGTTTCATGAATACATCTGACATTGTTATGTTAGACGGTATGAGCGCTGCTGTGCTGGTGTCGATAGGAACACGGAAAATAAGGGGAAAATTCAGAAAATGTGTATGGACAAAGGAATATTTATAATAATTACTATAATTTACTACAGGAAAATATCCCTTACATACTCAATTTGCAATTTTATTACTGTTTATTTTATTTGATCTAAAAGTCCGTTGTACCGTTAGGTATAAAACTGACAGTTTACATTTCAACATGATGGTATTTTATGAATTTTTACCTTCTTTGAGTTCCTATCCAGTGCTAATTTTTTAGCCTCATTCCAATAAATTCCTCGTTTTTCTGCTGCCTGTCGAACTTGTTCTTCCGATCTCAGTCTTGGACGTCGAACTTTATTTTTTCGCCGTGTTTTCGCTCCTAACCTAACCTAACCTAGTCAGCTCAGTTGTCGTTCTTCTATAGCTTTTTCTATTGGTTTCGTTTTCAGTTGTTTTCTTACTGCCGTATTTCTCACTCTACCTCTTTTTGTAATTCCCTCTATTTTGCGTAGGAATCTCATTTCTGCAGTTGTAATTCTACTTCTGTTTGTTTTTGTTAATGTCCAAGATTTGCTGCCGTATATAATTGATGGTCTCACTATTTTCTGATACAACTGTGGTTTACCTCTTTCGGTATCTCACTTTGTCCTAGGAATGTTGTTTTTAGGGTGTTGTATGGTTTGCTGCATTTTCCATTTTGAAATAAAGGAATATTTCACCGTCCATTTTTTCATTATCTTCTATTATTGTGTAAATACTTATAGTTTTGACTTGCTTTATTAACTTCCCATCAAGTACAATTTTTTATTTTATTTTTGCGTCTGCAATTACCATTGTTTTGCTTTTGTCGATATTTATTTTCATGTTTATTTATTTAGCTATTAGTGATATATCACATTGTTATGTTGTAGTTTTTCTTCAAAATCTGGCATTAGAGCCATATCAACAGCGAACAGTAATTATTGGATTATCACTATTTTCATTTTTCTAAAACCTATTATTGAATTCTTGCAATTTGGTTTGCTATTTTTTACAACATCGTCAGTAATTACTGAAAATGACTCTGGTACTCAGTATGCAGCTCTGTTTCCGGCCTATTCCTATGTCAAATTCTGTGGATTTATCGTTATGCGTTCTTACTTTATATTTGTTGTTGTTTTTCAGTTTTTTTCCTAGTTGTCTAATTATAAATATCAGATCTTATGTGCTTCTATCTTTTCTAAAACCATGCTGTGTTTTCTCTAATGTTGCTTCTAATCTTTTCCTCAGCTTATTATTCTATTATTCTAGTTCTCTATTCTAATTCTAGTAAATATTCTCTAATCAGAAACATCCAGCAATAGTTTAGTTGTTAACATCTTAACTGTTTTTTATTTAAACATACGAATTTTAAAATAGAAAGTAATTTTAAGTAATAAAATTGCTGACTAATATCTTGATTGTGTAAAAATGATTTTCCGCTAGTCGCCACAAAAGAAAATAATACATATTTATAATATTTATTATTCCAATAATAATTAATAAAGACTTGTTAATGATCTTTTTCTCAATGAAAATCGAGTTGTTTCGTTGTAACAGTCTTAAAAAAAAGATCATAAAAACCGATAGGTTTTATGTCGACATTACAACGTTCCCACGATATCTCATATGTTATATATACCAAATATAGCGCTATAAATTAGTAATTATTCAGTCAAACAACCGATTATAGGATTAATTAGTTGTTTTTTTCCTTTTTGGGATAATTTATGGGCGTGTCTGAAAATTAATTGCGTTTCCTGCAAACAGATGGGTGTATGTGTCTTAAAATGTAACTATCTTTATTATGAACCATGTATTTGTCATATTAGTTGGCAGCTGACAGTTTACTGTTTTCTTAGAACGTATATGATGGTCTTGATAAATGTTTTTAATAACACTTTTGAAATACACCGATGTGAATGAATGAATAGTTATTATTGTAAAATTGATAATACAAATACATTGGATATTTAGAAAGTTTCTAGTTGGTTAATTTATTACTTGCTCAACTAAATTCTCGACCTTTTTTGACCGCTTGGACATTTATTATTATTATTTAAACTCCTCACTTTTACAAATCAGAAGTTGACAGTTCTGTAGAATCCACCCACTGTGGTTAAATGTCCCAGTTCAACTCGGTGACCGTTTCCAGAGCCATTTTTGCTGTACGGGGCCGTACTTTGTCATGAAACAAAATTACTTTCTTTTTTTCCTTGCTAGTATAAGGCCTGTTTTCCTCCAAAGCATCGTTTCTCAATCGTTTTAGTGTCGCTACCCAATAAATAGCCAAAAAGTTAAGTAAAAAACGTTGCTACCACCTCACTACAATAATGAATTTGTTAATTAGACGTTTATCAAAGTTTTATATCGGCCGGTTATTACAGCGACGATTAGTTCTTTTTTTGGTATCGTGATCTGTCAAAAATCGTTTTTATTTTTAAATGGCTTGTAAACTCTTACGAGAGTGTTCACATGATAACGAATCGTGAAAAAAAACGAAACATCGATTTGTTTTTGTTTTAAATGATGAATCGTCAATGGATGTATGTATGAATGGGTCGATACACTTATACCGAAATACTTTAGTAACCTCTTGCTCTTATATTACTTATACCAGTCGAACCTGTACCCTACACTTGCACGCACTTGTAAAATGACCCACTCCCGCACCTCACTCCGCCCGCCCCTGTATGCGAGACGGATTAGTCGTCCCGAGCGCGCTTAGGCGGGTTCGTACAAGCTATGCGCTTTATAATAAAAACAAAGTAACGAGAACAAAATACTACGATTTCTTCTCTCACTTAGTGTTAAATAAATTAATAACAGTGTGGTAATAAAATAAATTAATAATATTAAATAGAATGGACAAATTTGTGATAAAACGAAATGCACTCTCTACATCTGGCGAAACAGTAAAGAAAAAAAAACCAGATTGTACAATGGAATATATTTAAAATATGGATTCATTGCCTTGGATGACAAGCTGCAATGTGTTGTTTGTTATCTAGTTTTGCTCGCGAAAAACATGAAACCTTCAAAATTAATCCGGCATCTGGAAACAAAACATCCGTCTTTACAAAACAAACCATTAGACATTTTCGAATGTAAATCACTTGTCTTGAAAAACCAACAAACTGCAAGTCGAGCTGTAATGAGACTGTAGCACTTCAAGCATCCTATTTAATAGCATTAAGAGTGGCCAGGGAGTCTAAGCCCCACACTATTGTGGAAATGCTCATTTTACCCGCTGCCATTGATATGGCCAATGATGATAAACTCGGAAGAAGCAGACGTGTATTACTGTTGGCTAACTGGAGTGATTTATTTTGATATTTGAATGACTTGAATACTAGTTTACAAGCCCGCAACAAAAACATTTTACTAATGACAGACAAAGTCCATGCCTTCATCATGAAGCTGGGATATTTTCCAGATAGCAACGATGATTTGTTGAAAAGGTAGGTTCTCAATCCGCTCGAACCTATTGAGATTCACAACAAGGTTATTGAAATATCGGCCGAAATACAACAGGATTTTTAACTCAAGATTTGGATAAGTTTTGGTTTGCACGACGATGTGAATACAGAAATTTAGTAACGGAATGTTTGAAAACATTGATCCCCTTCGCTACTTCTTATTTATGTGAAAAAAGCTTCTCGTCTATAGTGGCTTTAAAATCTAAATATAGATATCGTTTATTATCACTGCAAAATAATTTGTTTAAATGTGTTTGTTAATGATGATCCACGTATTGAAAAACTTTTAAGCGAAAAATGAAATTGCGACCCTCCTGCGACACATTGTGATCGATAACGACCAGCAGTGATCGTTTGAAAACATTGGAGTAGCCCAGCTGATTCCATCATCATCTCTTTGGTATCGATATTTGATTTTTCGGTCCTGATTGATGGTTGATTAGGATTAACTCACGATTTTCGCCTCTTTGGAGCATCGTACAGGATCCACTTTTCATCACACGTCACACTTTTATTCAGGAAGTTGTTTTTCTTAAATCTTATTACCTGTTGTGAGTTGATACGTGGCGACCCAACGGCTCTGATTTTGAATTTTCACTTTTAAGTAGTTCTTAATTTAAAACAACTTATTTCAGAATTAACGAGGATTATTTCTTTTTGTTTCAGGACACCACTAATCATGCCGATGACAGTTCCTTAGGAAACCAACAGAAATGGCCCTTGTAAATTATACCTCACCGTTTTTAGCCACTCCAAGTCCCCTATCTAACTTTTATCGACCGCCACAGCCTCCCACTCATCAATTACCGCCGTACCAGACTCCATACTCTTACCCAACACCGCAAAAACCGTTCCTAAGCGAGGACTATGGAAATAGTCGCGCATCTCAAGCAGGATCCGCTCGAAATCTCCAGAACCAAAAGGGAGGTTATCAAGGACCACCGAATGGAGCACCGACGAATCCGCAAGGGCCCATTTTTACGCGTGTGACTGACGAAGGGACCAAAACGAAAGTGCACGCGGTTATAGACTACGATTATGATGACGAAGATGAACCCGTGCCACCCGTTACGCCGATTCAAGGACCTATATATTTGAAAAATGGTTCGGTGCCGGTTGTGCCTTTGTACTCGCATCCTGTATTGAATAATGGCAGTTTCGTTCAAATACCGGTAAGCCAGGTTAACATTTATTACTTATATGGTGATTATATTTATTATATGGTGATCATATTTATTCAGACTCTATTTTTTTGGTATTTTTTGAATTCCCTAATGAGTGGAATGCAATTTTCTATGTATTTTCATATTTCTTAATGTACTTAATAATTATCAGTCAAATAATGTTCCTATACGCCGCGTGAGAGTGTGGTCCTGAGTTTATAAAAATGCAAGTTTTCTTTATAACTTTTGGATTGAACTCTATTATTGATTAATTGGATTTCTTTATCAGATAAAGATTTTAATAATGAATTAAACACCACTAAACAAACTGCGCTAAACAATTATTATTCGGAAAGTAATAGATAACAGTTTAAAAAGAGAACTCAAAAAAATGCTGTCTTTAAAATATATTCACAAAAGAATGAAAAAACTGTTCATTCAAAATAATAACATATTTTGGTAAACCGTCTGAAAAAATTCTTAAATAAAAACAATGTAAAAACAGTTTAGGAAAATGTATCAAAAATTGCAACGTAAAGCAAACAAAAAAAGGTAAATCTGGAGTATATAAACTACATGGTGGGTCATTTTCGAAAACATATACAACGTTTTCGAAAATAGCCACCCTCATTATTTCATTTAGCAGTGAAAATTAGCTCTAGACAAAAAAACACGTCAATTTAGATATCGAGGGGAAAGTTTAAAATCCGTCATATTATCATTTTATTACCATTTTATCATATAAATCGAACATAATTTAGTTGTAAAATTAGATTAAATCATCTCCTGATGATGCTAACATGGTTAGCGAAACGTGCGTCGAGAGCTTTAAAAAGTGATTTGATGTTTAGTGGTAAATCTCTTTGAGTTTAAAGAGATAGATCTTTCAAGCAAAGATTAAAAAAAGTTTTTTCAACCAGAAACATAATTCTAATTATACCTCACATATGCTAAATGAAAATCATTCTTTTAACAGTTATTTCAAAGTATTACACGTAAAAAATAAAAGTAAAACCCAAAACCATCTGGAGAGTTTAGAAATATATCGTATAGTTCTGTCTACTTGATCGCACTAATTATCAATATACAATTACATATAATTCAAGATATATTTTATTTTGCAACTGTTTTGTATTTATATCGATTTCAGCATCGAAAACATTTAATTTATTCCTGATGAAGCAACGGTGCTAGCGAAACCCTTCAAACATTGGTAATAAAGTGGAGATTTTGACAAAAAATATTTCACAAACATCTTGTAGACCAGGACCTTCTCCCAGGTGCTTCCGGTGAACAGCTGCCATCGCTGTGGTCAACATTTTTTTAATTGTTTACAAGGAGAAAATAATTGGTCACAATCTATAATGTCCTTGTTCAGTAAATAGCCACGTCTCTTCTAAATTGTCGTTCAAATTGGTTAATTGATATTGATAGCAGTCTGATGTTTGTAGCATAGCACTATTGTTTGATCTATTTGTAATTGTAAATAAATACCTTTCCAGGTCATAATGTTGCTATCGATATTCGGCCTTGGCGTCAATGCTGAAACAAAATGGAGGGAAATAAATATAATAACGCGATTTCGGTTGTATGAAATTTAAAATACACATCTTATTTATCCATATAGTTCGTTTAGCTCCTCTACTTAATTCATCGACTACATAACCTATTTAATTTAGAATTTTTTCCTCCCCGTACTTTAAACTGCCATCTTTCAACAGGCGCGCCAATCTGGCCAATCGGACACTGATGATCGTTATCAGTAGCAAATAATTCGGGTTATATACGCTTTGAAGGAAAACAAGACGTTATGCTGGCAAGGGAAGAAGGGAATTAGGAAAGAAGAGGTGAAGGGAAGAAGCGAAGAAGGGAAGAAGGGAAGAAGGGAAGCATAGAAGTCGTTTTGCTTCAGGACAATGTATTGCCACATATAGCAAAAAGGTCTTTGGGAATAATTAATAAGCTGGGCAGGAAGATTTTATTCTACCAGGTATATTCTCCAGATTTGACCCCTTTGGATTTTCATCTCTTCCAATCCCAATGTCAATGTCAATGCCTTTATCGCATCAAACCCACTAATTTTTGTCGATCTAGGATTCTAGGATTTGACAGTTACCTGAAAGGTGGCGAAAGTGAGGGAGAATATTTCGAAGAATTCGTTTGCATTAATTTTTTTATAAGTATATGTTAAAGGTAGGCAAAAACGGTCGGAAATTATGCTGAGGACATACTATATCGAAATATCAAACAGTGAGGACTGAAACTCTATTCGGTTCGGGTTTGTAAATATTATTTTTATTAACAGTAATGTGCAAGCAATACTTTGCGAATCAAAGTATTTCACAATATACGTTTCATTGGCTAGCTTAATAGCGATATTGCGCAAATTCAAAGAAACTAAAGTACCAGTCACTTAACCCTTCAAGTGAAGGTCTATCTACATTATTTTGTCTTTCATTCTGAGGCCGTTCTCAGTGATTAATATCGATATAATTTAATGATATTCCAATAGTGAACGCAGACTAGTCTGATATTTACCTTTAAAAGAAATGCCACATTTTTTTTTTAGGCAAACGGTGATTTGTTATAGTTCTACCATAGACAAAGCAAACAATAAAATACCTTTCTGAAGGTCGATGAAGTGAAAGGATTTAAGTAGGCTATCGCGAAATTGATTTTTAAAAACTGTATGTATTGAGTCGAGTTGCGTTGCGAAAATACAGGAAATTATTTGGTAAAATACACAGTATGTCGGAAAAATAACGGTACTTTTTAAATAAAAAAAAAACAATTAGCTATTTTATCAAAATTCTTTCTTTTTATTCAAAATACATCATTTCGGCATCAATACACCGCCGGGCACGTTCAACCAATGAGGGTATAGACTTTTTATGATGTTTTCCAGAATCGCTTCAAGTGTTTATGGCATTTTCCAATCGCGCGTTGAATCGTGCTTCTCGTCACGACTTTTTGGACTTGTGTAACACATTCATAAAACGTTCCTTTTATGGCCAGTTTGAGTTTCGGGAATAGGAAATAGTTACACGGTTATAAATCAGGTGAATACGGAGGACGTTAGAGTACACACAGACTTGTTTTTTCGTCAAAGATTCGCGAATAGTGACGATTTCGAGGAACAAATCGAGCACAAACTATCCGTTTCTTTAAATCCTTTGTAAAAAGGTTGTTAATTATGTATTTGGTCGTATTTAATTTTCTCCACTATGCATCTTTAATTCCTTCACTATGCATCTCACAGTCGAATTCGCATCGTAGGTGATTCTTTCACGCACATTTGCCGTCTAACTCATCGCGAGTTTGTTTTGGCCGGCTTGGCCTTTGGTCGTCTTCCAAAGCATCACGACCATCCTGCAATCGCTTACACCACTCCAACAAATGTCTCATCGCTACAAACTTTTTTCAATAATTGAAATGTTTCTCCAACAGTTTTACCGAGCTTGAAACAACATTTAACACTACCTCTTTATTCCATTTTTGGTTTTGTGACGAGGTGACATTAGGTACTATCACTTTAAATTCAATAACTCGACTATCCGTTGATCGATTCTAATGACGGCGGTTTTGTTTTAAAAAGGAGATATACAGCTTTCAGATTATTTATTGTTTCAATAGATGGCGCCCGTATGTCTCTTGAAATTTAAAAAGTTTCGTTATTTTTCCGACACACTGTGTATAACTGAAAAAACAAGCAATGATCGAAAACTTTTGTTTTAAAAATTCGCCTGCTTTACGTATTGATACAACCGTCAGATTTTTACGTTGGCATGACTGTCCTTGACATCTGACAGAACTTTTACAACATTTTCGCGCATTAGCATCTTTAGTACTCGTTAAAAAATTGTTGGCGATTTTTTTAAATTGATACATTTATCGAACAAAAAATGTGCAAAAATATTAACTATGATGAAGCTTTGTCAAGAAAAAAGGAATTTTGTGATGATAGAAAAGCAGTTGAAGATGAACCTTGTTGAGAAAAGCCAACCAATGAAGAAAGCATTATTAAAATCAAGATGATGCACTAAAATTTGAATAAAAAATATAAAAATATAATAATTGAAATAAAAAATTTGAATAAAAAAACATGTTTATTAGTGGTACAAGGACTTTACTGATGGTAAAGAAGCAGATTGAAGATGAGCCTCTATCAGGAAAACTTTCCACGACAACCAGTGAAGAAAATATTACCAAAATTAGCGATCTTTAAGTTTATTATCATAAGTTTATGACAATTAGCGATCTTAAGTTTATGACTCAGAACCAGCTGAACAATGAGTATCGAATCAAAGTTGAAAAAATCATGTCAAAATCGATGACTTCGATTACCGCGGTATTGTCCATAAAGAGTTCCTTCCAGCTGGTCAAACAGTTATTTAAGTACCATTGCATGTCGCAATAATTGTTCGTTAATTTTGCTCTAAAATGAAACAAATATCGCTCCACAAGCACAATATGCACTAGATATGGCTGTTCTGTTTCGAGTTCGAGTTCTGTTTCAAAGACTGAAAAAAAATGATAAGACATTTCTGCCGACAAAGTATTAAAGACAAAGACAAAGACAAAGTTTATTTAAAATGCTACGTTATTTGTTGCTTATTGCAATTTAATAATTACAAAAAGGGCCATTTCAATTTTATCAGCTTGGTTATCGAGATAGCTAATGTGGCTCATGCGGGGATTTCTTCAGATTGCCTTTGCGGATCCTGGATATATGTTTTAGGGGCCTCCAGGTGGTCCAGGAAATCACTGGTTAACGTTGAATCAACAGCACGCGGGTTGAACTGCTCAAAACAAAGTCTTGATCGACATTTTTTGGACGTTAAAAAGAAGGAATCTGGATTTGGTCGTGATTGGCCGAGATTTGCACCGAGTGGCCAAAGTCCGTGAGGGCCATCGCCTCAAAACTGGGATCGGTGGTTGTTTATTGAAGCTGGACGACTGTCTGGAAGTTTGTCCATTGTGTTGGTTAAGATGCTGGTGTTTTCGTCGGAATTTTCTTCCGTTGCTGGCCCCCCACAAATGCTTGTGCGGGAGCTGGAATTAACGTTGGTGATCACTTCAGGTTGGGAACGCTGCGAAGACGGAATCCTGGTTGGTCTGGCTATGCAGTCGGTGTAGTTCCCTGGATGCGGACCTCGGCAGTTGCAACAGATGATTGGTAAGTTGCTGTTCCTTTTGCATTCGCTGCAGGTGTAGGCAACCATCGCATGGACTGCACTGGTTTGATACGTGTCCGAATTTCTGGCCGTTAAAGCACTGGTGCACTATCCGCGGTTTGTTTTGCACTTCGACTTTCACCAGCTGGTGCAAAAGTTTATCGATTACCAGAATGTTTATTTCGTCGCGCACTCTCAGTTGTACAATCGCGATGGGTTCGTTCAGCTTTGTTTGCCATCTCGTGATTCTGATCGGATAGAAATTCCTTTGGAGCAGCTTTGAACTGATTTCTTCATTTGGAATTGTCTTCGTTACATCTCTGATGAGGACACGGAGGTTGCTTTCTTCAGGTCTGATAAAGATGTGGTACTGGTAACGTTTTTCGGTAAAAAACTGTAGTATAGTTTCCCGGTCTATGTCCGTCTTGGATATGAATAAGACGCCTTCGAAATTGTTCGTGGCTGGCATGAAAGCCACGTTGTTTTTCTTGAAAATGCGCATTGCTTCCACGGATACCGACTTATCTCTCAAGACAATCGATATTGATCTGGCTGCGGTGCCGTGGCATTGTCGGCACCTGCTGGCTGTTGGGGATCGCGCTGTGATCGACGGTTTCTGGCGCCTGTGGTCAGCCTAGACGGAGGAGTCGCGGCAGGTCTATCCGAAGGCAGGAATGCTTCGGCGGTCTGCATCGGTTTACTTCTTTTCCGTCTTCTGGTCCTACAGGACATCTGCTTATATCCTTTTTCATCGGAAACCGGAGCGTGGTTTCCGTCGTCGAAATTCGATGGGGTCTCCACCAGCTGGTGGTGTGGATTTGTTTGGTTTCTTTTTTTGTTTTGAACTTCGACAACTGGTATTTTAATAAAAACACCAGAGTTACCGGCAGTTTCAGCCTTGGAAAAGGCTTTTAGTTCTTCTATCTGCTTCTTCAAGTTGATATTGTCTGCGACTAATACTTCATTGAGTTTTTTACAGAAGAAAACCGAGTTTCTCCATTTATTCCGAATTTCTCTGCTTCAAATTTTCGAACATGGCTTCTTTTCTGAGCTTTATGTCGTAGTTGTCCACGACACGATCGTGCCTTTCTTCGTAGATTTTTCTTTTGTCCGCAAGGAGCTTGCAGTGAAATATAAGCTAAAATTTCTAACCTAACAATCGGAATGATATGAAACTTTTGTCAGGCGTACAGCTCTCGAATTGAAATGCTTTTGCTCTTGAATAGTATGTAAAAATCACCTGGCTTTTTGATCATAGTCAAAAGTGAGTCCAGCCCGGATGAATATAGTGAAATAGACCGGAATTATAGAATAACACCTTGCGGTTTTTGCAAGATGATAAGACACCATCTCTCTGTATTCTTGTACGTGATTTTGATCAAACATTCAATAACCTTCGTATTTACCTGATACCGTTTCTTTTTCCTTGATGAAAATTTTCCTAACCACCACTTTTTGTGTATTACCAAGTTGAAACAGTAAAGATGATATAAGGCCAAGGATGGTCCGTAACATCCACTTTGACGATTGGAAATAATATTGGCAAAAATATATTGCAGTAGACATACGATTGGAAAAACGTCTAACACTGTTGAATTGACATTAGTAGATATTTTGTGTTTAAATTTTCTTGAAACTTTTTAAGCAACATTTACATATGGTCAACATTTGATTTCCTATTTAGACCACCCACAAATTTGGATTAGATAATTGTGAACCTGTCAGCTTAAATATGTTGAAATTGTTTTCGAACGTTTTAAGTGGGATTATATAAAGAGATTAATATGAGTATACCTACTTAGTGTCATCTAATATCTTTTTAATATCTATGCAGTCCATAATAACCCAGTTTTTTCTATAGTTATATTGTTTAATTTTATTAGGTTATGTAAAAAAGATGATTAAATTTACAAAAGTCTTATTAAAAATGACAAAAACTTTATTGAGGTTTTCTACCTTTTGATGTAAAACTGAAAACTTCCAAAACGAATAAAACAATTTTTTACATTGTTAAAAAAAACAAATTCAATATTGAGATCATTTGAGATTTTTCGAATAATTTTGAATCATCCCTTGAACAGCGATAAAAGCTTTTAGTTAAGGTAATTTAATATTAGCGGATTAATCCATCGTAGTTGAACAAATGAACTAAACATTATCCAACTGTAACATAATAACCATTGGGAATGTGTACTATAAACTAGAAGACAAATATAATTGTGAAAAGTTGACGCTATATTTACCAGACTTGGTACCAAGTGATTATACATGTTAAATCTCGTTTAATAAAACGTTTAAAATTGAAAATATATGAAATACAGTGAAAACCAATTAGGATGGAAGTTGTAGTAAAACTAGTGATTCCTGTGAATTACATTATTATTAGTTATAAATAATATGTTTCTTTACTTGAAACGATAAAATAAGAGATATGTCATACTAAGCGTATTTGCACATAAAAAAATTAATATTCTTCCAGACAATATGCGAATATTGTAAAGTATTTTTAATCTGTTTGTAGACTGATCTACAAACAATTTTTAATGTGATAAATATCGATTTTCCACTAAGCACAGTGAATCAGTTGTTGAATAATTATAAGATTGTTGTTAGATAAACTAGAAGGATGTTTGGCCAATTCATTTGTATTTTTCATATAAAAGGGAGCCCCAATGATGACGAAACACTGTAATAGCTTATAGAAACCACTTTACATAAAATTTATTAGTATTAGGAATGGAAATTCCAGTGGTTTGAAGGGTTAGCACCAGTAATGCTGCGAGTTTACTGTTAATTCAATGAAATAGGTGATTTTTTCGTATGTCCAAACTTCCGAGAGGGTCGCCGATAAACTAGCATTTATTGAGGGGTTGGATTGACAAAATATGCTTTGTCAGAAGTAGCCGCGGAAGACAGTCATAGTCTTTAGTTCTGCTTTTTTCACTTGCTTAGAGCCGTTGACTCAAAGCTGTTGACTCAATCCCGACTGATGAAGGTTGTTCCGGTTGCGGCTAAAAGAACTGACCCATGTGCTGCCCACTTGCTCCATGAGCTCTTGCAGTCCTTACCATACTTGCTCTCTAAATCTCTCGGGCAGTTTATTAACTTTCAAGTTATTAACGTAGAGAAACTCTGTGAGTGTCTAGGGGTTAGGTTAGGATTCTGAATCAAATCTTTTATCCACCATCTCCGGTGGCCTTTTTAGTTAGTCAACCCCAGCATCTACACCATGTCTCATGGTTTATCCTTCACCGCCTTATCGCTACAGTTACTGCGACCAGTATGTATATATTTCAGTATAATTATAAGGAATTAATTTTAATTTTTATTATTATCAAATATTACTTATTTTCTTGTATGTAATGTATCAATTTTGCTTTTCTTTGACCTGATACAACGCATAAATTAAAACGTAATGAAAATAAGCCTGCGTATTTCTTAATTGCGATTACGTTAGAATAAATATTAAATATTGAGTCATACTATACAAACTATACTGGATAGTTTAATATTCAACATCAACAAGGCTATGAGATGTTTGTTTTTAATAATTAAGCGAGTGAGAAATGGAATTAACCCAAACAGTTCGAGAGAGAATTTAAATTTGGACTGTTTAATATGCAGTAGCGAAGAGAATTAGAAGAATGACTTATCACTGTTATGCAAGACAGTTAAATGATTTTATTAAAAAAAGTTAAATTATGAACCGTAATTTCAACATAAAGTTTCTTTGAAATTTAGATTTTATTCTTTGGCTTTCTTCTTTTTCTTCCTTCTTATATGTTTTCTTTTCTTCTTTTTCTTCCATCTTATCTTTTTCATTCTTTTTTCCATCTTATATTTTTTCTTTCTTGTTATGTTTTGCTTCTTTTGGTTATTTCTGTGTCTTTTTCCCCTTTTTCTTCTCTTATTTATTGTTTTTCAGTTCTTCTTATTTTCTTTCTACTTTCCAATTTTTAAGTGCGTTAATCAATTTAATTAAAATCAAGAGGTCAAGCTCAGTTACGTTTTGACTCTGCTACTACAACCACATCTAATTCAATATAGACAGGTTCTTTAGATCTCCATTTATGTTGTTTTAACAACAACCTAACCTTTTACTTTCGATTTCCATTTAAATATTTAGTTTCCAATAATAGCCATTTTAAACACTGTAGTGTATATGTTTAATATATTTTACTTCTCAAAATCGATGCCCTATTTTTATATGCTTTGTAAGCATTAATACCTTTTCTTTTATTCTTTCCTTGTCCTTTTTGGTTATTCTTTGTCTTCTTGTTTCCTCGTATTCATAAGCCTTAAAATTCACTATAATAATCAAGTAGACGTACTTAGAAGTGCTTATTTTTTAGAAATTTTCTTCTAAACTTAATGTTTTGATATTATTTAGGTTGTTTTTTAATTATCTTATTACAATGACATGTATCTTTAAGCTCTTTTCACAATTTTTTTCAATATAGTTTGCTTAAGGGGATCTGGTGATCTAGAGCCCGTAAATTTAAGGCATTTTTAGGATTTTTTTGTAGGTGAAAATAATGAAGAACGATAATAAAACTTTGTAGATATATTACAATACTTAAGAAACATACAAAAACATATTTATAATATTAAAAAAATATATTATTATTTAAAAAATGACGCTGAAGATGACGCCCTCAAAAAAATGGACCTTGGTTTTGGCTCTTTCACTTACCTGAAAAAAATCTGATCATATCAAACTTTAGGACAATTCGGATAAATAGTTTTTTTTTAATCTTCCGCCGTGCTGAAAAAAAGTAGTTTTGAGATAAATGAGTTTAAAGTTTTAAGTATGTATATTTTCGAAAAAAATTGATTTAACCATGTACTTACAGTTAATCTGCGATACCAGCACCATACATTATCCCTTCAGTTCGCTCATATTCCTCTGCTTCTTCTGATTTCGCTTTTTTTTTCGAGCTATTCTGGCCTCTTTCGAGTCACTAGTATTCTGACGGTCAGATTTATGTACTCGCCGCGCATCACGTTTCTCGGGCTTGATGACCCCATGGAACGGTTGCTTTATATACTCGGCGCGCGTCACCTTCTTGGGCGTAATAACCCCATGGGACGTTTGGTTTTATATACTCGCCGCGCGTCATGTTTTTGAGTGTGATGACCCCATGGGACTGTCGGCTTCATATACTTGCCGCGCGTCACGTTCTCGGGCGCGATGGCATGATACGTTCAAAATATTTAAAAGACCCAAGCAGCTACATTGCTAAGAATAATGGATCCATTCATGAGGCGGCCCAACCATTTGCTACCTGCTAAGAGGCCTGTAAAACCTAAAATACCGTCAATATCATCATAAAAATTTAACAGTGTATTATCCAAAGACTATGTTTTCGAAATATTATAAAAAAATAAAACAATTTTTTGAAAATTCTAGACCACCGGGCAAACTAAAAACTGATTTTCATTATTACATGTTGATCCTTCTAGACAGTTTCTAGTAAGATACAATACAATACAGCACTATTTTATATTTATGTTAATTCTCTAACTTGTTTTATTAAAATCACCATGGTGATGATATGAAATTAAAATTTAAAGGTTACGCGCTTAGCTTAGCATTGAGAAGGTTAGTATAATAGATATTTCGTAATGACCATTTAGAAAGTTGTTAATTACTATCTTTCACTTGTTCGGATCGTTCTTTTTGCACGATGACTAGGAATAACAACATTTTTACAAATATTTCCACGTTCGTTTTTATTTTATATCATCTTAATTATAATAGGGAAACTGAAAAATGTTAATAAGAAGAATCTCATTAACCTTAATCTATATATACGTAAATCGACCTGATGATTTCGTCACTTCCGATATTAAAGAATGTGATATACAATTAGAATTTGGAAGCCCAAGGTCACGCCTTAGCAAATCTAACCCTGGTTTGATTTTTATGTAGCTGCGCAGTGTTGAATACTATTGCAAACAGTATCTTCAGTTGTTTTTATTAGATCTAGGAAAATATTTCTTTAACGTACGAGGCGCGTAAATAATGTAATGAGACTAATGGTGTAACGTTCGATTTGGCAACATAGTTCGCTTCCCCTTTGGATGGAAAGCAGACCAACGTCGGATGAAACTTCAGTATGAGTTTGAACTCCCTAAAGCCACTTAGTGGTTGGTGGCAATTATTTTGTATATTTCGCAATTCAGCTATATATTTTTGATTTGGGAGATAATTAAAAAATCTAAATCGAATTCGAAATACCCCTCTTTCGCCCTCACACACTTCTTTAAATGCTGTCCTCACTACTTCCAAGAGTATTGAAGCTCTTACGTACTAAACACCAAATCACTTTTTGAAACTTCTCGACACACGTTTGATTTAATGATGATTTAATCTATTTCTAAAACTAAACTATGTTCTATTTATATGATAGAACTACCTAATGAAGTGTGCAAAAATCATGAACCGTGAAGTTTACTGAGTCTTACATTAATAATTGAAAAAGTTGACTGAACGGAATAGGTCTATTGTTCCGGTTCATAATTTTCTTATATTTTTCTATTTGAATGCATCCAATATGCATCCAAAGCCCTATTGTTATTTACACTTTTTTACAAGTCTTAAATATCTAATATCTATATTGTGGCCATGTTCGAGTGCATGTTGGGCAATACAAGATTTTATATTTCCCCCATATCTAATGTGGGCAATGTACTTTAAATCTCGTTAATATTGATCTTTTTGTTTGCCCAATATACCTTCGATCACAATCTTGACCATATATTTCGTAAATCCCCGACTTTTCTTGTTGATCTACTTTATACTTTATACAGGACTTCTCTTAATTTATTATATGGTTTGTACACAACTTTAATATCCACTTTTTTTCAAAATAATGTAGGGCGGCGTATTTTTAGTGATTTTCATGAACTTTTTTAATACATAAGGAATATGTATATATATATATATATATATATATATATATATATATATATATATATATATATATATATATATATATATATATATATATATATATATATATATATATATATATATATGATGACGTAGCGCCAGTTTCCTGTACAAGTAATAATTTTATAACATTAATTATTAATTCTTATTATTTTTCCCAACAATGTTCGAAATGGCAACAAGATATATATATATATATATATATATATATATATATATATATATATATATATATATATATATATATATATATATATATATATATATCCAGTTATCGTCTCACGATATCGAATACCATTCACTGTTATAGCTTCATCACCAGTATTCTGAAAGAAATTCGATCCAATTACACCTTCTGACCATAATGCACACTAAACAGTGACTCGTTTAGGATGTAAAGGTTTCTCATGAATCAATCGTGAGAAACATGATTTTCCTCACCCCAAAGGCTTTAATTTTGTTTATTAACGTAACTACCACTTTCAAAATGTGTTTATCTGAAAAATTTTTTGAGAAAAATCATCTGTTTGTTTTTTGATCCAATTGACAAATGCGCGACGTTTTGAAAGATCCTGTGGCTTTAGTTGCTGTTTTATTTGAACCTTATATGCCTTCAGAGCTAAATACTTTAATAAAATATGCCATGTTGTGGATTTACCGAGTCCAAATTGTTATAAACATGGACTAATAGAAATTTCTAAGTCTTCAGCAACACTTGCACGTACCAAATCAATAAACTCTTGTGACCGACCACTACGACTATATATTGCTCTTCTTTTATCTTCCACCGAACCAGTTACATGAAATTTTTGAACATGAAACTGAAACTGAACATGAAATCGAAACAGTTCGATTAATAGTGCTTCCAGATGAATGATTGTGCGAACCGTAAATTTCTAAAAACATTTTTCACAGAACGCCCATTTTCATAAAATAATTCAACAATTTCAACGCGTTGTTGTATTGTGTGCGACTCCATTTTTATAAATATCATATATTAAACTTCTGACATGAGGCTAGACCTAGGCATCAGTGTTTTATTCAAGAATTTAAAATACCGCTCAATTTGAATGACCCACTAATTTGTTGCACGCGTTTTGACACCTTACTCAGAGAAATGAAGTGGAGTGAGACCATCGTACGACACTCCCCACCAAGCCACCACTGAAGCCAGGTGATTACCAATTTTCACTCTCCAAATTTTTTTCAGTAGCTTCTCGACAGCTATGAGCGTAAACTTTATCAGCGTAAATTTTTCTTCATCAGTGAAAGTGGCTGCATGCCCGCTCAAGTAGTTCTCATGGCTCTTATGTTACATAAAATCGCCATAAATTGCTCGTTCATAGATCTTCAGTAAGCTCCAAGCCACCGGTCATGTTTACTGAGTTGTAACAGGGTTTTAGGTGATATTTTCATCAATGAAACCCTTGTTGCTCCGTTGAAAATCCTCGGTGCAGAGTTATTGTACTTATTTATCGCTATAAAAGCTATATAGATAACTGCTCTTCTCTTTGTTACCACACTCCATGTTTAATATTTGATGTATTAAGGCGCATTCGTTTACATTAGTTTAAAAGTCTAGTTAGCCTTGTTAATAAACAAAAACGAGTGGTACTTGAAGACAGTTTAGTGCGCCATCGCAACTGGGAGCAGAATTTATGGACTACGTGTAAAGATAACTTTGAAAATTTCAGCCATATTAAATGCTCGGTGGTTGTTTGACAGTCATTTATACCAGTCGATGTTAGTGTTTCAATTAAGATGGAAAAACTCGAATATCGAAGCATCATTAAATTCTTGCATTTGAAAGGCAATTTCATCCATCTTCGCTTTAATTTGCGTAGATAATTTTTTTCATCTTTACATAAACAATCGACTGACTGACATCGACTGATATACTAGGCTAATTGAAAAGTCGCTAGTACCTATAGAGTAGTAAAATAACTATATAATCTACTACATTTTGAAGTTTTATTCTTCATATGAACATATGTGAAGTTTCAAGTGGATCTATCAATTTATTCCTACAAAAACAGCAGCTTAAAGTAAACGTGTCAGTGTTATTTTTTAAAATGGAATATATTGAAAATCGTGCAGAGATTACATTCTTTGTAAAAAAAGGTTTAAAGACAATGGAAATTCATACTGAAACAGTAAACGTATTAGGGGACTATGCTCCTTCAAAAACAATGGTTTGTAAGTGGGCAGGTGAGTTTCAACATGGTTGTACAAGCCTGGATGATGATCCTCATTCTGGACGTCCAATAAGTGCAACTACTAAACAAATAATTAATTCTATACATGATACGGTTATGGATGACAGACAATTAATTGTCTCAACTGAACGGGTGTTTCATATTTTGAAAAAGGAAGTCTCTATGGATGAGACTTGGGTTTACCACTATGACCCCAATCTGCGACAATAAACCGCAGAGTGGACTGAGCCCGGTTGTTCAGCTCCGAAGCATCCAAAGTGGCCAAAATCGACCAACAAGTTTTGGTATCAATTTTTTTGGGATGCAAAATTCATTTTGTTAATTGATTACCTTCAAACTAGTAAAAGAATAACAGAACAGTATTACTCAAACCTTCTGGATCAATTGGATGTAAAGATTCGCGAGAAAAAAATCATTTTTCATCAAGACAATGCACCGACTCACAGGCATTCTTGCAATGGCGAAATTGAAGTAGTTACACTGCGAATTGTTGGAGCATCCACCATATTTACCAGTTCCCAAACCTCAAAAAATTTCTACGTGACAAGAGTTTTTCATCAAATGAAAAAGTTATAGCAGCCGAAGAGGAGTATTCTGAAGGACTTCCAGAAAACCTGGAAAAAAGTATTGAGCTTAAGGGAATATAGGGAAAAATAAAGTAATTTTTTCAACTATAAACATGTTTTCTTTTCTTTTCGCAAACTTTTCAATTAGCTTAGTATACAGGGTTGTAGAGAAAATAAGAATACCACCTAAGATCATTAGATTAACCAGGATGTCGATGATTAATTCGAATACACTAGTAAAATTATTAAACAACACACAAAGTGTATTATAAAGATCGGAGGTTTGTTAAAGAAGGATGGATTGGAACTAGTTCCGTTTAATAGAGTATTGAACAAAGTCATCAGCGAAACAGACATAGTCGTAAATGGAAGAATGATAAATAAAGAAAAACATCTCATAGGATATGCAGATGACGAAAACATATTAACATTGATGTATTAACCATTCAAATTATTAACCGAGACATATGATGAAATAAACGTGAAAGTCAAAAGAGCCGATCTAGAATTAAATATAGACAAAACAAAGGTGATGGAAAAAAAGAACCAATATTCAAAGAGAACACAACTGGATACATGGCGATGCCAATATTGAAGTTGTGATGGAATTTACGTATCTGGGGACCAAACTTGATGCAAACAACATCAAAGAAGATATCAGAAATAATATTATGAAGGGTAACAGAGATACCCCTGCATTTTGTTCTTATTAAGGTCTAAACTTATTCAAAGGAACACGAAAATTAGGATATATAAAATACTCCTTCGGTCAGTGGTCACTTATGGCTGCGAGACGTGGACCCATGGCGAAATTGAAGCAGTTACACTACGAATTGTTAATACTAAACTTGAAGAGATGATTTAATCTAAAGGTTAAATTATCTCCTGATGATGCTAACATGGTTAGCGAAACGTGCTTCGAGCAGTTCAAAAAAAGTGTTTTGGTGTTTAGTGGTAAATCTCTTCAAGTTTAGTAGTAAATGACTGTTAAACAACATCTTAGTATTTAATGTGACTGAAATTTTTAAGGTTACCTTTCAAAGCATCCGCAATTTTATTTCCAGAATATTTTTGACGAGTAAAACCATCTTCATGTTGAGGCTGAGAACTGAGAACTTTTCAGACACCCTCGTACGTACTTTTTAATTTATCATAACATTTCAATACAAAAATCGACTATATTTTTCATTAGAGTAACTTTCGATCTGTTTAATCTGCCCTAATTTCGTAATTACAGCCAAATAATTATTTTTTAAAGAACAGAAGGCGGTCACCTCTCCGAATTCTTCTCGTTCATTTTTTATTTGTTCCGCGTACTATAATTAATATGTTCCGGTTTCACCAAAAAAAAATTACCTTCATTGCATCTTGTTCTGGTTCTTTCGGCTGCTTGGCACTTTCACTTTCACCAGTTCTATGTCCGCAGCATCCATTAAATATGTTGTGACCATGAGAAAAGTGTTTTTATAGGCGATAAAATTCGGTATGATGACATAATTCTGTTAATGACCATTTTCGGCCTGTATAACATCTGGGTATTGGGATCTACGATTGTTCGGAAAGTATTGGGATTTTGTTTTGAAATAAAATATTTTTGTAAGCAATGAATACGTTTCTCTCAGGGGAATTCCATGACTTCATCTTTTTACGCGAGAAAATGATTCGATTGAAGAAGTGAGAAGTGCGATTTAACTTTATTATTCGAAACAAAGTTTTTAGGTGATAAGAAGTTTTGCAAGTTTTGCAAGCAAGTCTGATGGTTCTATGAAAGGATTAAGTGGTAGATGTGTTTATATATTACGATCAGCTTTCAGTAATACAGGTCATGATTTTGGAAACATTGATGAGAATTGGCCAACAAAATACAAAATGTTTATTATTTATCCAAATTTATTTTATCGCCTTCCAAGTAGGCCCCTTCCAGAATAACAGTTACAGTTATGCCAACGAATAATCCAATTGTTAAAACATTTTTAAACGCATTTTCCGCAATCGACTTCAGTTCTCGCCGCGAATTCGACTGAAAAAAGGGGCCTGGAAGTGATAATTTGAGTTTTGGAAAGAGAAAGAAGTCGGCCGGGGCCATATCAGGTGAATATGGTGGTTGTTGATGGTGTTTGTTGAGTTTTTGGCAAGAAATTCGTTCACAATGATAGCCTTGTGAGATGGTGCGTTGTCGTGATGCAAATTAAAGAGTTTTATTTCCACAAATCTTGCCTTTTTCGACGAATTGCACAATCCGTGCCCAACACCGCAATAATCAAAGAAAACAGGCAACATCACCTTAACTTTTAATCGACTTTGACGTGGTTTTTTCGGTTTCGGCTCAGTTGGAAGGTGCCATTCCGAAGCTTGTTGATTGGCTTGCATGTCAAACTCGTTTACCCGTGTCTCATCACCAGTTACAATGCGTTTTATGAATGTGAGCTCGAAATTGACTCGTTCTAGCATGTCTTCAGCGACCTTTACGCCATTGAATTTCTGAAGAAAATTCAGGTCTTTCAACACTAGTAGAGTGGAAATTAGTTTCATACCCAAACAATCGCTTAAACTGATACGAATTGATTCGTGAGACACAGAAAGATCAGTGGCTATCTCTCTCAAACTTAAATGATGATTTTTAGTTACTATTTCCTTCACTTTAGCGATGTTAACTTCAATTGAAGACGTTAATGGCCGACCAGAACGAGACAAATCTTCCACCACATCTCGACAGCTTTTGAATGCACTTCAAATTCAAATTCAAACAACACAAAGACAAATTCTTTGTTCGATGATTTTATCCATTGTAAAAATCGCAAAACATACTTGAGATAAACTGACAAAATCGAGCACTGTAAACAAACTAAATTAAAGATGACGTTCAAAGTCAGCGTCAGTATAGAGGACTGCTGTACCAACTTAGCTATAAAAATAATTTTGACAATCCCTTTAAACAGGCTTTTCAAATGATCAATTCCCGGTACTTTTTGATAGCATGTATATGCGGACGATTTATTTTAAAGTCACAAGCTAGATCAATATCCGAGAAAGTCAAAAAAACCTTTCTTTTATATTTTAAGTGCCAAATAGGAGATCAAGATAAAAGTTGGGCTCCACATGTTTGCTATGTGAGTTGTCACATAAACATAGGGCAGCAAATTCTATGCCGTTTGCTGTTCCTATGATATGAAAAAAATCTACTGACCATGTAAGCGATTGCTACTTTTCTATCACTAAAACAGAAGCTATTTCAAAAAAGCAAAGGGACAAAATTCAGTATCCAAAAAGGTGTCTTTTCCGCCTCTCCATATTAAGCTTGGATTAAAGAAAACCTTTGTCAAAGTCATGGACAAAGAAGGTATTTCCTCAATTAAGTGATGCAAAACTAAAAGAAGGCATATTTATTGGACCTCAAGCTTCCTTATGCTTCTAGGTAATTTTCGTTTTCCAGAAAAATGAAACGAAAATGAAATAGCCGGCATGAAGTGTTTTGAAAGTGTAATGACAGGACATTTCATAGAACTTATTTTTTACATAATCCTCAGTAACGTATTTGCATAGCTTTAAAACGTTTTACATGTTTATTATTATTATTATTATTATTCACGTATGGGCCCTAGTGGACCACGCGAAGTACAGTTAGAGGCGTTTGTTGTTGTTAGCCTTCCCTTGCGCCCATACTAATTTCATTCTTTCGCTGTGAGTTTTTTCCTTTCGTTAGACCAAGTTGTTCCAGTCTTCCTACATTTTTCTCTCTGGCCAACCTTCCAGACGTTAACCTTGTGTCTGAAACAGCCTCTATCCTGAATTTCACTTTGAGTAATATTTGCTGATCGTAGGTCCTCTTTAATTGTAGCAATCCATTTACTTATTTCTACTTTAGTTTTACTCCTATATTCATAAAATTCGACTATATGTCTAGTTAGCCTATTCTACTATTCATCCTTTTTATATGCCCGTAAAACTTAAGTCTCCTTTTCTCATATCGTTATGTATATCTGTGTATTATTTTTCTTTCCTTCTTTTCAATGTCCTCGATGTCTCTCTTTCTATTCAAAATGAGCGTTTCTGTCCCATATAGATATTCTGGTTTAATAACTGTGTTGTAATGTCTCAGTTTTGTGTTTTTAGCTATGCATTTTTTGTTGTAAATATTTTGTGTAAGTCTCAATGCCGTTTCCATTTTTTGACATCTACCCTTATTGGTCGCTTTTTCCAACCCATTTTCCATGATTATTTCACCCAAATATTGTTTTCAGAAATGGTGTTCTTAGTCTGTTGCAGGTCATGTATTGTGTCTTTTCAAAGGAAATTTGGAGTCCTACCTTTTCTGCTGATTCTTTTAGGATTTCAATCTGTTTTTGTGCCGAATATATCTTGAGTCAAAATTGCTAGATCCTCAGCAAACGCCAGACAATCAATTTTGATGTTGGTTCTTCCCAGTTTAATGGGCTGGTCAATATTCAGAGCCGACTTTTTTT
The DNA here is from genome assembly GCA_031761425.1 of Cosmopolites sordidus. Taxonomy (NCBI): domain Eukaryota; kingdom Metazoa; phylum Arthropoda; class Insecta; order Coleoptera; family Curculionidae; genus Cosmopolites; species Cosmopolites sordidus. The sequence goes on along the minus strand of JARFXV010000253.1, from coordinate 580,688 downwards.
CACGCCACTCCTGTATTTTTCTGGAACACAGTTAAGAAATAGTGCCGAGAGTCCATCCCCTTGTCTCACTCCAGTTTTAATTTCGAAGGGCTCTGAGATGTCACCCATGAATTTAACTTTTGACCTTGTGTTAGTTAATGTTGCTTTAATAATTGCCAGCGTTTTCAGATCTAGTCCTTGTTCTTTCAAGATTTGGAATAATTTACATGTTTATTTATTTATATAAATAAAAATTAAATACTCTTCGTTGGTAAGCGCATCACTTACGAACGGCTGGGCCGATTTGGCAATTTTGTTTTAAAGTTCGTGATAGTCCGATAAGATTTTTAGAGAAAGAAAAATTGGAAAAGTTGCCCGGAAAATTGGAAAATTCGGGAAAAACTGGAAGTACTTTTTTATGGGATTTTTGTATGAATTCAAGACCATAAATCACGATTTGAACGATGGATATGCGTAATTTTCTTTTTGTTTTGTTCGTTATGGTCTTGGAAAAGTTTTCAGGAAACAAAAAATAATCACAAACAAATGTATTGAAATTTGGACAGGACAACGTTTGTCGGGTCAGCTAGTACTGAATAAATATTAGATTGTAAAAATATGTCGTCACATTTTATTCCCAACCACCGACCCCCTGCAACAAAAAAAAACTCTACGTGTTATAGTGATTAGCTTATCATTTTCGGATTTAGGACTACAAAATACTTCCTATACACCTATTTTCATTAATGTTTCCCCAACAAAGTTTAAATTAGTTGATCTCTTTAATTTTTACAAATTAGTTTTGTTCCACCACTTTGTTTCTTTATAAAAGACCAAAAAGAAGATTGTGTTGAAGTTTTATGATCATTAATAATTCTTCCCATTAAATTTAGATTAATAACAAGCCCATGCGTGGTTTTAAATTTATAGTCCTCAAGTTCTTTCGTTGACCAGGGTGTGCTGTATTTGGAACAGAAATTGGTTCCTTCTTCCTCTGGGCCGGTTTTTGGTTTTGTTGTTTTCGTCCGTCAAGCTCGAGCTAACATCAGAATGGAGCAATAAAAGCCTGAGAACAATATTTCGACTTTTTTAGGAAAGCATGGTATGTCGTCATAGGCATGGAATAGTCATGTCCTCCTCTATCCTCAAATAGGGTACCAAATATGGGAAATACTGTTGGATTCACGGAGGAAATTACCAGCAAACAGAGAATATTTCATCCATGTTCCACTTGGGTTCGCTGTTTGTTTTTATCAACGCCTATCGAATACTCTCTGCGTATATCACTTACACACACGATATATGCTTATCAGGCCTGTTGCAAATATTCAAAAATGAGCAGTTTCAAATTTTTGAAGTTTTACATTTTCGAGTGAAAATTTTTCAAATGTTGTTAAGATAATTTTAGAAGATCGAAACTCGCCCTACATCTATGAAAATACGCTACACGATAAAGAAAATTACGGGGAGTTGAACGGCGGCTAGGGCGGTTCGTTATCTTTAGCGGTTTCCGAGATATTCGCAGAGAGCAATTTTGATAAATTGTAGTGGTGGCTGTTTTTCGAGAAATCATATCTCGAAATATAAAAGAGATAAAGCAAGTCGGCGGCCAGGTTGTTAATGCGCGTGCTTTAGAGTGCCATATATTCAAAAATAAATGAGCTTATTCAAATTTTTTGCATTTTAGATTGAGTCGTCCTATCCCTATGAAAATACGCAACCAGATAGAGAAAATTACGGTAAATTGAACGGTAACAAGCGCGGTTCGATATCTCGAAGGGTTTTTTGGAAGTTTTGTATTTTAGATCGAAAATTTTCCAAAGTACGTATACAAGGAGAATTCTGGAAACGGGAAGTCGCCCTATGCCTATGATTCCCTATGCCCACCCGCCGTCCTGCTTACTAGATAAAGAAAATTACGGGGAATTGAACGGCGATTAGCGCGGTTGCCAGATATCCGCAGAAAATCATGGAGAGAATGCAACTTTGGCAAACTGGCCAATTTTCGAAAAATTATATCTCGAACACTAAAAGGGGTGAAGCAAATCTGCGACCAGATTGTTGATGCGCGTGCCAAATATTCAAAAATGAGCTGCTTTTAATTTTTGAAGTTTTGCATTTTAGAGTGAAAATTTTCCAAAGGGAAATTTTTTTTCAAGAAAAAATTTAGAAAACCGAAAATCGCCCTATTCCTATTAAAAGAATCTATGCTACTAGGTAGAGAAAATTACGGGAAATTGAATGGCGACTAGCGCGGTTTGTTGTTTTGAACGGTTTCCGAGCTACTCGCAGAAAACCATTAGGAGAATGCAATTTTGGCAAACTGGCAACTGAAAATGCAAAATTAAAATGCCTAGTTGGGGTCGTCAAACTTAATAAGACCAGTTATTACATATGCTCTGGAGTTAGCCAACATAAAAATGAAAGAAGACCTAAAAATACTAGAAAGAAAAATACTGAGAAAAATACTTGGACTAGACATAACAGTAGATGGAGAAAAGAAACTTAAAAGAAATTAAGAAATAGTGGAAGAATTCGGAGAAGAGAATATAGCAAGCATAAATAGAGCAATATATAAAAGCAAAAAGGTTAGAATGGGCAAGTCACAAAAGGAGAAGGTCATCCACAGAAATAATTAAAAGAGTAATAAAATGGACCTTATTGGAGAGAAGAGCAAGGGAAACGTCGAGGATGAGATTAGACCAGGTGGAAAATAATGTAAAAACTCTAGGCATTGCAGACTGGATAATGGAATGCAGAGACAGGAAAGAATGGAAGGGCATAATCAAAAGGGCTAGGACACATAAAAGACTGTATCGATTAAAAACGCTTTGAACGCTTTAACCATCATCCCGAGGGATTGAACGGTTATAATGATGATGATGATAAACCTGACACGCATATGTGTACCATTTCAAAAACATAAATTTCTTCTTGATAAATTGTAAATTTACGATTTTAGTAAAATTATGGAAATTTTAGTGCTACTTGTATCTTGTTCTGATTATCTTGCCCGCGGGGACTTTCACTTTCATTATTTCGGTGATCGCAACATCCATTAAATATCCCGCGACCATAAGAAAATTATTTTTATTACAGATAATGTTTGGCTGTATGACATAATTTTGTTAATGGGCATTTTCAGTTTATGTGCTACTTTCATATTGGTAACTAGAAAACAATAAAAACTGAATCAATACAATATTGAAGGATATTGTAAACTATCTGAGGTACTTTTTGTACTTATATTATAATAATAACTTCCAAAGCCGCGCTTAAAACCTGTTGGAAGTCTGGAGTCTTGACGAAAATTTTTCCTTATATCGACCGTTTCAATTTTGTGAATAGCTAAAGTCGCACGGAGCCAAATCAGGCGAATATGCGAGATTTTCAACTATCGTAATTCTCTTGTGTAATCCTTCATTTAGAAGAATGTCACTTTTTAGTTTTCTTCTATTCTGACTGATATAGATAGATAGAAAAAGAAAAGCAACATAATCTGGTAGACCACATTAAATTCACTACTTAGAACCGAAGTTTAAATAATCAGGAAAAAGAGAACACACGTCTTCCTGTTTAAATTTTATTCCATTTTAAAGAGAACACGCGTATAACAGTTCTTTTAATCGTTGTTACCTTGACTATAAATATACTATAACATTTTGAAATAGCATAAATAATTGATCTTTGGCAAAGAATATTACACGCTTCTTCTCACCATAAATTGATGTTAAAAAGGATTCGACCGAGTGAGAAATATGTAACATCCTGTGCGAGAACACTTTCATATTCTTCGAGAAAACCATTTTTTTTATTCACCGCCACGACATTGAAATTAAGGCGAAATGACGTCATTATATTATTGGTTTGTTCCTTGTCCTTATACATATTTCGTGTGGCAAATGTTACTATTTTTTTTACTTTGAAGGTAGAGAAATGTTACATTTCTATGAATCCGATGTGCGTTGGTAAAAACCAAGGATACAGATCATGTTCGATTCTTCCTGGGTTATTTTCTTATTGGGATAGGCACAGATGTGTCATAGATGTCACTACCTTTATTACATTTTACTCTATTTCTCGGCCCCTATGTTTGTAGGGCGATATTGTATTCCCCTCATATAGTTATTTTAAAGTGCGTTAAAAAAAATGATGTGGAAGGTCAGAACATGATTTCGGAGTCGCATTGGACATTTTAGAGTAAAATGATGCGGAAGGTCCAGGACATTAAAAAAAAAGTGCAGGATGAAGAATTGGAAGCAGCGTTGGAAGAAAATCCTTATCGTACACTGCTTGAACTCGGACAGAAACCCGGAGTACTACCGGAATAAAAGACTAGACTACCGAAATAAAATAGTTGTCTCATTGCTTTCCAGATTCAGGAAAAATAAATTTCTGTATAATATGGTCAGCAGTAACAAAAAGTAAAAGAAGAACAATTTACGGTTAGGCCTTGTCGGCAATAATGGTCATTTGGCGCCTTAGTAGATACTGCACGTTTGTCAGAACGTGTCTATATCATGACCATAGCCGTTTGTGAAGCGTTTCTAGATGAGTTGAATACACTGAGTATTTAGGTTCAGTAGTTAGGATATGTTAAAATTTAAACAATCTATATATTTTTGGATGTCGATCCGTTGAGACTGTGAAGAGTCACGACGTTTCGCCAAGATCGCATTTGGCATTTTCAAGTGTTGTCCGCTAGACTGAAGTCAAGTCAAGAACATGATATATCATTTTAACAGATCAAGGGTAATTGCTTTGTTACAACAGGGCTTTAATCAAAGTAATATCGACGAAATTATAGGTGTTTCCCAAAGTGCTATATCGAAAATTCATAAAAAATTCCAAGAGACAAATGACGTAAAGAATCGTCCCAGAAGTGGTAGAAAACGATGTACAATAGCTGCACAAGATCGACAGATATCAATGATAGCTCGAAGAAATCGTCTGGAATCTACAAGCGTACAAGCGTCGTGCGTCTATTCAAGGGAGCTTGTTTGGCTTGAAGGGATAAATGTTTCACGGCAAACGATAACACTCGGACAGAAAGCGGTAAATTTACATCGCAGAAAATCCTTATGTGTTCTCAAACTAATCCTTTAATAAAAAAATATAAGATTGCAATGGGCTCGAGAAATGGTGGATCATGGTCCTAACTGGAATAATTTGATGTCCTCCGATGAGGCGATAATTGGCTTTGTTTCTGATTTACGAATAACATTAGTTTGGAGATCTCCAGGTTGACAAGCCAGGCTAGAAACAGCCCGACCACGTATTCCGTTTGAAAGTGGGAACGTTATGTTTTGGGGTGATATTATGAACGGTGCACGGACACGTCTACTGGTCCTGGAGAAAAGAGTTACTGGTGCTGTGTACATCGAGGAAGTTGTGAATCCTGTTGTGCGTATATTCCAAGGTGCAGTGGGCCAAGAATGTATTTTCAGGGATGACAATGTACCTCCTCATCGAACAGCAGGAGTACAAAATTTTCTTGAAGAGGAGGCAATAACCAAGTTAGGATGGTCGGCAAATTCCCCTGACATGAATGTAATTGAACATGCTTGGGACATTTTGAAAACACGCCTTATCCACTTCTTACCCTGCGAGAACTAAAAGATGCTGCTCGTGAAGAATAGGAGAGAATTCCACAAGTCCAAATTGATCGACAACATGCCAAATTGCCTACAGAGCCATGCGTACAGATCCATGGAGGAACTACTGCTTATTAGTTTTATTCAAAGTTGTTTTTTTTTAATTTTTAAATTACCTTTGAAGGCAATTGGTACATTGTAATTTTTTGAATAAATTATGAATAAAATTTTATTCACATTGGTCTTTCGGTGCCGAGTTTTGTTTGGTAAGAGTTGTAATAAAATGATGATTACGTAAACGAGTAAAAGAAAAACTTGATATCAATTATATAGTCTAAGAAAAAACGGCTAGAAATAAATGAGCAGAAAACAAAGTATATGGACTACAGCAGAAAAAATTGAATATTGAGATATTTACGGTGGTGAAATTTACGGTGGTAAAAATTCGAAAAAGTGAAAACTAATTTTTTAAATTAGTATAATTTTTTTTATTTTTAAATATCTGGGGGTCATGATAGATAGTTATGAGGTACTTGATATAGAAGAAAAGTTACATAAAGGATATAGAGCATATCCATAGCAACAATAAATTAGTGAAAGACAAGAGACTGAGAAGACAACAATAAGTTGTATACAATCAAATTATAAAAATGGCGACAGAGAATTTGAATTTAACTGGAAACAATTTTATTTTCTACAAAATTCTTTCAGCAGACACGATGTTTGTAAATTAAATAATGAAAGGCGCAGGAGCAATCTGGTAATACTATTCACTTCCTCTTTGTAGGGGAGGCAGGGCAACATCTAATTTGTCTTCACAATGAATTTAAATTCCCTAGAGTCGCCTAGTAATCGTAGCAATTCTTTTCGTTGAAATAATTGCTACGAAATGGTGTGACAATAATCGAGCAACAGTGTGATGAACACTTTTGCACATTGCGACGGAAACTTTTGTAAAACTTACACCGGTCTATGGAAACAGTGCTTTGTCAAGAGCTCGGGTTTTCAGGTGATTCACATTCGATAGAAGAAGAACATCGCAGCGGAAGGCTCATTGCATTATTTCCACACCTCGTTTATTCTCTGATTGTCTTCTGGTTGAGAACATTTATATTTATATTATGACTTATAGCAATGATTATTTTAAAAAAACTGATATTAAATTCGAATAACCCTTATTTTAAAAACAAACGCAGATTTTGACAGGTATAAATTCAAACCTTCCGGTAAAAGTGAGCGCTATTTGGTTGTATAAAAGATATTTTTAGGAATTAATTTTTAATGTTATTACGTTGACCCTGAAACGTAATGACTAACTTATTGGCGTTGAATCATATCAATTTATTTTATCATTTTTAAAACGGTCTACCTTTCACTATTTGCCAGAGCAGTAAACACCACAGGGCTACTAAACTATTGTACTGGCAATTATATTTGTACGGTTCCAAAGTTGCAGGCCTATGAAATTATAAATAGTATATAATCAGATTTATATTCGTAAATCAAACAAAAACTTATTTTGTTTCGCGTACTTTTTATTAATTATATTTTCAAAATGTCCTATGATTAGTTGAATCTTGAATCTTTAAGAAACAAGGGGAATTTTTTTCCCGTACTCCACGTAAAATTTGCCTAATCCTTCAATCGCCATCAAACGTCAACAAGTGTATCCCGTTGCCGGTTTCTGGCCTTAAGCCCTCATCAGTTGGACTCGAGCTGTTCGAAAGCAACTGAAGGATTTACCAAAGGTCCTGACCATATACAGGGTGTTTCGAAATTCAACGTCAAGCGCCTCCAGGGCGAAAGGCGAGGTTATATATCGGCAGTTAAATACGGGACCAGAATAACGAGCGTTCGCCATGAAGGTATTTTATCAAACCGATTTGTATACAGCCGCTCAGTGTCATTTTTGTATACATTTCGGTATTCATCGTAATCGCGCAAATTAATTCGATTAAGTTGAAAACTTGGAAAACTTGAGAACACTGGAAAAACCACACACAGGAAAATTGTTAGGCAGCCTTCTAAATACGCTTCAATAATTCCTCTCTGGTATTTGAAACTTGCATATCCACTACATCTTTCATGTACAGATCTAAAGGATTATGGTCAGGGAATCAACTATATTATCACATCAGTTCTTCTATTGGAACCTTTGGTGTGAAACAAGGAGATTAAATCATCCCCTGATGATGCTAACATGGTTAGCGAAACGTGCGTCGAGCAGTTCAATAAAGTGCTTTGGTGTTTTTTGGTACATCTCTTCAAGTTTAGTATATTAGCACAAGTAATCTATCCTGGGTAAGTGTTGTTCATGAAGTATCGGAGGGCAAAGCCCAAATATCATGATGTACTATCCATTTGAAACCACATCTCATGATCAGGAGAATATCCTGTAAAAGTATTGGCTAGTCTTCAATAACGAACTGTAAGTAATTGGTAGCATTTAATCTCATAGGAAGAACGGAAGGATTAAGTACCAAATCATCGATTAACTCACCCCGAACGTTTACCTAAAATTCATGCTGAACGACTAGTTTCTAGTACCCACCTAATCAGGTTTCTAAGAGTTATAATACTGCGTAAATGGAGCTTCATCAATCCAAATGATTATTCTGCATAAATTATAATTTGGCCGTCATTGTTATAGGATTGTTTTGCCTAACGTAAAAACTGCATGTTCTGATATTGCTATGGATCTAATCCTTTGTGGTACTTCAGCTTGCCTACTAATTCAGTGTACACGGGTAGCTAAATCCCTAATAACGTCATCTAGCATTTGTTGGCTTGTGCTCCAATCTGAGATAAAACTTCTTAACTCACCGCTGCACAGTGGGCCGAATAGGCATTCTGGGTGGAATAAACTGTTTTTTTTTATTTTATGACAACAAAAACTTGTTTTTTCTCTAATTCTTGAGTATTATAGGATTTGACTAAAAATACATATATCACAATAAGATATTTCCCACCTTTATTTTTAACCATTGTTTATAATTTGCTACTGCTCACTAGTATTAAACTTTTAACTTTTAACTCTTCTGGCGTCTTCACGGACGAGAACAAAAAGAAATTATTGGGTACGAAATTGGGACTGTACGGCGGAGGATCCATCAATTCGGTGTTTTGACTGGTCAAATATTCAGTTGTTCGGTTCGACGAATGAGAGCTCGGATTTTCATGGTGAAGAATGATCCTGTGTCGCTGGTTATTTTTTCTTATTTCTTCAAAAACTACTGGCAAACAAATGGTTGTGTACCATTCAGAATTCGTCATTCTACAATTCTCCATTGGCACTGTAGCCAGATGCCCATTTATCCTAAGAAAACAGGCGACTATTTGCTTCGAGGTGCTTCTTGCGCGAACAACTTTTGTTGGGTTTGGCTCAACAAAGATCCATACAGTCGACTGCTGTTTACTTTTGGGTTCATACGCATAAATCCAAGATTAGTCACCTTTGTAGATATTATACGCGGCTTTTAACGCACCACGATTGTATTTTTTGAGCATTACTTTGCACCAATCGACATGAGCCTTTTTTGGGTGATTTTCAAATTATGCGAAGTCCAAAGCGGACAATTTTTTTTCACGGCTAAATGTTTACGTAAAATCTTGTATATGCTTATCATACTAAAGTACATGTATGCCTCAATCGTACGGTGTGTCACATGACGATTTTGTTTTATCACTTCGCGCACAATATCGATGTTTTCTGACACAACAACCGATTTTGGACGATTGGTCCAATGAATTTCTTTAATTGATCCGTGAGAGAATGCTACGGCCACGATTGAATTCACTAAACCAGTGATAGACAGTGGTTTTAGATGCACTGTTGTTGAGATAATCCATGTCGAAAGTTGTAGTAAATCGTTCGCATGAAAATTCTCGTGAGTTAATTCAATTTTTTGACTGAGAGGAAATAATCAAGTCGCTGAACAATTACAAATAGCGTCCGCAGGACAAAACATTCTGAGTACTTTTACAGTTAACATTGCTAAACTTTACGATCTATATGTCAGATGGCACCTATGGAGAAGAGGAATATTGGAACTGTGAAATTCAAATAGGAATTTGTAAACTGAGGATATGATTTTTTGCATATGTTGTTAATTTGGTATTATAAACTACCATACCGGAGCCAGAGAAATTGAACTGAAAAATATTTAAGTCGACCACTTTCTAAAATGCAAGGAAAGTGAGGAATTGAGGAAAATGATAAATTAACCTTCAAATAAACATAATTAATTTAGAATGAGATAAATTCCTTAGAGCCAACAAAACTTGAAATTGATGGATATGAAATTTTTATTCACCATAAAATTTTACTAACTACATACTAAAAGTTTGCTATGCGCTAGTCAACTTAAGTTCGACCCAAACATGCCACATTTGCGTAGCCACTCCCAAATTATTGAATGAAAATCAAAAAACGGAGTGCAATAGAGATAACTACAAATTCGGTCTTTTAACTCTCCATTTGTGGATGAAATCTTTATCTTCGGATTTTTTAATAAATATTTTTAAGAAAATAACTTAGAAAAGTAAAGGGCCCCTGTTTAAAAGGGTACTTACCCAATTAAAATCTCTAATTATGGCGAATAATATAGTATGAAGGTATCAGGTAGCGAAGAATTAAGCTATGTGGAAGGACACATATTAGTTGATATGTGTACTAAAATAATCTGTTTAAAATATGTTTACTTGTATATTTTTTGAGGTTCCTTAACCTTAATTTTCATCAAAAAATTAACAATGAGATGTTTACCTGTTAGTTTAATTTTGTAACATTTCATCTTCATTTTACAATTATATTTGTACATGTTTTCTAAACTTTTCAAGAAAATGTTGATTCTACTTGTGTTTGTTTGTATAAATATTATATATTATATAATTAGTACTTACCTATTACTTATTATATAATTAGTACTTACCTATTATTATATTTTAATACAGACAAGAAAATATTTTACTAAGTAAGTTGGTTTCAATTATCTTTCAATCAATCTCGTTTTGTGCCAATTTTTATGTTGGTAAACATTATTCAAGTTAAATTTAACTGAGGTAGCCGATACTTGATGGAAATTTATTTTAAATAAATAAATAAATCTATAAATTTACACTATATTTTGTTGAAAATATAGTGGAAATTTTTATATATTAATCTTTGTTTATTTATTTATTATTCAAGTTGCCATTCAAGGCTTATGTACTTTAATTTTTTTTTAAATACATTATTTACATATGAATCAACTATCTATGATTTAATTCTAAGGATCATCTAATTGCTAAGGACCATCAAGGAACTGCAAGGACATCAAACTCCCACCGAATACGCCATATGTTGGCCCGCCTCCCTTCCAAAGGGGAACCCGACCGTCTAACAATTGTTTTTCTCATTCAAGATGTTCGCTGACTCATACTCTTCAAATGCAATTAAAATGCTCTAAATGTTTGATATATCCTTGTAATAGGTATTTCCTCGTTATATTTTATTCATTTAATCCAACCTTAATAAAATGTTGGCGATAGAACGAAACAATTGGATGTTAAAAATGGTTCTGTTGGGTTTTTACCCACTTGAACAATCGATTTATTTGACGGTGTCGTGAATCCTATTTTTTATGTTAAATGTCACAATTCCGAACGTGACCATCTTGACACAGGCATGACATTCGTATTTGTTGAGAGCGTTGCTATGTCGTTTTTATGTCTCGGTGGCTAGTGTAAAGATGGCTGTTGTTCTATATTGCATGGAAATATTAATCTATTTATGAAATGCTGTAGATAATAAAAGTTGCTTGAAAATAATTTGAATTTTTGAAAGTTTTGCAAAGAAATGTAGGAGGTTTATGTAAATGGGACAATTTTTTTTCAAACAAGTTTCCTGTTGTTTATCGAACTGTATTTACTTGATTATCGTGATACAAAAACTATTAATTGTTTGTCGCAATTCTTCAACAGTTGTTCGCCGATTTCTCAGAACAATATCCCGACGAGGTTCATCTTCAACTGTTTCTCTACCATTATTAATGTTCTTGTACTACTTTTTTTTAATGTAGCTTCATTGCTGTAACCCTTTCTTAACATTTTTAATGCATCAGCCCAAGAAATATAAATTCTTGCTCGATTTATTTATCTATTAAAGGAAAAAAAGCCTACAAAAATGATTAACAATTACAACAGACCCTATAATTTTTAATTTAAGAAGCGAAATGATATAAAACGATGATATTAAGGGCGTGAATTTTTAAAACAAATTATTTTAGCCACATTAGCTGTGGTGTCTAAGGCGTCAGCCTGACGATTCAGCAGTAAGCGTGGAGCGGGTTCGATTCCTAGGTTCGATACTAGGTAAGGACTTTTTCTAAAATTCTTGTGAATATTTCTAGGTAAGAGTGTAAAATCTGGCAAGGAATTACAAGGTCCCCCACCCCCCAGTCACGTCTGTTCGAGGCTGAGTAAGGCCGGATGGCTTATCAAATTTTCTGCGTTGGTCACTCGCCAGTCGGTAGACTTTTCGAGATGCTTATGGCTAAGCACAAATCCAAGGGTTGATAGCCCGAGGGGATCATTGACTGGGCTTTTCGGTAGCTGATAACCATGGTTCGGAACTAACTTTAAGATGTAGGTCCAGTCGCTAAACAACCTTCTCAGTTGCAGATGGGCTCTAATCCTAAAACTAGTTTTAAAAGTTACCTTACTTTTTGACCACAGTAGTATACTTCCATCAATATTGCGTTCACGATGACTTCAGTCTCTAGAAATAATCATGTAACGAGGCTCTTTATAATGACTGATCTTTATAATACGAATTTTCTTATAAAAAATTTAAAATCAGTTTCAAAGAACTATTTTGGGTAAAAATAATTGAGAAAAAAAAAGAAAATTTAGTTTAAATCTTCCTAAGATATTGTGACAATATTTTCTGGTGACATTCTGATCATTTATAATAATAATAATATTAATTATTATCTTTATTTAAGAAGTATGTTAATGCATATGATATTATGTACAGAGCTGATATCCTATATAATCATCAATACTGTAGGGCTCTAAATGTAATAAAAAATTGAACAAGCATTATTTCTGTTGGCCAATGTACCTAATAATCTTACCATAACGTGGTAGGTGATTATATACATATTTTTTATACAGTTATAGTATGCTCCCTGCTGTTTGACTATTAACTTATGTAATGTGTAATGTTTCTCATTGTATTTATTGTCTGGGGTTTACCGCTCGTAAATAACTCTGGATTCTTGCTTGCTTCCTTAATAAAAATTGCCAAAAGAGTCAACTCAACAAACCATTGTTTTTAAATTTTCTCCAGCACGATTTCTGTAGCTTCATATTCAACATACTTTGTAATGCTCTTTTATAATATTCTAATACTGTAAACAAATTTGCACAGTTTTTTTTTGTAAATGTTCTACGTGGTAAGACCAGGACATATTGCAATCTAGGATTACTCTCAGAAATTTTACATATTGTTGCGTTTTTAAAGTTGTATTATTCAATATTAAATTATCAAATTCTTTAATTCTAGATTGCTTTGTCCTGAATTCTATTACTTTTGTTTTCTGTTTATTCAGTACTAATTTGTTTTTACTAATTATTTAGGATGAACTTTAAAATTATTCGCAGTAGTTATTTCCGGATGACCACTTTTCTATTTTATGACGTTTTTCAACCAACTAAATTAAATTTAAAGTTTTGATTTAAAAGAAATATAATTATGATTAGTGCGACATATATAATCAAGAAATACGATAGATATTTCTTGATTATATGTTTTGCCTCGTTATGTTTCTATTGTGTATTATTTCTTGTATACTGTTAAGTTAAGCAGTATTCTTGTCATCCTAAATCCTAAACATCCTCCAGCACCCTAGGCCAGCCAGGACAGTTATGGTCAAATTCCCCAAAAAATAGTGTTTTGACGAATTTGAAAATTAAATAAGTAATATCTGATATGTGTAGAGGACGTTCAGAAATTTCAGACGTCAATAGTTTGCCCTATGGATTCTTGCAATTCAATGTACAATGCTGTACTTGAAGTTTTCATCCTTTTTCGACTCTTTGATCAAGTCCTTGCGTTGTTGGATTCGGAGCAATTTTTGGTCGTCAGTCAATTTGTGTGGACCAAAGCATCCACAAACCTTCCGAAGTTAAAGATGATCGATGAAAATGCAATGAATTGAATCTTTGGACATGTTACTTTGAGTAATCACGGAATTTTACAGACCAGGATGTTTCTTGTCCTTGATGTCCTTACGACCTTCTTTGAATCGTTTAAAGCACTCGTGGAATCTGTAACGGTATTAACAGTCTTCACCTTTCTTCTAGTCTTCTAGTCTTCATCTTTGTTTCATTATTTGAAACGTATCGGTGAATGTTTTACCAAGTTTAAAACTAAACTTATTATTCGCTCTTTGTTCCATTTTCATTTTTCAACCGATGGTATAAACACACTGATACTTTAAGCGCGATAACTTGGCTTCTAACGATCCGAATGTCATGAAATTTTGTCAGAACGTCAGAAAAGGATGCGCCTGTCCAACTCTTACCCCCATCAAAAGATGGCGCCATTAGAAATAACTATTTCTAAAATGTCCTGTTTTCCATGAGGCTTACGTTGTATTTTACTACAGAGGGCATGATGATTTCTGAAGGATAGTATGAAAAAGGTGGCATCCTGATTCAAAACGCATTCATTGCAACTGGATGCAATCTGCACAAAATCGGGATCTCTGGAAGCGCTCAAGGGATGTCTAGAACTTTCAAAGCTGAGTAATGATGCTCGTTCGTGCTCCACATCGTTTTAAGTAATATCCGAATTTTAAAAGGGACAATCTATCGCCATGAAAGAAGGAGGTTAATTTTTTGTAAAATATCAAGACGATTTTATGCTACTATTTTTACTGTTATGAATACAACATATTTCCTCGGGTAACCTTCTACTTATTATTGTTTGTCATTTTTCTGATTTAAATGTAAAATATCGAGTTCTATAAAAAAAATGAACAAATCGAATGAATAGCTAATTGTTCTGTAATCAGAAAAGAGGTCAGTGGAACTAGTTAAAGTCTCACAGATAGGATCTGTACAAAAATAATAACTACCAATAAATAGCGTATATTAATTTTCATTGTATTTTCTTTGTGTCGATAATGAACAAAAGTGAATGGAAATTATTACAACCGTTGTTATGGTCGCTTGGATACGCTTGTTAGATTTGCATTTTAAAAGAAATAGTTGAAAAATACGAACTTCCTGCCGATAATGTACGTTGTTCTTTTACTTTTGATAAGGTTAACAGCAGCAGATTTATTAATACGTTTTTTTCTTGAGAAATAAATTTTATACATATTGTTTTATGCTATGTTAAAACATCGAGTGAGCTCAATAATCCGAGTTTATTCTTTTAATATCCAAGATTAGCGGGCATGTGCTCTTCTGTTACTGGAGAGTCCTGTTTTAGATGAGATGACGGGACCATGTTTCGGACATTCGAACTGGTCAGGAGGCGGGATGTACCCCGCACACGCTCAGCCAGACTGAATCACGAATTGCCCTGATGTTTTGTTGTCGAGTCATACACTCTGTGTCTTTCACGTTCATAACTGAACCAGTATTTTCGAATTTTTCGATTATTCTTCTTACAGTTGGCAAATTTGGAACATTATTTCTACCGAAAATCGGACACTTTACGAATCGTAGCAACCAAACTTTCACCATTTTAATAGTAATGTTTAACAATAAGGACGCATTGCTGTATTGTGTAGCGTTCCATGTTTATTAACACCCATCTGTCTCTTATCGATCTGTCATAATTCTGGACCTATCGAATCATGACAGCTAAAATGGCGGGCAATTAAAATTTTGCGCTCTTATTGTAACACATTTTATGATCATTAATCATCATTGCCGTCATGAAGCTATAATTGGTCATTTTGCTATATGAACTGGTGCCGCATCCATTTTATTCTGATGATTCAACCCTCTCCGATTTATTCTCTTTCCAAACATGCAGAAATGGCTGCCTGGAAAGTGGCTGCCTACTATACATCAAATGAAGAGATCATCGCCGAGCCAGAGGACTGACTTTTCATCATATCTGGCTTTTTACTCTCGAAAAAATGAGACATTCACTATAGTCATGTTTTAAAATTAGTTTTGTTTAAACTAAATCATCAAAAAACAAAAATGCCTGGAAGCTGATTCTATTATTCTTTAATACAGTGTTTTTTTGCTTTATAATCTTATGTCATTTGTGCTAATCCCAAAGATAATTTTATTTGTGTAGGTTATATTATTGCGGTATTAACAGGAATATATATTTAAGTATCAAATCATAAATGAACTGATGGCAAAATTAAGTCATTATTAGAGATAACTTAATCCCTACCAATAAGTATAGATTTCGTATATTTATGTATTTGATGATTTCATGATGATGATTTGATTTCATTTTGTAAATATTCGTTGGGATTAATTATGGGACTATTTAATTATATAAAGCTCAGTCAAATACTAATGTTGCTTGTTCTGCGTTATTTAAACCAATTATTGCTGCGAAATCTGGTGCGAAGTATATTTTATATATTTTTTTATTGAATCGAAAGTATAATTCTCTAGGGTGATTTTTTTAGTGCGACCGAACATTAAATTCAAATAATACAACCAATTAGATGCCTTGAAACGATTTATTTTTTGTGTAATAATATTCGGTGGCATTAATGTTTGAAAACAATTTCGGACAAGTTGTCGCCGCGGTTACTTCTGTCAAAGCCTATTCTGTCAATCCAATGTCCGACCAGTTTTTCAAGCAATCGTGGTCTTATGTACGGAATTATGCGAGTTATGTTGGCATCCAAGGTGCTATCCACCAATTTCTAAATGTGCTTCATCCGAAAAGACGATTTTTTGAGAAAAATTACCTGTTTGTTCTTTGATCCAATCGTCAAATGCACGGCGTATTAAATGATCCAGTGGTTTTAGTTTCTCCGTAATTGGAACCTTATATGCCTTCAGAGCTAAATCCGTTCGTAAAATACTCTATGCTGTGGATTCATTGAGTGCAAATTGTTGTGAATTAATGGAAATTTCTAGGTCTTCAACAACACTTTCACGTCATAAATCAATATGCTCTTGTGAACGATCACTACGACTATATATTGCTCCTCTTTTATCTTTCACCGGAAACGTTTTTTGACATTTTTGAACAACTCGACAGATGGACGATTGTGCAAACCGTAAATATCACGTAATTTTCTAAAAACATTTTTCACTAAGCGCCCATTTTTATAAAATAATTCAACAATTTTAACACGTTGTTGTATTGTATACGACTTCATTTTTATAAATGTTATATATTACATTTCTGAAATGAGACTAGACCAAGGAATTATAATATAAAAAAGGTATTCCAATCCTGCAAGGGACAATGGGAAATGTGTCAAATGGTGCCGCCATCTCAAGTGTGTGCGAGGCATCAATTTAAACTTTTTATGGCGTACCGACATACAGTTTGGGGTTCAAATCAGCACGACTGTTTATCTATCTTGCCCTAATTTTTAATATTCTCATTTATTTATTTATTTATTTATTTATTTATTTATTTATTTATTTATTTATTTATTTATTTATTTATTTATTTATTTATTTATTTATTTATTTATTTATTTATTTATTTATTTATTTATTTATTTATTTATTTATTTATTTATTTATTTATTTATTTATTTATTTATTTATTTATTTATTTATTTATTTATTTATTTATTTTTATTTAAACCATGATATTAAACATACAAATTTAATTAATATTAAAATCTATGCCTGTATGTATTTGTTAAAATAAAAATTTTTAATACCCATGATTAATTTATATAATAATATATATAATCAATAATATATATAATAATAATAATATAATAATAATAATAATATATATAATAATAATAATAATAATTATATAATCTTTGCAATCATTTAATTCAAAATGTTGATATTTTTAATAATATTTTGTAATCATTATTACACTTGCAAAATGTCCATCAGCTATTGATGAAGAGTGCCGAAGAAGCTATAGATCATTCGTTAATCTTTCCTAAGTGCCATGATATAAGAGAACTTTAGAACTGAATATATAGAACATAGAATTTTAGAACTTTAGAACCGGAGGATATTGGAACAGAAATTTTAGCAAAATTTATTTCTTTACGATTACCTTTTTTAGCTAAAGATATAACAGTAAAACTAGATAATCGGAATATTCTCGTTTACAGCTATTAAAGTGCATACATTCGAATGCAATATTGTTTTTTTGACAAGCATATTGATTCTGTAATTATCTTTTATATATTTTTTAATAAATGTGCGTAATTGCACGCTTTTTCAATTAACAAAAATGTGTATAATGCATGATGTACATTTTTTATTTTACTAATTATTTAACACTAACACTAAGACTGCAAAAATAACTTGCAACTTAATAATTATCAGAAATTAATAACAGAATAATTTTAATACTATTAAAAAAAAAAATAATGAGGATTTGAATCCCAAACTGTGAGTTGGTGTACCATAAAAATTTCCTACCATCTATTGCAGTATTGGAATACCTTTTTGTATATTATCTTAGACCTAGGTAAATTCACAACGCTCTCTGTGTTATATTTAAGAATAAAAAAAACGCTCAATTTGAAAGACCCGTTATATCAAACTTTAAAAGTACTTATCACTACACATTAAATTAAAAAAAAACACATAACCGTTGATCACAAATCCACTAGTTTCAATGCATATCCTTAATAAGGAAAACAATCTGAAAAAAGCAACATTTTTTCGAAACCCGATCTTGATGATTTAGAATGATACGAGCTAAATTCAGTTATTTCTATTATGAAATTCATCATTACAAAAGCTAAAATCTCGTTTAACTTAAAAAATTGCATTTTAACGTCGTCTTTATAGCTGTAATAAAAACGCAACGTTTGACTTCCTAAGACATCGAGCGGGCTATATCTGCGGATATATCTATTGTTACCATGGCCATCTTGATAAATGATTTAATGAAAATATTAAATCGTTAAAAAAACACACACAAGTTGTTAGATCTAAATAGTTAAACTAGCGCGACCAGTATGATAATTTCACCAAGAAATAATTTTTAATATTTTCTTTTACAAAAACCCTGCAAATATTTTTTTAATACTGTCGATTTTAAAATTACAAGGTGTAACAATGGCTTCATAAATGAAAAAAAAGGCTGATTTACAAAAAGAAACAACCATTTTATTCTTAAAGCGTGTACAACAACTAAACACTTAATCTTCTTCTCCTTTTCTTAACCTATTCTTTCAACATTAACTGGCGTTTGCTACAAGCGCGAAATACATACGAAATAACATTATAAACTCTTACAAACACAGCTTAAATGAAAGTATAGACTCTTAACCACACATAACATAAATACCTATTTAAACAAATTGTGTTTTCACCATAAAGTTGTAATTTCTTGAATAAAATAAGTTTATATAAAGATGTACATAATTAATACCTCTCATAAATCTAATAACTAGAAATCAGACTTAATTAATAACATAAGCAATAGCTATAATATCTATAGCTATATAATAAATAATAACATAAGACAAATTATTTCTTAAAAAATAGATATAAATGATACAATAATTTCTTAATTGAAGGTTAAACTCAAAAAAAAGTATTGCCAAAAAAATAGTATTGTTGAAGCTGATGCATCTGCAGCATCCGTGTATTTTGTTGCAACAGCGTACTTACTAAATTCATAAATTGAAGATTTCCACTGGCAACACCATTAGCAGTAGAGTTCACAAAGTTTTCAAAGTCTTCCTCACTAATAACACCTTTCGTATGAGCGGAATCATTTTCGGAAAGCATCTTTCGAATAATAGTGTGGAACATCAAAATCATAACATCAAAACTTTTCATATTAAAACACGGACGATTTTATTTTTCCCCGTTAATTCCTAAATGAATTTATAATCCCACCTCTAAAGTTGTAAGGATGGCTTCATGAATTAAAAAACGGCTGATTACAAAAAAAAAACAATTTTATTCTTAAAGCGTGTACAACTCAACACTTAACATTCTTCTTCTTTTCTTAAGCTAACCTGTTAACATTAACTGACGTTTGCTACAAGCACGAAATGCGAAATAACATAAACTCTTACAAAGGGTAGTCTGAAAAATTTCCATCCTCAACATGAAGATGGCGTTACTCATGAAAAATATTCTGGCAATATAATTGCGCATGCGTTGATAGGTAACCTTGAATATTTCAGCTATATTAGATGCTTAGTTGTTATTTAACAGTTATTTATATCAGTCGATGTTGGTGTTTTGTGTAAAGCCGTCATTAAATTCATGCATTTGCAATGCAATACATGTACACATATTAAAACTAAGATGGATGATATTGCCGTTTAATTTTTATTAAACGTTTATATTGCTAGGATCAAAAAGTAAGCTGGCTTCTGTTTTTAAGGACAACTAACCCCCTTGAGCATTACATTGGTGCAAAGTAACGGTCAATCAAGATATGGACACAAACCATGTGGTCTCCAAATATTGGGGCATTTCTTGGCCAACAAGATAGGCATATTTAATGGTGAATGATTTTTATTTTTGGGATTATTTCAAGAGTAAATCTACGGTAAGCTCCACAAAATATTTGGAGCTGAAACTCAGCAAAAACAATAATAATTCCAATTGAAATATTATGAGGTATAATAAGTAATGTACATTTCACAGACTATACTTGTAGAGAAAGTTACTTTTAAATTTCTAGCTTGAAAAGACTAGCACATGACTGCGCAGTTTTCCATTACATGACTTGTTAACCAGATCTGTCGCTCCTGGCTGACAGATATTTAACGGTTAACGAGATTAGAAGAAGCACCCATAAAGCTCTAATAACAAAGCCGCCATATTTCTTTGGTGAAAGCTTTCGTCGCTTGCCGAAAGGATAGTAAAAAAAAAGAAAATAAAAAAATCCTATAACTTACTGTTTACTTGTGTACTTGTGTTACTACGTGTTACTATACTGTTTCTTTTTATTTTTATGTTTAAACTACTAACTGTTTATTGAACAATTCAGATTACACTCGTATATATAACTCGACACTCAAATAATACAAATAAACAGGTATGATGTAAGCGGAATCACAATGAACCCTGAACTCGAAGAAAATATAGATTTACCTTACTCAGCATGCGGCCCAACCTTACCAATATTTCTTAATTCGTCCGCGTTACAAGTGAAAAAAGACAGATATTTTCCTTGATCTTAACTAAATCATCTGAAACATGAAGATCACATTTTTTTCGGTCTCCAACTACCATAACCTCGACGTGCCTAACCCAACCTCTTTTCTTGATATTTTTATTATATCACGGCATCATCGTTCATAATTTTCAGCCTACCTTAATGATATGCAGTGGCGTTTCTTACAAATATAAATCATTATCATTTAAATAGTATCAAAAACAATAGTATTATATATATATATATATATATATATATATATATATATATATATATATATATATATATATATATATATATATATATATATATATCTATATATATATATATATATATATATATATATATATATATATATATATATATATATATATATATATATATATATATATGTTTTCCTTAATGCGTGAGGATGGTACAATATGCAGGGAACGGACGGAAATATTAGAGGGTGTCCGAAGATTTTATTTAAAGTTATATGAGAACCAGAATCAGGCAAGAACAGCAATGCTCACTGAAGAAAAGTGCCGGATATCTTGGTGGAGGAAGTGACAAAGGCTATAGACTCGATGAAAAATGGCAATGCTCCAGGAAAGGATACTATAACTGTGGAGATGTTAAAAGCTGGTTGGACTTTACATAAAACATTAGCAAAATTATACTCAAAATGCTTCAAACAACAAGAAGTAGCTAGCTTATGGCTACTACCAGAAATTATTCTTGTACATAAGAAAGGAGCACGGGGAGATTTAAATAACTATCGTTCAATAAACCTCCTATCAGTGGTGTACAAATTTTTCAGCAATATAATTTCCAAAAGAATACTAAGAAAACTTAATGACGCACAAATAAGGGAGCAAGCAGAATTCAGAAGTGGATTCACTACAATTGATCACATCCAGGTTCTACAGCAGGTCATAGAAAGACAACGAATACATTATGCCACCGTACTGGGCTTTTATCGATTATGAAAAAGCGTTTGAGTCAATCTCAATGGATGCATTGCTTAATCAAAGTATAGGGAAAGCCTATGTAAACCTACTAGGCTCGATATACGATGAAGCTACAGCGACAGTCCACCTTGATGATCTTGAAGTTGGAATAAATGTAGAGCGGAGCGTACAGCAGAGTGACGCAATATCGCCTCTTCTTTTCTCAGCCTGCCTGGAAGAAGTGTTCCGTAATCTGGATTGGGAACAGGATGGAATAAGGATTAATGGTTAGTACTTAAATTATCTTAGATTCGCAGATGATATCGTTCTTCTTTCACAAGACCCAGATGAGCTGCAAAGACACGTACAAGAGCTGCAAAAGGCTGGCGAACTATTTGGCTTGAAAATAAACCAGAAGAAGAGTCAGGTCATGTTCAATTTTGCTGAGGACAAAAGGATTTCTATTTTTGGAACGGATGTTGAAGTTGTGGATTATTATTATATATCTTGGGCAGAAGGTTTCAATGGAAAGGGATACCATCCGGGAGGTGGAACGACGCGTTAAATGTGGCTGGCAGGCATTTGGCAGGTTCAACATAGTGTTTAAGAGCAAACTACCATTTTGCCTGAAAAGAAAAGTCTTTGATCAGTGTGTCCTGCCCGTTATGACATACGGAAGTGAGACCTGAAGACTCACATCATTGTCAGTTCAAAAACTTCGAGTAGCACAGAGGGGAATGGAAAGATGTATATTTGGCATTACTAGACGGGATAGAAAGATCTGCACATGGATCAGAGAACAAACGAAAGTGAGTGACATCATTGCAAGAATAAAGCAATTGAAATGGAAGTGGGCAGGCCTTCTAGCGAGGCGATGGGATGAAATATGGACCAAGGCGGTCCTAAACTGGATTCCGCTTGATAGCAAACGTCCACGGAAAAGACCGAAAACAAGATGGACTGATGATATTATTAAGTATATTGGACTCTAATGGCAGAGCAAAACTCAGAACTGCGTTGGAAGCATGCTGAAGAGGCCTTCATTCTGCAGTGGATTGATACGTGTTGATGATAATGATGATGATGATGATGATATATAATAATAATAATAATAATTTTATTGCAGTACATTTAACAATGATCAATACAAAAAATAGCAAAATATTACAATATAAAAGAAAACTCATATAAAACATCTGCAAAAGGAACGAGGTGGCAGAAGTACTGATTTAAAAATCTTCGCCCTAATTCTTATTTAATCCATAGTACCCATAGACTAAGCTATATTACATATAATAATCTTATAAACAGTGGCGGCTCGTGAGAGTGGGCGTTGGGGCGCCTACTGTACACCATTTATTACAGTAAACAATTTTTCAGTATAAAACACCATATTTTATTTCCGTTCAGTTTCTTTTCTTTAACTCATTTTAAGATATTATTAAAATCTCCAAATGTAGAACGTCGATCGACCTATCCCACCAAATAATGTGGATAAAAATTCCATTCTCTCGCCACAATTTTTTCATCGTTGGTTGGACGTTTACTTCCATCGAATATAGACCACGTCATCTTATCTCGTCGTTGGCGTTACATGTTTTGTAGGTTGCCAGAATTTCGAGGTTTAACTACTTTCTAAAAAATGCGATTTGGCGTAGACACCCTGCGACCGAGCGTATCGGTAATTAGTTTTAAACGCTGATTTGATGGGTTAGAGCGTTTGATATGGCGCGCGTCGCGTATTTCGTTCGCATCGCAAATACTTGTTTTGATTTCGGATTTGCTACGTATGTACACACTGAGTAGTACTTTTTAAATAAAACTAATCATCAATCTTTAATTACAAACATGAAGATGTCTGATTTAAAACAGTTAATGATGACTAATTTAACTTTGGAGGGGATAGTCCGTGTTGAATTTGAGTCAAGTTCAAAAAGAATGTAAAAATAGGGAAAGTTACAATAAATTGTTTGAATGGTTACTTTTCGTGAAACGGTAAGTACCTGCTTATTCATTCTTTTATCTGCACAACAAGCAACAACCCATCCTCCAATGTCCTTGTAAATAGTAACAATACAAAATTTTAATGTTTTCCTGATACACCTCCTGTATAGGGTTTCAATAGCACGAAAAGTAAAAAGAAGGAAGGGAAAAGCAAAAAAATTCTTCAGCAGCACTATTTTCTTCTACGCCCTCTCATTTTAAAAACCCATGAGCCGCCACTACTTATCAGCGATAAATGAAAATTCCAAAATATATTATTGTTCACATACGATCAAATAAGAAATTTAAAAAAAAACAAAAAAAATCAGCCATTGATAATAAAAAAGGTGTCAAGGCAATAGAGGCACATACAAAATTATTAATATATATTATATTAATAATTTACCATTATTATATATATATATATATATATATATATATATATATATATATATATATATATATATATATATATATATATATATATATATATATATATATATATACGTATATATATATATATATATATATATATATATATATATATATATATATTGCTATATATATATATATATATATATATATATATATATATATATATATATATATATATATATTGCTATATATATATATATATATATATATATATATATATATATATATATATATATATATATATATATATATATATATATATATTGACTTTGTAAATTGCTCAGAATAAAACATAGGTGGCGATAATCGACCCCTGAATCTAATATTCAAACTGTGCACATCCGATCGAAATCTAATCTTATTATAGAGATACGGAGGACTTTTGTACCATAATATAGAATGAAATCAACAGCCCGCGTGGAATTGCCTTCTAAATAACATAGATAAGCACTTGAATGACACAAGCTCATGGGAGACAGGTTGAAGCCTTCATATTCCGTATGAGTATCTCAAACAAGATTTCTGCAATCGTTCAATCCTCTTAGTATTAACTGTGCTTAAAAATGGCCCATAAAGCACATCACAGTAATTCATATGACTTAAAACAGTTACTTCCGAGAGTCTCGGTTTTACACTGGCAGTAAGAATAGGTCTGAGGGGAAATAGTTTCTTCAAACCATCATAAACTATTTTGAGTTTAGATGTTATAAAATTGCAAAATTTTAAGTCAGTGTCTATATCTATTCCGAGACTCCTGACATTGGGCACATTCTGCAATACAGTTTTGCTAACCGCTATAATCATTTCCTTCAGTATTCTATGTCGATCGTTACTAAATACCATAACAGTAATTATTACTGAATTTGGTGACAATTGATGTCTGTCCGAGAATGCTGTTAGCTCTACAATATATTCGTTAATCAAGACATTAGCATTATGAAAGTTATAAGATGGAAAGGAATAGAGTAAACTGTGTATCATCAACATACATATAGGGAGTACAATATTTTAGGCTTTTAGAAATGACACATGCATAGATGCAGAACAGTAGAGGCCCCAGAACTGAGCCTTATGGAACTCCACAGTTGATATGCCCAGTGAGAGATTCACCATTATTGGTTTTTACAACCTGAAATCTGTTAAAAGATCAATTTTCCATCATTCAAGATCATCAATTTTCTAGCATTCTTTGACAGGCCTACATGATGAAAAATGTCATCTATAAGTTCAATGTTAATTCTATCAAATGCTTTGGTAACCTAATAGCACTAGTACAGATGTTCTACCGACATCATTATTTGTTACTATATCATCAATTAGCTTCAGCAAAGCAATAGTACAACTATATCATTTACGGAAACCAAACTGCCTCAAAGGAAGAATGTTATATTCATTAATATGCTTGATTAAATGTTTAGTCAAGATTTTTTCCAAAAGCTTTGACAGTGTTGGCAAGATCGGTAGATATTGGCTTAATATCTTTAAAATATGTTATATCTAGTTTTTTGAAATCATATTGTTTTAGATATTTTCCATATATCCGGAAAACTAGTCTCCAGCAGATATGAATTAACAATGTGTACCAATATTGCAAGAACATATGGACAACACATACGAATAATTTCAATATATATATATATATATATATATATATATATATATATATATATATATATATATATATATATATATATATATATATATATATACCATCAGATCCAGCTGCGTTAGTCTTTATTGTTTGTAAATGTTTGAAAATGTTTGTAAATGTTTGAATGATTGTGGCGTGCTCATATATTTTTTTCTTTATTTGGGGTTTTCGCCTCGATCTAAAACTCAAAAAATATCAAAAATATCTGTTCTTATGTAAATAAATAATCACTGGGTAAAAAACAAAAAACCAAACGGAGACAAATTTCTCAGTGATTCTTTTCTGTAATAAATTTGCCTAACGAACCAATTTTTAAAAAATAGAAAAATGTTCTAAAATAAATATATCAGAAAAAGAATATAATAAAATAATATAACAGTATAAAAAATATAACAGTATATTCGTCTACGACGGAAAAATTGTAATATATTGGAGGAAACTGTATGACTTTCACAAGCCGAAACTAATGCTGGCTTCTAACAAAACCAGCAGAGTCAAATTATTTAATTCCGACAAATGTAAAAAGGCAAGGCGAGTTGCACTACTTAGCCGCATCCAACCGCGAAAGTTCACATCACATAATAAAACAGCATAACATCACATAATTCCTTTTGAAACTATTTCCATAATTTTGATATGAAGCTTGATTAATAGAAAAAAGAAAAGGGAAAATATCAAATTATTACCAGATTTACCAGATTTGTTTTCATCTTTTTTTCAGGTTTGAAATCAGCACCCCAACTTCTAATGATAGAATGAGTGGACAATGATGTTCTAATGTTGTTGATTTGCATCCATCTATTTCTTTACTAAACAATCGATTCGAAATTATTAATTTGATGATGGATCGATAATTTTGCTGAAGTTAGTAATCTTCCCTGTAATCTACACAGTGACCACTACATACACTAGAAGTTGACTTATTTTTTTTTTATAATTATACGGTTACAAGAATTGCTAGCATTTCTTATACGTTTACTTTTTTTTTGTTTATAGTAGTGAATTGTACGTTGTCGGCCATGTCTTAACCTTGAACTATTAAAATATGTTTTTTTATGGTAAATGATTTTAATTGAAGCGTTTAAGAAATTATTTAAATTAAATCTTGATTTCTGCAAATCACCGCTATCTATATTTGGAATAGTCCCACAGTGCTACCAATCTAATCTAGAGTTCGTGTATAATTGTCGCAGAACATCGCATATATATGTCAAAGCTGTCAAAGCTTTTGGAAAAAATCCTTGCTGACCTGTTAACCAAACATATTAATGAATATAACATTCTTCCTTTGAGGCAGTTTGGTTTCCGTAAATGATATAGTTGTACTACTGCTCTGCTGGAGCTAATTGATGATATAGTAAGAAATAATGATATCGGTAGAACATCTGTGCTAGTGATATTAGATTACTCTAAAGCATTTAATCGAATTAACATTGAACTTATGGATGATATTTTTCATTATGTAGGCCTGTCGAAGAATTCTAGAAAATTGATGGTCTTGAATGCTGGAAAATTGATATTTTAACAGATATCAATTTGTAAAACCCAATTGGTATAAACCAATAATGGTGAATCTCTCACAGGGCATATCAACTGTGGAGTTCCACAAGGCTCAGTTCTGGTTCTTCTACTGTTCTCCATATACACATGTGCCATTTCTAAAAACCTAAAATATTGTACTCCCTATATGTATGCTGATGATACACAGTTGACTCTATCCCTTTCCATCCTATAACTTTCATAATGCTAATGTCTTGATTAACGAAGCTATTGTAGAGCTAACATCATTCTCAGACACACATCAATTGGCATTAAATTCAGAAATATGTACTGTTATGGTATTTGGTAATGATCGACATAGAATACTGAAGGATATTATTATGACGGTTGGCAATACTGTATTGCAGAATGTGCACAGTGCCAGGAGTCTCGGAATAGATATAGACACTGACTTAAAATTTTACAATTTTATAACATCTAAACTCAAAATAGTTTATGATGGTTTGAAGAAACTATTTCCCCACACACCTATCCTTACTGCCAGTGTGCAACCGAGACTCTTGGAAGTAACTGTTTTAAGTCATATGAATTACTGTGATGTGCTTTATGGACCATTTCTAAGCACAGTTAATACTAAGAGGATTGAGCGATTGCAGAAATCTTTTTTGAGATTCTCATATGGTATACCAAGGTTTCAACCTGTCTCCCTTGAGCTTGTGTCATTCAAGTGCTTATCTATGTTATTTAGAAGGCAACTCCATGCGGGTTGTTTATTTCATTCTATATTATGCTACAAAAGTCATCCGTATCTCTATAATAAGATTAGATTTCAATCGAATGTGCACAGTTGGTTAAAACAATTTTTTTTATGGAAAATGATTTTAATTGAAGCATTTAAGAAATTATTTAAATTAAATGTTGATTTCAGCAAATCACCGCTATCTATATTTGGATCAATCCAACAGTGCTAACAATCTAATCTAGAGTTCGTGTATCACTGTCGCAGAACTTCACGCACACACACACACACACACACACACACACACACACACATATATATATATATATATATATATATATATATATATATATATATATATATATATATATATATATATATATATATGTATATAAGACAGTCACGAACCTCGCGACAGTAAGCACGTTAAAAGTTGGCTTAATAATTCTTCTCTTTTCTATTTTTCGTTTTCTTCCTCCAGTCTTTAATTTTCATTCTCTTTAATCCTACCCCACCCCGTCTTTGACTTCCTTCCGAAATTATTACTTAGTTCTTCTTTTACGTGCAATTCCGACCTAACTGCATCTGAAAACCTTTCTCAATTCCGTTCACTCCCATACACCAAACTTGTGATTTTCCTAATATCCATAATTCACTCACTAAACTTGCCATTGGTTTTACAATGGTTTTATATATTTTTATAGTATTATATTTTTAAAATTATTGATTGGTTTGTCCGTTGCTTTGTGATAGCTCATTTTTTAAAAAGGAATAAAACAATTTATCTATCACTTTTATTTTTAAAAATTTGTGTGATTATAATTTCGTAAAACGATTTTACATTCTCAAACACTACTTTATTTTAGTTTTTCTTTATTCTACTTTTAACTTAGTTTTATAATATTTATTATATTTTATTTTTATTTATACTTATTATATTTAGTATTTATTATATTTTTGTAAGTAACAACAACACTATGTTCTATTCTTCGTTTTTTTCCTTCATTTTTTATATTTTTATTGTTTAAATCTTACCCCACACTATCTTTAGTCGTCTCTTCTTTTGTTTTTTCGTTCCAAATTATATTTAAATACTCTCTTGCGGATTCTACTTGATTGTATCCTTTGAACAAACCGAAACTACCTCCACCTTTGTGCTTTAACAATTTCCAAAACCTGCGGTTCATTAAATAGTCTTTTTAAATTCATGGTTAGTTCTTCCATTACATCCATCTCCAATCTTTTTAGCGTTAAAAATTTTTCGCTCGCATACCACCAACTTGTTCTCTTCTGATGGTCCTAATATCCATAATTCACTTACAATAGTTACAATTAGTTTTAGAATAACCTCTAAAGATTTTTCCAAAATATATTTAGGGAATGGTTATTGCAATTTTATTCCACCAACTTTTCTTGTCTTTTGCCCTTATTTGCTTACTCATATATGTAAAGAAGTTCTTTACATATAAGAGTAAGTCTATATATATATATATATATATATATATATATATATATATATATATATATATATATATATATATATATATATCTATATATATATATATATATATATATATATATATATATATATATATATATATATATATATATATATATATATATATATATAGTGGTCGATAAGGGCAAAAGAAGAGCTACATAAAAAAATTAAAAAATTAAGTGAAAAAAATATTACAGATTTTATATTAAGTTATTCTCTGTTCTGTGTAGGATCACGCTTCAAGCGACTTTTATAGTCTAACATCCATAATGTCATTCGCGGTAACGAAATAGGTCGTGGGTTTCCGAAGTACACCGATTAAAGAACTTGGTGGAAAATCACCAATTAAATTTAATAATTGAAGTTAGTCCCGCTTCCTTTTCTCAATCATCCAAAAGGACAAGTGTTCTGAACAGCGTCGTGAAAAAGCGTCTACCCCGCGCGGCCCCTACCAGATGGAACTTTACGTCTAAATGTGTGAATACTGTTTACATATACAAAGAAGGATTGCAAACATGCCTTGAAAAAATTATGGACGCCGAGTCGGATAAAAATTCTATTAATCAAGCTCAGGGTCTTATAAATTATTTGGTGGATAACAGTTTTAAATTTTGGTTGTTTTTCTTATACAATAAAATAATGCGTCACTGCGACTTTCTCTTTGATCAACTGCAAAGCTGGCAACTAGATGCACTTAAAGTTAAGAAGAATTTGGTAACTTTTTCAACAGTCATCCAAAATATTAGAGACAATATAGAAATACAAATTAATCAAGAATTTGGTAATTTAACTGGTGAAGAATCTACAGCGATCATAGAGAATTGCAGAAAGAAACGAAAACTTACTGACAAGGAGGACCCCAATCCGAATGTATGCGAGGAAAGGACATACAAGGATATGCAAGGAAATCTGTGATAACTTAACCATACTGGTTCATGAATGTTTTAGTTTCGATGCATACCTAACTGTTGCAAATTTATTTGGAACTGAAAAATTTGGTGAATATCGAGCCGTCTTTTCAAATGAAGACATTAAAATTGTGTGCAACCTGTTTGCAAACGTAAATTACTTAAAATTAAAAAATGAACTCTCGGTAACGTACGCACGGGACAATTTTATGAAACACAGTGGGGCTGTGCCGTCGTTACAAATGTTTATCCAAAACAATTTAATGTCAATATTAAGTGAATCTGTGGAATTGCTGCCTGTTTCGTGTACCATCCCTATGACGACTGTGTAAAGCGAAAGATGTTTCTCTACCCTCAAATGAATCAAAACATTAAAAAAAAAACGCTATGCGCTAGGTACGGCTGTGCGCATTAGCAGTGCTATCTATTGAAAAAAAAACTTGTGAAGTCAATTTCAAATTTTAATGATCAGATCATCGACCACTTTGCTGCTCAGAAATTTAGGAGGATGGACTTCAACTACAAACAGATTTAATGGTCATGGTCCTATGGTGAGTTTAGTAAAATTTTATTATCTAGGTGCCTATTTGAAAATTTGATGTCTGACAGTTACAGTCGTATTTCTACATAGCAAAGTGTGTGTATGATTTAGTTTGGTTGCGATACATTTCCTATCCCCATTCAAAATTTGGTTATACGTGCCCAACCTGTTTTTTCCTCCACGCACCGCCGCTGTATATATAATTAATAATTTAAAACAAAAAGAAAAAGAAAGACAGCATACATAGGGACGATTAGTGGTGAGTTCTTTTCGTATATTTTATATATTCTATAATTATATTATTATTGGATCCCAAAAATAGGTTATAAAAAAGTTATATATGAATGATAAAAACCATATGAATACGAATGTATGCACTCTATATTTCTATATTTAGAAAAGAATGTCCCTATTTGTAAATTATTTTTTTTCCGAACTAACCTGAATAAAATATTAAACATTTCTGCGTTACGAAAGATTTAATCAACCAGAAACGATGTCAGATAAGCTGCTGTTAAATTTATGGGTTTTAATTTGAATCAGTCGATTATATATAGATGTTAATAACCAGGTGTAAAAGAAGCATTCCATTTTGCTTGGTCGTCAGACCGTTAAGGTCAAATATGGAATTGAGCCTAAGAACTTTTACATTTTTACCAGTCACTTTGAATTTTACTACAATTTAAGTAAACACTTCTTTTTCATAACAATATTTTACCTTTATTACGATCGGTTCGGTTGTAACAAGTTATGAAGCCGACCATGTGCTTGCCTCATTAACTTAATTGGTATACCGCTGGGTTTTGTGAAAACTATTTTCGATTTCCGCAACTAGATGGCGTTAGTTGGATGTATATTACTATAATTCAAATGGAAGGTGACTTTTTAAATTAAACAGAAATTATTTGTTTTGCCTCCTTCAAAATAATCCTCTCTCACTGATATACTCTTATTCTAACGTTGTTTCCAATCTTTGAAATAGTTTTTATACTCGAAACCTGACATTTCCTTCAAAGCATCGGCGAATTCTTTTGAATAACTTTTATGGACACAAGAAGGTATCGACGAGGTATTTTCTTTAATCTAGGAAACAGGAAAAGTCTCTCAGTACCATATCTGGTGAATATAGTGTTTTTTTTTGTCTTTAGATCACCTTTAACACGATACTTGATTGATTGTTGAGCTGTTTATGGGTCATAGGTACAGATCCATGTCTCATTATCACTAATTATGTATTTTAAAATGTCATCATCTGAAGAGAGCATTTCTTTCACAAGATAATGGAAGAAGACGGGAAGACACACGAGACAAACCTAAATTGTTCACCAGAATTGATTGAATTCATTGAAATTATATTTCAGTAATATCTATATTGTCTGGGTCTTACTTATCTCTTACTATCTTTTGTACTAAGTAATCAGTGGTTACTTAGTACAAGCTATTTGATTTTGGTAATGTTTTCTTTATTGGTTGACGAAAAAGGTCTTCATGAACGAGGTATATATTCAGCTGCTACTCTATCATTACTTCAAGTCCTTCTAACACTTGTAAACAAACAACAGGCTTTAGAACAGGGCGATCCAAATTATGGATAAAGCTATAGGAGGTATTAGTAGAATGTATAGTAGACTAAATATTTGACATATTACCAAGGAAAATGCTTTGGAATAGGTTAATAAAAGAAGTTTTATCAGAAACATTATTATAAGCAATTCAGAAGACACACAGAACACTGTGAGAACCGAAGCAGAATATTTAGAATATTCTTCTAAATGTTAAGAATATTTCGGAGAAGATAGACAAGGAGGCATATTAAGCACGTACCTTTCATAACAGTGGAATGCTAAAGGTTTGAGGACAGAAGTCAGACGACCTAAATCTGTTATAGTAAAAAATCTATATATTTTATTATATATATATATATATATATATATATATATATATATATATATATATATATATATATATATATATATATATATATATATATATATATATGATCATGATCATCAACCCGTATCAATCCACTGCAGGATAAAGGCAGGATGAAGGATCCTTAGTTGTCCTCTTCCATTCGGGTCCAATATACTTAATAATATCATCAGTCCATCGTGTTTTCGATCTTCCGATCGGACGTTTGCGATCAAGTGGTATCCAGTCACTTTCTAAAAACAGCACATAATATCTTGGGTATTATTCATTCAGACTTTACGGAAACTCTTTGTCGATGATTCAAATTAAAACCCATAAATTTTACAGCAGCTTATCTGACATTGTTTCTGTTTCATTAAAAACTTTGTCGCTCTCTTGGTAGATGTGGATCTTCCAGGGCGTAATAATTATTATTTCGCCAATTGAAAATTCCACGTGTGATAAAAGTGGCCTCGTTAGTAAACAATATATTTTTCAGGAACATGGGGTTTCTTTATTTATGTAGTAGATTTTAATAAAATTCTGATCTAGCCAGCAAATATTATTACAATAAATTTTGAAGACAAAAAATGACAGAGAAACAATTTTTCTTTATGGAGAACTTTTAAAACGGTAGATTTGCTAATTCCTGTAGATACCTGCAAACGCCTAGTGCTAAGTTCAGGATTTTCCGCGATATTAACCAAAATGTCCTCTTCTTATTCTACCATTATTGTTGTAACCGTTGTTAAAGCGAACCTGCTTCGCCTAATTGTTTGAAACATTTGTCGATTTGGGATGATTCTGGTTGGATAAAGCCCCACATATCTTTTAACCGTAGCGCAACAATTGTAATTTACTTGTGCATAAACGCAAAACTGTCTGAGTCTGGGCATTTTTTGCAAACTATTTAATACCAGCTCAAGATTGGAGAAACTAGTTTCCACTTACCTTTAATAGAAGAGAGCAAACAATGACATATGTTATCGAGACGTATACAATATTCAAGGCACACTTGGTGAATTGCATATTTTTCAGCCGTCGGCAAGATGTCCAATGAAATATTTGAACACGAATATCTCGTAAACGGCGTGAAATATCGATATTGACCAAGGGTACCTTTTTTACGTGAAATTATGACTCTTCTCTGTTTTGAAGTCAAAATATTCCCAGCTTTATAAGATAAAAATAATCAGCGAGTTAATTCCTCACAAAGTAGGTAGCTAGCGTCCTCTAGGCACTAGGCTCAAGCTAGTAGGATTTGCCGCCTTTGAAAACCCAACTACCCCGATTTTGAATCTGATACCCGATTTTAAATTATCAAAACTTGTCTGAGATGTCAAGGGCAGTCACACAAACTTAAACAAACAAATGGTTGTATCGATATGTATAGCTAAGGAATTATTAAAACAAAAGTCACCCTACTGTTTGATCGTATTAGTATATATAGCGATAATTTAATAGCAAAAGGCCAAGCCACTTAAGGTAGATCACAGAAAAAAAATATACTTTAAATACATATATGAATGAAGTAATTAAATATTTTGTAGCATCCGTTAGCCGGTTAACAATTGTGAATGAATAAGAAAATAATTTTATCGATTACTACATTAGTTTGGTTTGCATATTTTTAAATCAATTAGTTATTGAATGAATCGATGTTTTATTACACATAAAAAAACTTTAACGAGTTCTGTCTCATCTTGATGCGCGCGCAAAATATTTTGTTTAGAGCTTTCGGCATATAAATTTGTAAACGGCATTACTGTTTCTACCGGTAAATAAAACTGAGCGTGTTTTTTGTGAATTAAAAATATCCTCCATTTTTTGCTATGAAGTATTATATTAATTACTTTGAAATATAACTGCTTCTATCCTTGTTTCTATTTCTTGGGTATTATCATTCTTTGAATTAAGCCAAATTCTTAAATACTTGTTTCTATCCACTCGCTCAATATTATTGCTGTTTATTCTTAGCTGTGTGTTATTATTGGGTGATATCATAAAACAATTTGGTTTTGTTTCTTTGTAGGTCATCGATATTTTCCGCAAATATGATAACTGTCATCAGCATTACCTGAGCATTGTGTCAACCTTCAAACGTCATGTGTCAAAATTGTTTGACAATCTGTCTACTAGTCTACTACAATTTACTACTTTCTGTCTAATAATTTCGTATATTGATTAAGCCTTGCTTTTTGATGAAGAAAAATACCGTTGAAGCAAAACAACGCCTTGATAAACATTGCCCGGACTCTGCCCCATGAAATTCAACCATAATTGATTGGTATGTTAAATTCAAACTTGACTGTAAGAGCACCGATGCTGAACGCTCTGCACGTACAAATGAGGTGTTTATACCAGACATCATCAGAAAAATTAACAAAATTATTTTGCTAAACCGTAAAGTAAAGCTGCAGCTGATAACGTAAATATATCGGAAGGCAGTGTTTACTTTATTTTGCATGAACATTTGAAATGCGTAAATTGCTATCGAAATGAGTACCTTCTTTGTTCACAGCAGACCACAAACAACAACGTATTGATGATTCTGAGTAAGGTTTGGAGCTGTTTTAGCGAAATAAAAATGATTTTTTCCATCCATCACTTTACACTGGAGTCAAATCGATCGACAGTCAGCTGAGTGAACAGTAGTCGGTGAAAGCATTTAATACTTTTATATATAGATTATTAAATATCTCCATGTCAATAGATAATTATAATAAATAATTGAATGTCATCAAACAGATAGCAGTAAATAACGGATACGACCTAAACATTATAAATAAAATAATTAATAAAAAAAGTTATAATAAAACCATTAATTTAATATATCCGGTCAATAATATTAAAAATGCAGCGTTCAATACAATTACATATACAAGAAAAGCTACCAAATTAGTGTCGAGATATTTATCCAAAACAAACAATATAACTATTGCTTTTAAAACAAACAATAGTCTAGGATGCCTCATTAAAAACAATCAAAGTCAAACAAATAAATTGTATAATCAGGAACTTATTTGAGTGCGGGCCGTGTCCAAAAGTCTATGTTGGACAAACATGAAAATCTTTCTCTACTAAATTCAACAAACATAAAAGAAGTTACACTAAATAACAAAATATTTCTCATTATGGTAATCACTTAATGTGACAAAAGCATACTTTCAATGATAATATTATAATGTTACGTAATGAGAATAAATCCAAAAAATTAAATCTTTTAAAGAGCCTAGAAATTAATAAAAGAAAAATTTGAATATTTTGTTAAATGACCAGCCAGACTTGAATGGTTCACCGTTATTAAACTTATATTCCCCTTTTAGTCGTTGACAAAAAATTGATTTCCCCGCTATCATGTTTTATGGTATTATTAGGTCGATGGGCCCTTTAGGTTGTAATTACTTTTCTGACTGTTAGTTTAGCATAGTTTGTATTTGAAAAAGGCACTGTGTGTCGAAATAATTGTAATTCATACAATTTTAAATATAGTGGAAATTTATAGATATTAGATCTTTGATGATTTGTTTAAGTTTTATTTTTTTATGTATCAATTTTTCTTTATTTTGAAATATAATCTAAAGTAAAAGTAAAGTAAAGTGTTTGGGTTAGAGGCGCATCAGCAACTAGGCTATTTAGCGACTGGACCTACAGCTTAACGTGGGTTCCGAACCACGGTCATCAGCTTCCGACAAACCCAGGCCAGCACCCCCCTCGGGCTATAAACCCTTGGTTATGTGCCTACCCAAAAGTCTATCAGGAAACCTACCGACTGGCGAGTGACCAACGTAGAACACTTCTCAGAAGGCATCCGGCCTTACCCAGCCTTTAACTGGCGTGACTGAGGGGTAATTCGTAGTCGGATTTTACACTCTTGCCTAGAAACAATCACAAACATTGAGGAAAGATAAACGGACAGAAGAAAGAAAAATAACCATCCGAGCGCTGGAATCGAACCAGCTACCGCTCCAGCGCGGATTCGGCAAAGCAGACGCTCTTACCGCCGCACCAACGCGACCGGCAAAAAAATATAATCTGTCATATTGTGAGAGTACTGTGGGTGATACAAAAAAACTGATACCAGGTATATGGTTTAACACCTATACATCAATACATAAGATGTCGATGTATTGGTTTAAAAAGTTTTTACAAATATTTTTTTGTTGGCCGGTATTATAAATTAACCTACAAAATGATAGATAACATTCTAGTGTATTTCTATATCATCGTGATTTATTGCTTGTTGAAAAAAAAACTTAACCTTAATCATCAAAATTCAGATTTAAGCTTGACCATTTCATTAGTACGACCTCAATCGGTAATCTACATATCACCGTACGTGTCATTCTTTTCCAAATCCGCGTTTTAACTAGAAAATCGAGCTTGTACACCGCACACAAACTTTTAGTTGTTTTATTAGCCACATATGTGATTCTTATATAATGTTTAAGCAGCGATGTTAGTCAGAGGATTTCCAGTTGCAAATTGACGACCTTCAGACGACCACAAAACATTCTAGCCATTTTTCAATTTCCTATTTTCGATTTTGGTTTGTGCGTATGTGTTTGTCTGCTGTGTGTTAGTGAAAATCAGTATAGGTGACGAACGGTGGACTATAGTTTATTCAATAGGCAAAGTATGGTGTTTCAGTGACGAAATTTCGTTAAAAGTGTAAAATGGTGAACAAATCTATAAATTATACCGTTGTGTTCATGGTATGTTGGTTTTAGACATATATCTACATAATTATTAAGTGAAAATATTAAAATTCTCTTTAAAAAAGTAAATTTAAAAATTATTTTACATTTCTATTGTTTTTGGATTGATTTGTAATAAAATAAAAGATACTTCAATCTTAATAATACAGTTATTGCAAAAAAAATAAAATTAGTTTTTCTTTATCTTTTTTTTTACGTTTTTCTCGCCATTTTGTTCTTCTTCTTTCTCTTCTTCAACTGTAAACTTAAACTTAACTGTTATTATACGCGTATGCTGTTTTTTTAATTGACTTATTTTAAATTTAATATTATAATTGTTACAAAACTCATTTAGAATTACATCATTTTTCTTTTTTAACGTTTTTTTCATTGTTTTTTTCAATTCGACTGTAAATCGTATTTTGTAATTACCATTTTTTTTTGTTACATATTTAGTAAACAAATGTTTGATTATACATTTTTTAACATGCTGATTTTACACATATCAAATATCAATAACTAAAAAGTAAAGTGATTTTTTAAAAATGTTATTCCAACGTTTGTTCCTGGTCTTCGAAACCGCTTTTATACACGATTTCTGGTGTTTCCTTTCAAGCGTTCAGCGAACTTTCTTGATGGCTTTTATTCCCTTAAACTGGTCGTCCACTAAGTGGTTTCTTCAATCGGGGGAATAGAAAAAGTAACACGGTATCGTATTTGATGAATATAGTGAATTGTTTTGCCACAAATCTTAATCATATTTTTCGAATGGACTTATTCGAATACGACGAATACTTAATAGATAATTACTTAGTACAAGATCCTTAATGTTGATAATGTTTTCTTCATGGCGCATTAGTGGCGGCTCGTGGGTTTTTAAAGTGGGAGGGCGTAGAAGAAAATAATGCTGCTAAAGATTTTTTTTTCTTTCCCCTTCCTCTTTTTTACTTTTGGTGTTATTGAAAGCCTATACAGGAGGCGAAACTAGGAAAATGAGCTAAAGGAAAGAAGTTGAACGGAAATAAAATATGTCTCCGGTCATAGCCAATATTTTTATGAAACACTTTGAAACTCAAGCTATTAACACCAGTCCGTTGAAACCTACTTGCTGGTTCCGATATGTATATGACACCTTCGTCATTTGGCCACACGGACCATTATCTTTAAATCTGTTCCTTTCGCATTTGAACAGTATACATCCCTAGGTCTAATTTACAATGGAGACTGAAAACAATTCTGCTTTCCCTTTTCTTGACGTTCTAATATCAAAAAGGCCAGGTCAAAGCACCTCCTGTTCTGTCTATAGTAAACCCACCCACACAAACCGTTATCTAAATGCTAACTCACATCATTATCCATCCCAATTAAATTCGGTCACGAGATCACTAAGACTGTCGGATAAAGAATATAGGCAAACAGAACTTAATTCCCTAGAAACGGCACAAATTCAAAACGGCTATGGCATGCGTCAAATAAAAAGGCATATTAATAAAGTTCAGGCCCCATATGTATATATATATATATATATATATATATATATATATATATATATATATATATATATATATATATATATATATATATATATGAACATTGACATTGACGTTGATTATTTGACTGGAGACGGGCCCCACCCATCCCTTCCATTGGAGGGCAAATGTTTTATCTCTTTATGTTTAGACTCTTCAGGGCACCGACATGTGCTCTCTCGTCAAGAACAGGAAGATCCCATCCACAGTCAACAACCCATACTTTTCGCCAACTTCCCGTCGGATGGCGTATATAAACGCATATTATATATCATCATCATCATCATCAGCCTGTATCGATCCGATATCGAAACATGATGAAGGCCTCTTCAGCATGTTTCCAACTTTCACGGTCCTGGGCTTTCCTCTGCCACTCGGGTCCAATATACTTAACGATGTCATCAATCCATCGTGCCTTCGGTCTTCTTCGCGGACATTTGCGATCAAGCGTATCCAGTCCAGGATTGCCTTGGTCCATTTGTCGTCCCATCGCCTCGCTACATGGCCTGCCCATCTCCATTTCAATTGCTTTACTGTTCCAATGATGTCACAGGCTTTTGTTTGTTCCCTGATCCATGCGCAGGACTTTCTGTCTCGTCTTGTAATGCCAAGCATACATCTTTCCATTCCCCTCTGTGCCACCCGAAGTTTTTGAATTGATTTTTGATATATATATATATATATATATATATATATATATATATATATATATATATATATATATATATATATATATATATATATATATAATATATATATATATATATATATATATATATATATATATATATATATATATATATATATATATATATATATATATACAGACCACATACACCATCCATTTAATCCCGAAAGCCACGTGACCTATAAATGTGGACAGCCAATACAATAGGCTGGTTTATTTTTCAGTCGTTTTTATAAATCATCTTTTTCTTTCAATTATATACACAGTTTAACATTAATAACGAAAATAAACATAACATTTTACAAGTCCTGCATTATTTTGCATCTAAAGTAAAAAAAAGCATACAAAATACATAAACAAAACAAACGAAGAGAAGCGCGTATATTTTTAAAGGAACATATTGTGGATGTAAACAACGAAAATTATTTCTTTTAAATGATCAAATGGTTTAATAAGTGCTTTTAAAATATTTTTCGTTGCTCAGAAAGCATAGAAACTAATAAAAGCCAAACCAATAAATTGAAAACACACGGTGAGCAAATCTCGATGGTAGGGAAAATGTTAATAATATTTTCAAATGACAAATGAAAAATATCACAAATTTTAAATAATCCGACATAAAAAATGAACTAGTCACGTAGGTTACAAGACTAAAAGAAAGTTTTGTATATATTGAGATGTATATACTGCTTTGTGTATACTGAGATGAAACATAGTCTCCAGGAGACGATTCCTTAACTTACCAGTGACGCATATCCTTCGAATCATCATGGGTTCAAATTTATCGATTGGGTAATATATAGAAAAATATATGTAATTTCACACTGCAAACCATGAAATTTTCAGTTCACCCCCATATATAAAGCATGCTTTCTAAATGTAATCCAATTATACATTAAGAAATCAATATTTATAAAAATTATTTATCTTAAATTGTCTTCTCTAACACCTAATAATATTCCCAAGGATACTATTATTGTGGCAATATTCAAAGATATCAATCTCCCATTGCGGAAAATCTTCAATAAAGATTATATTTTATTTATTGAGGTAGTAACTATTATTATTATATGTGTATACGCAAAAAGTATGGTTCATAGACTTCCTTCGATATACCAAACAGAATTACCCATATTTATTTTTAGAAAATGTGTTTGTTCTGGCAAAATAGTAAACGTAATTGTGTAAAATATTTTTTTACGAGGGGAGTTTTCAAAGTAATACTGCTGTATTCGATATTATCATTAAGTAAGAAATATTTTTAATCTTTCCCACAAAAATGCGATACTGTTTGTTGTAAATGTTCGCTTATTCAATGAATTTAATGAAGGTAATCAAATGGTGTTAAATCAGGCGAAAATGATGTTTAGTAAACATTTTCATAGCTCTTAGAATTTATGTTTTACAGAGAAATTCGAAAATATTGGTTTTAAATTTATTTTATTGACAAGAATACCATCAATGTTATTATTGCATTTTTGCAATATCAGTAGATTAGTAGTATTAAAAATATTTCTTGCGATATTTCTATGCTAATTGCATATTAAATGCTTCTTACAGCTTTGGACGTATACAACATTTTTACTTAAATGATGCAGAACGTCCTGGACAGTCAAAAAAAGCCGAGAATGAAGAATAGGAAGCACTGCTGGAAGAAAATTCTTGTTGAAAACTGCTGAAGCTCGAGAAGGAACTTGGAGTAACCCCTCAAGCAATCTCTAAATATTTACACTAGCTAGAAAAAATTAAAAATATAGTCGTTGGGTTTCCTATAACCTCACAACTGACAACAAGTGTAAACACTTGGATGTTATTATATCATTGCACTCCAGATTCAAAATATAGAACTACCTCATAAGATTGTGACCAGTGACAAAAAGAGGACCAGTATTGCAAAATCAAACATCTATACCAAAAAGGTATTTAATAAGGTAAATTATGTTCGGATTTGTTGGATCTCGGTCACACCAGTTTGGGCAGATGGTCACTGTTGATCGTAACCAGCAGCATCTGATTTACGTTAATGATGTATTGGAGAAAAAAAGTATTATGCTGGTAAGGGAAGAAAGGAAATCATTTTACTTTAGGACAATGCACAGTCAAAAGCAGTGAACAGGATTCTGGAAACAATTACCTAGTTGGGCATGCAGATTTTATCGCATACAGTGTATTCTTCAGACTTAGCCCCTTCGGACTTATATCTCTCCCGATCCTTACAATATCACTTCGTTGATAGCTGCTTCACATCTCTTGAGAAAGTCGAAAAAAACCTCATTAACTTTGTCACCTCAAAAGTATCCATTTTTTCGATCTGGGATTCCACAGTGGCTTGTCGTAAAAAGACTTATTACTTTTTCATAAACAATTGTCTAATAAAAGTTAAAAAAGGCCGAGAGTTAAGTCGAGGTCCAAAAATTTCCGGCATTTTCCATTTTTTCCTTTTCAAGTTTATTACGGAGGTAAACTGAAACGTTGAATAGCAGAGAGGAGGTTGTTATTCCTCAATTTTTTTTGTTGAGAACTCTAGAACCTAATAAGAAATATTTAGTTGATGCCTAGTGGGGTGAGGTACCATTTTAATTTCTTATAACTTTTAAAAGGAACGAGACGGAACATTTTCTTTCTATAAAATGTTTATTTCGTCTATAAATTTTATATATAAAAATGTTCACCTTTTCGCGATTTTCTTTATCATATTTTTTTTCCATTATATCACCATCATCTCCGACCGCGTCTTCGCTTTCTGCGGGGAAGGTCTGCCGGTTAAAATTGGTTGTTTTGACTATTCCTTCATTTCTGGTATCGGGTGATAAAGTCAAACTTCATCAGCAGTCACGAATCGCCGTAGAAATTTCTTCAGATTACACTTTTAATACATCGGTCAATAAGTCCCCGGTCTGACAAATAAAACAATTTTTCTTGCCAATTTTGACTATATTCATCAATATATTCTTCTTGAAGAACAATGTAATAATTCTACCGCTTTTCTAACATTTCTACACCTTTTTTATAGAACGATTTCTCTTTGCCTTTAAAATATCCTTCAGTTTCGGCAATTACCTCTTCATTGGAGCGAAATTTCTTTCCAACAACCATCTTTTTGAGGCCTGAAAACAGAAAATAGTCGCTGGTGGCCAGATCTAGAAAATACGGTGTATGACTAAGTAATTTAAAATGTAATTTATGCAATTTAGCCATCATTGCCAACGATTTGTGACACGGTGTATTGTCTTGGTAAAACAGCATTTTTTTGTTCATTTGGGTCCTTTTTTTCCGATCTCGTCCTTCAAACACACCATTAACGCTATGTAATATTCGCTATTGATGAACAATATCCCATACGCATCCCAAAAAACAGAGATCTTAACCTTGCCTACCGATGGTTGTGCTTTTGGTCGCTTTCACTGGCTGCTGTCGGCTTAGCTGACTGTCGATTTGAGTCTGGAGTGTAGATATCTTTGAATATAAAACCACAGGAAAGAGCATATGATTTAAAAAAAGCCAACTTTCAATAGTAAATGCTGTGAAGGATGTTTATCAAAATGATAAAATAAAAAAAATCATATTTTAAACGGTCCACTTCAATTGTTGGATCTCTTTGGATCTCAGATGTTCGATCAAAACAATCCTCAGCAAAATGATGGGAACATAAAAACCTACTGCGGTTTGGAATAAAGTCTGGCTTTTTAATAAAATTAATCCACTGTGTTCTTCTATTTGGATCTTTGGGAAACTTTGAAAAAATAAAAACTAGTTTAATAACATGAAATCCATATCAAAATGGATGTAACATTTACATTTATTGGTGCAATAATTTCTGAAAAAACTAGGATTGTAAAAAAAGTTAACACTCTGTATTATTAGTTATATTTATAGGTTCTTTATATGAGTAAAGTAACATGTTTTATATGTATCAAACGAAAACTATAAAATAATCTGAATTTTTA
This sequence comes from Cosmopolites sordidus, assembly GCA_031761425.1. Classification (NCBI taxonomy): domain Eukaryota; kingdom Metazoa; phylum Arthropoda; class Insecta; order Coleoptera; family Curculionidae; genus Cosmopolites; species Cosmopolites sordidus. Next base: position 536,840 of record JARFXV010000253.1, on the reverse strand, counting down.
AGGCCCAGTATCTCCGAAAACTAAATATTTTAGAATATACGTTAAAAACTTAAATTCTAAAAAAAAAATAATCACTATCTTGAATAACATTATAATTATATTATTTTACCTAAATCAATCTGACTACGCCTATGCATACCAGGCGATTTGTTGGCTTCGTAACCTTAAAATTTCATTCAAACAAAATACGCTTTTATTTCTAAAGAATTGACAAATTTAGAATTAAAAACACTTACCTATATAATGTTACTGTCGAATTTTTTCGAATTTTTTCGTGTCAGGGAACAACCACAAGACGCACAACTAACCAAATTTTGCGTGTTTGTCTTAATAGTATTAATATGTATTTACACTAGAACATACAAAAAGAGTATTCCAGTACACTTATTACCGATTAAAACACTAAAATTGCTCAAATCTATTATTAAACTTCTAAGTTGTTGACACTTACTCCCAAAATTCCAAAACAATGAGTCATTTGTGGTGTGTCCATATGACCGTTTCCGTCCCCATGTATATGTGCATAAAAATAAGCAAGGCTCGTTCCTGTTTTATATTCAAAGGTAGTGATGGATCCATGTTTCATTCATTCTCATATACCGCGTGAAAAAATCCTTTTTATTTCGCTTAAACAGCTCCAAACATTGATCAGAATCATGAATACGTTGTTGTTGTTCACTTTCTTTCGATACCTTTCTGATATCTCCTGCAGCTTTACTTTACGATTTTGCGAAATAATTTTTTTGTTTTTCTGATGTTATCTGATGTAACCACCTCTTTTGAACGTCCAGCGCGTTCAGCATCATCGGTGCTTGTATGGCCACATTTGAATTCAGCATACCAATCAATTATGGTTGATTTTCTTGTGGTAGAGGCCGGGTAATATTTATCAAGCCGTTTTTTTGGTTCAACGGTATTTTCATCAAAGAGCAAGGCTTAGTCAACACACGAAATTATTTTTTTCCCTCGTTTTGAAAATAATATCATCATCTAAAGCACAACAATTCAAAAAGTAGTAGACATATTGTCATGAAATTTTGTCACATCACGTTTGAAGGTTGGCACAATCGACCATTGGTAAGGATTTTTCGTAAGTGACGCCATCTATATGTCAGACCGGGGTCTTATTGACCGGGTAACATCAATTCTTACATCGTTACGTTACGTTACTTCAATTCTTCTATTTGAACCTTCGGTGTGAAACACTAAAGTCGAAGAGATTTACCACAATACACCAAATCACTTTTTTGAGCATCATCAGGAGGTGATTTAATCTGAATTTGATGTGTTACATGTCTAAACCATGCTATGAAGTAGTATCTAGGTTCTGTTTTGTGGCCTCAGCGAGCAAACGTGGTATCCATTGCGTCACAGCCTCACATTCGCCAGAGCTGTTTATCATCTCAACCTCATCTATCATCAAACCTCTCTAACCTTTACTCTGCGATCGACCAACATGACATGTGGGTTGTGTAACCTCAACAGTAGTGACCTCAATATTAGTGACCTCAACAGTAGAGACTCAACAGTACTGACCTCAACAGTAGTGACCTCAACAGTAGAGAGCTCAACAGTGGTCAAAACATCGAAACTCAGTAAATCATTTAACAACCATGAAATGCGAAGGAGCAGAATCCCCATGATGGTTTTTCCAAGCAAAAAGTTGTGTTTAATCAACACATGAAATTGGCTTTTTCCATGATTGCAAAAATATCGAACTTCAAACCGAACGTCAAACAGAACAGTATGTTTATTTTGGTTTGAGATTCGTGGAGCATGATTCTAAAGGAAACTATATTCTAGAAATGCAGTGACCTTTGCGATCGTACAACCATCTATCAGAAAAGTATCTTAGTTCACTCTGTCTTATATTTAATTAACATTCTCTAATGTCTATTGTGACGTATTTTAAAGATCTTTTATCATTGATTTTAAATATTTTGAGTGAACAAATAAAACAAAGACTTCTATTCAACGTTGGTCTTCAAAATCAATAAGCTTTAAAGCATTACAAAGAGATATAATTAGATTTTATGATACTGAGTGATGAAATAATTATGTAAAATAAGAAAGTAAAAGTACGGTCGTCATTATTCATACGGCTGAGTTTAAGAAAAAAGCGAAAGTATAGGATTTTTTTTTCTTTTGAAATACGGGGGCTTTTTCAATAAGATTCAAAAGGTGTAATTACTTTTGATTAATTTCGTATGTAAAAATCAAATCTGATAACGGAAATTAGTTTTTTTTCAGTCAGAAATAAAACCAATACTTTTAATTACTTTCTAATTTAATTACAATATGAGAGTGTTTATAATTGTCAGGTATAGTAAAAAATTGTTGAGGAAACAATTTTTTTGTATAATATGATTTCTATTTTGATTTATTAGCCTTTAATTTACTACCAGGGTAAACTGAAAAGTTGAATAGCAGAAAGGAGATTGCTTTTCTTCAAATTGTTTATGTTAAGAACTCTGGAACGTTACAAAAAATATTCAGTTGATAATGCAGAGTGGGGCAAGTGTCACACTACTATTTTAATAACTTGTCTTATATAACTTTTAGAAGAAATAAGACATATTTTCTTCTACAGTATGTTTGTTTCGTCTTTATATTGTGTTTTAATTAATTTTTGAAAATTATGTCAATCAAATGTGACCCATTACCTACCTGCAATGCAACTTTGTGCTTTTTTAAAACAGTTTCCATAACTTTTGGCGACATATCTAGTGCTAAAGCAGCAATTTAAGCACATATTGTCTTTAAGATTGTCCTTAAGGTTGAGGTTTATCTATGTAAACTGTTTCCTTAAAAAATCCCTTAAACAATAATTTGGAGCCGGCAAATCAGGAGATCTAGACAGCTATAATAAATCACCGTTGGCTGTAACTGCATTTTTACTATTGTCTTCAAAAAATATGATCCTATGATGTTTTGAGTATGAATACTTATTGAGCATGAATACATGAACCATACTGTCGCTTTAACAGGATGTATTGGCGTTTGATGAATTTGGCGGGGATTTCTATTGTCCAGAAACGACTAATCAGTTTATTTACTTGACCACTTAGACGAAAATGAGCTTTGTCGCTCATTATCCCTTTTCCATGAAAATCACCAATTTGATGGAAGTGGCTGATGGTGCCATTACCGTATTTTAATCGCTTATTATTGTCTGTAGGCAATGGCTCTTAAAAATTTTGATTCTTATAGAGAAACATGTGTAAAGAGAAACTTCCCAAAATGAAGCGTAAGCTGCGTGAAGAAATCCCCAGTTACGCACTAGGGACGCTCCTTCACACTTAGCCCACACGTGCAATATTTGGAACACTTTGCATTGTTCTTAGGCCTCTGATGTGAGACTTATCGAAACTGTTCCGAATTATTGAACTTGCTTAACATAACATGTTACAATGGTATTATGTTTTAAAAACAGTGGCGGCTCGTGGGTTTTTAAAGTGGGAGGGCGTAAAAGAAAATAGTGCTGCTGAAGATTTTTTTTGGTATTTTTACATTATTTTTGAACTTCAACACGGGCGTGGGACGACTGTTAGTTTTTAATTCAACTTTCTCCTCTAAACTTAAATTAGTCATTATTAACTGTTTTAATTCAGACACCTTCATGTTTGCGATTAAAAGATGATTATTTTTATTTAAAAAGTACTACTCAGTTTATACAAACGTAGCAAATCCCAAATCAAAACAAGTATTCGCGAGGCGAATGAAATACGCGACGCGAGATATATCAAACGCTACGTACCCATCAAATCAGGGTTTAAAAATAATTACCGATACGCTCGGTCGCAGGGAATCTACTTCCAAATCGCATGTTTTAGAAAGCAGTTGAACCCCCCTAATTCTGGCAACCAACAAAACATGTAACGCCAACGCCGAGATAAGATGACGGTGGCGTAAGGTCGCTGGAGGTAAACGTCCGATCAACGATATAAAAATTGTGGCGGGAGGATGGAATTTTTATCCGCATTATTTAGTGTGATGAGTCGACAGATGTTCTTCTACATTTAGAAATTTAAATTTTTAATAATATCTTAAATTGAGTTAAAGGAAAGAAATTGAACGGAAATAAAATATGGTGTTTTGTGCTGAAAAATTGTTTACTGTGATAAATGCTTAGGGGCGGTGCCAACGTCCTCCCTCACGAGCCGCCTCTGTTTAAAAATATCGTCGTTCAAATGTCCTCCTCGGATTAATCTGGTGAAATGCATTCCGGAGACCCAATACTCGATTAATCTTTCATATATACACGTATGTCCAAAAGTTTGGAATATTTACAAGTAGGATACCTATGATACTCTAAAAATTGTGATGGATATTTATTTTAAACCGTTTTAAATGAAAATAACAAAAGCATTGTTTTGCTGATAACACATGTGTTTCCATTTTTGTACATTCCGTTGATGCTGATGTATTGTTGATGATGTTGATGTATTTACACATTACTTTTTTTTTTAATTTTCAATCAATCCGTTCAAAAATGCTTAGAAACATGATATCTCATTTTAACAGATCAAAATTAATTGTTTTGTTACAGCAGGGCTTTAATATTTCAGTCATGAATACATCTGATATTGTCATGTTAGTCGGTACAAGTGTTGGTGGGCTGGTGTTGATAAGAGAAAAATACAGAAAATGTGTATGGACAAAGGAATCTTTAGAATAATTTCTACAATTTACTACAGAAAAATATATACCAAAATTTTTTTATTAATTAATTAATTATTTAATCTAAAATTCCGTTGTACGTCACGTGTAAGACTGACAGTTTACATTTCAGCATGATGGTATTTCATTAATTTTTACCCTTCATGAGTTCCTGTCCAGTGCTGATTTTCTAGCCTCACTCCAACGAATTCCTCGATTTTCTGCGACTTGTAAAACTTCTTCTTCCCATCTCAGTCTTGGACGTCCAACTTTTTTTTTCTCGTGTTTTCGCTTCATCAATTTGTTTCGCCAATCTCTCTTCATTTATTCTGTGGTTGTGTCCTAGCCATCTCAGTTGTCTTTCTTCTATAGCTCTTCCAATTAGTTTTGTTTCCAGTTGTTCCATTACTGTTTTATTTCTTACTCTATTCCTTCTTGCAATTCTATCTTGCATAGGAATCTCATTTCTGCAGCTGTTATTCTGCTTTTGTTTCTCTTTGTTAACTGGTTCTAAATTAAAAAAAATCAATACATCTCAGTTAGATAGGTATGTGGGTTAGGCCACTCTTGCTTTGATAGCCTCATATATTGCTAAGGTATGTTGTAGTTTTTCTTCAGAATCTGCCATTAGGACCATATCACCAGTGAACAGTAATTCTTGTGTTGCCTCTGTTGGTTATTTTTCTAAAATTTATTTTTGTACTGCAATTTGCTTTGCTATTTTTTACGTATCGTTTTTTATTTATTGTTAATAATAACTTAAAATAACAGTGGATTTAGTACGCAGCCCTGTCTCAGGCCTATTCCTGTCTGAAATCCTGTGGATTCATCGGTATGCGTTCTTACATTATTTTTTTTAAATCAACTGTTTTTTTTTCAGGTCCATGAAACAAATGCGGATTTCGGTTTCTTTTCTTAACAGTTTTTCTCCTGGCTGCCTAATTATAAATATCAGATGTGTAAAACCATGCTGTGGTTCCTCAAATGTTGCTTCTAATTTTTCTCTTAGCCTATGCTCTATTATTATGGTAAATATTTTTTCTAAGTAAACTTGTTAGTGTGATCCTTGTTAGTTTGTACATTTTTTGATATTTTATTTATTACACAAGGGCAATATTATAACATATAATTTTGCTCTTGTATATATTACATATATTTCAGCATTTCTGCTGTGATTTGGTCTTGCCAAATTTACCAAAAATAAAAAAATCATTTCAAAATTACATGTTTATTTTTTGTTCTTAAATATATAATTTAATATATTTATTTAATTTAATAAAATTAAACTACTTTACCTTAAATTCAATTTGTAAACTATTGCAAAAACTTGCAGATTATTTCAAGAAGTTGAAAGCGAAAGCGCAAGACCATCCAACATGGGTGGGAGTGGTGATTTTTCCTTGCTTGCTTGCGTGCCTTTCGTTCAACACCGCATACGTCTAATCTTTCAACAGATGCATACGTCTTGATGACTAAAAGTTGAACACCTTATGAGAGATATTTATATTTGAAAGTTGCCGCTATTCCATTTTAAAGTTATGACACTCTTAAATTATTGATTGATTTGTCCGTTACTTTGTGATAGTTCATTTTTTAAGAAAGGAATAAAACAATGTTTTCCTTTGTTATTTATCACTTTTTTTTAAAACCAAATTTGACACTCTTATTGAAAAACTCTTTAGAATCTTCATCGAAATGAATGAAAAATTATCACATGGTATATTATCATGCAAATAGGGTATTTAACTATTCTGCCAAACTAAAGTAGGAACAGATTTTTAATTATAATAAAAATGGATTATTTGCGTCAACTAGTCCTGACCCTTTCAACATTAAAAAAAGCAAATGATGACTTTGTATATATGAAGTAGAAAAAGCAAAACCAATTTGAACGTCGATTTGCATATTAGTTCTTTCTATCCGGATGTTTTCGCCGTGGTATTTTTTTTCCGATAACAATTACAATCAAGGCCATTGAAAATGGACCTTTTAAAAGTACAGTTATATCCATATTGTTTTATGCACATTAAATTAAAACAAATTGATTACCGATTGTGCTTACTCATTATGCCAATATGTCGATCTATTTTAAACAAGACGATTTGAGGTTTCTGTTCGAAAGGTTAGCTTGCACAGCGTGAATGTGACGTGACTCGGCAATCTCTTTGGTAAAAGCTACATCGATTTGTAACCAACGTTCATCTAATTCGAGGTCAAATCTCATCGGAAATTAATAAAAAATAATTTTGATTATCAAATACAGTACAACTTTAGGCAGCTGAGTTATTAATATAGGGTGATTTTTTAAGTGCGTCCGAACTTTAAGTTCAACTATTTATTTTGTGTTGTTATTCATTGAAACTATTCGAAAATGTTCGAAAACAATTACGGGCAAGTGCTCGTCGCGGCTACTTGTGGGAAAGCGCATTCTGCCAATGTAATTTCCGACCAGTTTTTTAAACAATTGGTGTCTTATGTCCGCAATTGTCCGAGTTGTATTATGTTGGTCTCTAAGCTTTGAATATAAAACTACAGGAAGGAACATATGATTTTGAAAGTGGGACCAGAATGGTAACTGCGTATGGTCGACTACTGTTTCCGGTTTGGCAGTGGCGTAGGGCAGTATGAATAAAAACAAGAAACTGATAAAAGTTTACAGTTGTTTAAAACAATAAATTATTATAATTATATAATAATTTTATAATTATAGTTACTGTATTAAATTAATGAAGACTTACTAGATACGGCAGAGAATCTCAACTCCTATTTAATTCTCAATTTTAAATTTAAATTAAAGTTGTTTTAGAAGAGGAGTAATATAATAAGCTGATGATGTTGATTTCTGTCCTACGAAAATGTTAAATTAATTGAATTAAATTAATGGTTAAATTAATTGAAATGAAAATTTAAATTAATTTAAAAAAATATCTGTTGTTGCAAAGATTAAACTGTCTTTTATGTGGCCAATACGACAAAAACGAATTAAGAAATTGGAATCTCCTGTCATAAAATCATATCATTTCCAAAAATTTGTTAGGTAATCAGTTGCATCTTGCACCGAGTTGATGTTCATTTTTAATTTCGGTATACATATTCGTAAATGAAATAAAAAGCCGTAATATTCACTAAATTATTCATATATCTTTTCTGTATTTAGTTGTTTAGTGTTTATTGTCCCTTAAACCAAATTAATTTTGTATATAGTTTGTGCAAAATTAAAATCGTTGCACGTCATTAAACACGTGATCAAAATTTTGGCTGCGCTATTGCCAGATTGCGATTAAACATCATAACTTTACTAAACTTGAAGAGATTTACCAGTAAACACCAAAACGCTTTTTTGAATTGCTCGACGCACGTTTCGCTAACCATGTTAGCATCATCAGGACATGATTTAATCTTCTCCTTAGATAACATAACTTAGGAAATGCTCTGCAAATATACTCAAAACAATGAACTCAATACTTTGACAAACTGTTTCATGATACCCAGCTTAATGTGGAGTGGCAGAATAATTTTGTCCCTGACCAGTAACGGCTTATTTACCACATTAGCTTTACCTGCACTCTTAAGGATTCTATCAAAGGGTACAACTTTTGTTCCCATTGATTTTATTTTGCTCGACTATCCCAGAGACAAATGAAGCAGGGTATTTTGTGTATCCAGTTTGCTGACTAAGTAAGAAATCTATTATTTTTAAATCTACATAAACTGATCATTGATGTTCGTAGTAATTAATTTCTTCAAGGACTAATCTAATATTCTCGTATTCTTCTTTGAGTTTGGTTGAATGGGCAATTGGGATAGATATATATTGGCTTCCATTGAGCAATAAAATACATTTTAAACTTCTTTTCGACCTATCTATAAAGAGCCGCCAATCAGTAGGTTTATATTCAGATAAACCCATGTCTAAAAGTAACTTTGAAATGTTGTTAATATATATAATAGACAAGCTCTTCGTCCTCACTAAATGCGGTAAAATATTTTCTCCCTAGTTCTATAAGCTGTTATTAATACTTCTGGCTGCAATATATTATTTTTCTTTAGTCTTGGTGCTAACAGTTTCGACACCTGTTTTGATAAATTCAGATCTCCTATTAAATCGCTGAGTTCTTTTTCAGAAAAAAACTGTGACGCTAACGAATCTCCTACATATTCACTTACACTTGTACTTACAGATTGTATGAAACAATGCGAGTTCGAAAACGCTGTTGCTTCTGACGGCATACGCTCCAGTTGTGGGGCCTAAATAGGTTGAGGAAGTTCTTCGTTGTGAAAAATAGGACATGTTATACATTCTAAATCTAGATATTGCCATTTTTTATGCCGCAAAAACATTTTATGCTGCAAAATCAGCAATCATCGAAATGATTTTTGGGCTCTCTCCAGATCATAGGAATACAGGAATTTAACCCTGAGCGTTCTTCTTTCTTCCACAAACGCAAAGATCCAACACAAGATTTACAAACCTTGTCAGGAACCCCTGACTTATCCTGTTTTTCAATTTGTAGTTCGAAATAAATGGTTTAAACCTCCTTCACGAAGTAGGTGATATTTCGTCTATGTTTTACTGTTACAATTTATATTATATGGACAATTTGTATTATAAAAATCAATAAATAAAATATGAATTAAATTTTAAACATAATGTGTCAATAACTTACCAAAATGCATGCTGTGCATTCATCAACCTTGTCGTCAACAACATTTTTTGTTTTCTTGTAGAGTTGTGTAATATATTTCGACAATTTGCAAGCCTCTTGCAGATGACTTGAAGAGATTTACCACTACCCTTTACCACTACTTAGTTTAGTGTTTCACACCAAAGGTTCCAATAGAAGAATTGATCTTGCAGATGATGTTAAATCATTTTTTATTGATTATTTTATTTTTATTTTGTTTCTTTGGACACGCTAAACAAACATTGTTAACGAATGCGAACGAGTTTTAGTACTTATTTATGAGAATTGCCTTCAGAACCTTGGTTAAAACTCATACATATTAAAAATCATGTAAACACACTTCTCTTTCATCTCTAGCTTCAGTGTTAGAAATGTCCAGAAGTTACACGGAGCCAAATTATCTAATCAAACATTCGCCAATATATATATATATATATATATATATATATATATATATATATATATATATATATATATATATATATATATATATATATATATATATATGTTTCGAAGACGTTTGTTGGTAACGAATAAAAGAAACATTTCATAACATACCTGAAAGTCATTTATGGCAGTGCGAAGCTGGATAGTGTACAATTATACGTAGAATACAACATCTGTCAAATGACCGCCACGACTTCTCTGGCAGCTCACAATTCTTTTATTGAAATTCTCGATTACTGCTGAACACATTTACGGAGTTATGTCACGAATTATTCGCCTAATTTCTTCTTTCAACTGTTGAACGGTTTGCGAATTATTTTCGTAAGCTTTGCTCTTCACACAGCCCAACAAAAAATAGTCTAGCGGCGTCAAGTCGCTCGACCTTGGTGGCCAATTTACGTCCCCATTCCGGCAGATCAGCCTCTCCTGTCCTTACAAAATTCAGCTAACACAGGAGCTAAAGCCAGCCGACCATGGGCAACGCCGTGCACTTGCCAATTGGATCCTACAGATGAAAGCAAATGACAATAATTTTTGCGATAAAATTATGTTCAGTGACGAGGCTCATTTCCACTCAAACGGTTACGTAAATAAACAAAATTGTCGCATCTGGGGCAATGAAAATCCTAGAGAAATCCACGAAATCCCGATGCATGCTCAACGTGTCACAGTTTGGTGCGGTTTTTGAGCTGAGGGTATCATTGGATCGTATTTTTTTGAAAATGAAGATGAACGAGCTGTTACAGTAAACGGAAAACGATACCGAACGATGATTGATGTTTTTTATGGGATCAAATAATGGACATGGATTTAGAGAATATGTGGTTCCAACAAGATGGTGCGACATGTCATACAGCACGCGAAACATTGACTTTATTGCGTACACAGTTTGGAGGGAGGCTGATCTCCCGGAATGGGGACGTAAATTGGCCACCAAAGTCATGCGACTTGACGCCGCTAGACTATTTTTTGTGGGGCTATGTAAAAAAGCAAAGCTTACTGGAATACCCTTTATATATATATATATATATATATATATATATATATATATATATATATATATATATATATATATATATATATATGTGACCATTCGACATGGCCGATTTATATGATTATGGTTTTAGTCGTTCCCTTTATCCGCTCTCCAGGCGTTCAGCCTGAGCCCAGCTGATGACAGCTTAAGGCCAGAAAACGGTCTTGGGGACGCTTATGCTGGCGCTTTGGATGACGGATGGGCGCACGACAAAACACTAACTTGGAGCGCTGGTATATTTATATATATATATATATATATATATATATATATATATATATATATATATATATATATATTATGAATAATGATTGGTGTCTTGACCGGGAGGAAGCTTCACCCATCCCTTACATTGGAGGGCACATGTTTCGTCTGTTGGTGGTGAGACTCATTAGGGTACCGACATATGCTCTCTCGCCAAGAATAGGGACTCCCTCTCCACAATAAAACAATCGATATTTCGTATATGTGTCCTCCAATGTAAGGGATGGGTGGGGCTTCCTCCCGGACAAGCAAATATATATATATATATATATATATATATATATATATATATATATATATATATATATATATATACATATATATATATATATATATATATATATATATATATATATATATATATATATATACATATATATATATATATATATATATATATATATATATATATATATATATATATATATATATATATATATATATATATATATATATATATACACATATACACATACAGTTTTAAATATAGTGGAAAGTTAGATATACATCTTAGTTTGTTTATTTATATTAAATATGGATTACTTTTGCAATGAATATTTAGTTGGTACAATCAATATGTAGAATTGATTGTGAATATTGATGTGGTAAAAGAAATTCAACTATTTATAAATGTAAAAACACAAGTCTCCTGTTATTTATATGCAATATAAATTGATAAATTAATATTGTTGGCATGTGCCTTGCCATAGCTGAGTGTTCTAATAGATGCGGTGTGGTAGGAATAATGTAATATCACAGTTCTTTGTCTCTTAAAACCGACAAAGGAGCGAACTAATGAAACAAATATATATGCAGAAACTCTATAAATGAGTCATTGACATTTAGGATGAGCGTACAGTCATGAAACTGAAGAGTTTGAACTTGTCAAACCTACAGGGTGGGGCAGGGGAAACGAACATTCTTGAAACGGATAATCTTCTTCTTCACTGGATATAGGTCTCTCTTGTAGTGCAAGTCAAGTCTTGAGTATGCAGTCGTTGTATATTTTAGTTTTTAGTATATCATTTCAATTAAATACTTTCACACTTTTATGAACACTGAAGCATTGCGTCTTAGTCTAAGACCCTTTCATCTAAGCGGCTGCAGTTTTTTTTCCGAAAAATTATACCAATGATCTTATACTGTTGTAGACTCTGAAGGCTTTAATACACATATATTTCCATTTGCTGCTCATAAACACAAGTGTTAGTATACGCGATTGATGTTCTTGTTTTTGTTATTGGATTGTTAACATTTAAGAGATAAGATGATAGTGTAGATTTTTGCCTATACGCGTGTTAAGGTGACTTACCAGGCATGTAAATATGAAACCGGAATTTTTGTAGAGAAAATACACGTTTATTGTATGAAAATGATAAAAAAACACTGTTGTTCTTTTGAGGCAAACCAGTCATCGAGCCATTTTCGTAAGAAGTGAAGCGCTGCTTAGCAAGTACGTGCCGCATCAATGCAAATAAGTAGTAATCGGACGGAGCCAAGTCTGGTGAGTAAGGCGCATGCGAAAGTATTTTCCGATTAAACGCCTCAATCGTTTCCTTGTACTAGTTTTGCTGTGTGTTATGGTGCTTTATCATGAAGTAAATTAACTTTGTGTTGCCTTTTTTGATATTCTGGTCGTTTTTCATGCAAAGCTTGATTTAAATCGATCGTTTGTTGTTGGTAGTGTTCAGTACTAAAGGTTTTGCCAGGTTTTAGTAGCTCATAATGAATCACACCTTTCTGATACCACCAAACACAAAGCATTGTCTTCTGTCCATAGCGATTTGACTTTGCAGTCGTTGTCGATGGTACCCATGATCTTGTACGCTTAAGATTCTCAAAATATATCTCACTTTTCATCGCCAGTCGCAATTCGATGAAGAAATGACTCTCTTTTGTATCTGGCGAGCAGAAGTGGTTTTTCGGTTATCCTGCTGTCTTTCATGCAGTTCATGTGGAACTTATTTTTCCATCTTCTGGATTTTTACCATGGCTTTCAAAGGTATAGAGACGGTTTCTCGCGCACATTTAATTGACCCGCGAGTTCTTTTTGCATTTAAGCGCCATCCTCATCCAACAATGTTTGCAATTCGCTCTCTTCAAACTTTTTCGGTGGTCATCCATGTTCTTCGTTTCCCACGTCAAAATCGGCCCTTTTGAAATTTTTAAACCACTCAAAGCACTGTTAAATTACAGTGTTTTGCTACCAAGAGACTGTTCGAAGTCCGAGACGAAAAATGAATATATTTCGAGAACCCAAAACGCAGAAAATCGTGGGTTGACCCAGGACAACCATCAACATCGACCAAAAGACCGAATCACTTTAGAAAGAAGACAATGTTGTGCATTTGATAGGATCGGAATGGTGTCGAGTATAATTGGCTTCTGAAATTAGGTGAAACAGTTAATACCGTTCGCTACTGTTATCAAATGATCAATTTGAACCATGTATTGATTGAATAGCAGCCAGAATGGGCAACAAGATACGGAAAAGTTATTTTGTAGTACGACAATGCCCCATCGCACACAGCGAAACCATGCACCATGAAACACTTCAACAATTATGGAGATGTCTAAAAATAGCTTAATGTCTGGACCAACTCAAAAGATGTACGGCTATCCTGGGAGGGCATCCACAATTATCAAAGAGATAGGAAAAACGTGCAGCTAGCGATGGCGCTTACTTTAAATAAATCATTTTTTTAAAGAAAAAAATAAGGATTATTAACCGCTACACCTGGTACAATTAATAAGATCAATAATGGGTCTAAAAAATTATTACGTAAATGAGAATTAGATGGTATGGATACCCAATATATAAAATACCCAGAGGAAGGCCAAAAAGTAGATGTAAAGACCAGATGGAAAATACATAAAGGAACTGAAGTGAGAGCAATGGTGGAAACAAAGGAGGAGAGTTTCGATAAAGGAACAGCTACAATTTCTAATAATTTTAATCATATCCTGATGAGTCTAACTTAGTTATTGAAAAGCGCATCGAATATTTTCAGTACGATTTGGTTGGTTCAGGTTGTTGTTAAGCATTCGATTTTGCAGGAGTTTTCTTCAAAGGTGATCAAGGCTATTACAAACTATGCAGTTCTATAAAACTGGTATTATTGTGAGTTGAAAATCTTTGTCAGATGTCAACAAGGAAATGGCGCCAGTGACGCGGTTTGACAGTAACTACATCAGCTAGAATCATCTATAGGCAAATTCCGGTTTCATATTTACAAATCTTTGCTTCTAGTGCTTTAATCCTGTGCCTATCGAGTACAATATTTCATATTTCGGTTTCCTGAAACTCATCCTGTGTCGCTTAGTACGAGTTCAACTCTCGATTTAATATTGATCAAACATGCTTTAAAAATAGTTGTTTTTATTTAAAAATAACAGGGATATGTTATGCAAATTTTTCTCGTTAGTCTATACCACTATGGGTTTTTCACAACATCCGGCACAGCAGAAATTCAAAATGGGAATTTTGAAAAAGCTATCCGGAATAATATTATCTATTACTAAATAATTCAGACATTTAAGTTCGATTCAATAGAAATGATGTTCTTTATATTAATTTTAATTTAGCTTTGGTTTCATATACAGAGCTTTCATTTAATCCCAAAAACTACGCAACTTATAAAGGTAGACAACCAATACGACAATTAATAATAAACATGAAATCACTAATTTTCAATAAAATGTGTTTTTTTTCTTACTTATATGAAAAAAATTAACTATTTCACTAAAGTGCTAGCGACAATTCACTCCAGTGCCAGCTATTTTTAACAAAAACAAAGTTGTCAACACACCTGTGATGCTTATCCTGCGATAAAACCCATCTATGATTGAAGCCATCACTAATAACCAGTGATATTTATTAGTTCCTTTCTATTTTCGTCCTTTTTTTTTGGGGGGGGGGGGGGGGTGTTTTCAAAGTCATAAGTCAAAGTCGCTGGTCGCTAAATGATCTTGACATCGATGCGACTTAAACCTTGGGGGCTAAGTCTGATGAGCACGTCGGGTGGAGGCAAGAGTTCCCAGCCAAGTGCAGAAATGCTGTCTCTGACCGCTTTCGCTGTGTGTGATGGGGCGTAGTCGTACTGCAAAATCACTTTTCCGTATCTTGTAGCTCAGTCTGGGTTTTTCGATCAACGCATGGCTCATATTCATTTGTTGGCAGTAGCGAACGGTAGTAACTGTTTCACCTAGTTTCAGAAGCCAATAGTACACGACACCCTTCTGATCCCACCAAATGCACAGCATGGTCTTCGTTCCAAAGCGATTCGGTCTTGCGGTCGATGTTTATGGTTGTCCTGGGTCAACCCACAATTTTTGGGTTTTCGAAATATATCAATTTTTCGTCTTCAGTCACGTTTTAAGGTTTTCCATCTCTGTCATTTAGCTGATGTGGTACCTATTTTCCTATCTTCTGTGTTATTTGAACCTTATATGCCTTCAGAGTTAAATCCTTTCGTGAAATATGCCATGTAGTGGATTCACTGTGTCCAAATTGTTGTGAACGTCGACTAATAGACATTTGTGGATCTTCAGCAACACTTTCACGTGTCAAATCAATATGCTCCAGTGAACGACCACTAAGACTATGTATTGCTCTTCTTTTATCTTCCACCGAACCAGTTTGTTGCAATTTTTGAACAAAGCAATTGATAATATTTTCAGATTGACCATTGTGCAAACCGTAAACAGCACGTAATTTTTTAAAAACATTTTTTACCGAACGCCCATTTACATAAAATAATTCAACAATTTTAACGCATTATTGTATTGTGTGCGACTCCATTTTCATAAATGTCATACATTACGCTTCTGAAATGAGACTAGATCTAGGCAAATTCACAACGCCATCTGTGTTTTATTCAATAATTTAAAAAACTGCTCAATTTGATAGACCCGTTATTTCACCTTTTCAGTATAATAGTGAATTGTCCACGGAGACATTTTTTTAAGATATTTCCAATTTATCGAAATGATTTTCCTTCTCGATGCATTCTAATAATCGAGTGGTACACAGTATCGCCAATAAGATACGTGAATCTGAAGAGATAATGCCATCAGTTATAGTTACAAGACAAGAATTTAAAAAACAATAAAGTAATTCCTAGAATAGAACATAATATACCGAACTGTAATGACGGATCTGATATGATACGAAGAATGAGATACATTTTTTTTTAGTTTTTGGTAATCCCCCGTAGATCGATACCTTCAGATTTCGGTGCCGGAAAGAGAAAAAAGTGAACCCGGTACGGCAAGTTGGCGGGTGTGTCAAGGCAAATGGAACATTGACTTTCATTCGTTCAAACAATCTCGTTATTTTTTCCTCTTCTCCGTTTCTGCGGTGTGGTGCGTTGCGTTTCAGCTTCCTTTTTGATTTCTGCTCTTTTTGTATTCTGTTTCAGGTTTAATCTTACAGTTTCCAAGAGTAATAATAATAATACGAATATAATAATAATAAGTACTGTCTATATAAATAGATAATTATATTTACTGGGTAGCTATTATGTATGGAAACGGTCAAATATCTCGAAAACGCTTTAAGATCTTTTAATGAAATTTTGTATATAAACATTAGGAAGATTTGCCACTTTTTGGCTATATTTTCATTTTTTTTATTGTATATTTGAAATCCAAGGCTAACTTGATTTTTGAGGTGAAAACTTCTTTGGTCGCGTTTTTCGGTAGGTGTAAAACTTGGGTTCGCGTCACCGGCATGCTAGTGACGTATTACGCTAGACTGGTCACGCCAATTGTGTTTTAAATGTGTTTTAATATCAAATTAAACAGTTATTCCAAAGTTTCAAATTTTCACTTCTGTCGGCAGTCCTCATGACTGCCTACCTTTTATTAAATGACAATGGCACTAGAATTTGCCATTGAATTTTTTTTCCTGAATTTAATGAGGTAAATATTGTATGGTTTTTTTTCTTAAGATAGATTTAAAAGAATAAGAAGCTAAAAGGTTTTTCGGTCTATTTTGTTAATATCAGATTTAAAAAAAGAATATCAAAATATTAATTTTCTTATTAAAGAACTGTTTACAAAAGGTGTTTAAAGTGTTCAAAGAGAGTTAATGATCGAAACTTTCTGAAAGTAATGGATACGTCGGTCGAAGCATTGAATTGCGCTTTCCCACCAGATAAGAGGTATTTTGGCAATTTCTTGTTGAATTTGTAATTTGAGATCTTTGAGATTTTCTGGCCTTTTAACGAACACCTGACTTTTTATATAGCCCTATAAAAAATTGAGTGCTGTCCAGTCTGGTGACCTTGTCAGCCATTCGATGCTCCTCGTCGACCGATCAATTGGTTTGGGAAATTAATGTTAAGAAAATTGTCTTCCTAATTTTGGACGACTTTTAATGCTGCCTGTATCATTGCATCTTTTCACCGTTTGTGACACTGTTCACTTAGTGATGCTTTTATTCAGATGTACTTCAGTAATACTCGACAAACTTCAGTATAAGTGCGTTTCCTGTCACCGTATCCAACAATTGTTTGTATTTCAATTATTTCCCTTTTAGCTAAATACATATTAATTCCATACAAAATTGGAAAGAAAAATTAAATCCACAAATTGACTTTAACAGTTGTCAAGTGTAATCAAATACTTTATCTGTCATCCATAATTTCATACTCTACTAAGTGAAAAATACATTTACCCTAAAACAGACCCTAAAACAGACACCTTTTAGCCATTTTTTAAATATATTTTGAAAGAAAAACCATTTAATATTTACAACGTTGAATTCAGAAAAACTAGTCTTTTCAACGACGCCAAAGTACTGTATCGCTAACGAAAAATTAAGTTTGTCTTTTTTGGATTTTAAATAAGCTATAAGAAAACAAAATACTCAAAAAGTAGTAAACATCTCCTGATGCTTGTGTACATTATGGTTTTAGCGAAAAAAATTGCAAATTTATTAAATCGTCAATCGAAAAGCTATGACGAAAAGCAGCGGCGGTTCGTGGGGAAAAAACAGGTGGGGCATGTATAACCAAATTTTGGAATGGGGATAGGGAAATGCGTCACAACCAAAAATTTTACATTTCTTAGTATCATACACACACTTTACTGTGCAGAATTACGACTGTAACTGTCAAACATCAAAGTTTCAAATAGGTACCTAGGTAATAAAATTTTGCTAAACTCATCAAAGAACCATGACCATTAAATCTGTTTGTAGTTGTCCATCCTCCTAAATTTCTGAGCAGCAAAGTGGTCGATGACTTGATCATTAAAATTTGAAATTGACTTCACAAGTTTTTTTTTTCAGTAGCTAGCATTGCTAACGCGCACAGCCGTTCCTGACCCATAGTGTTTTTTAGAAATGTTTTAATTCGTTTGAGGGTAGAGAAACATCTTTCGCTTTCCACAGTCGTCATAGGGCAATAGTTAGGTATACATCGAAACTAAAACGTTCATGAACATGTATGGTTAAGGTATCACAGATTTCCTTTCATATCCTGACATTCGGATTGGGGTCCTCCTTGTCAGTAAATTTCCGTTTCTTTCTGCGATTCGCTATGATCGTTGTAGATTCTTTACCAGTTAAGTTACCAAATTCTTGATTAATTTGTATATCTATATTGTCTCTAATATTTTGAAGGGGTGTTGAAAAAGTTACCAAATTCTTCTTAACTTTAAGTGCATCAAGTTACCTGCTCTGCAGTTGATCAAAGAGAATGTCGCAGTGAGGCATTATTTTATTGAAGAAACATATTCAAAATTTATAATTATCGTCCACGAAATAATTTATTTACCCCTGAGCTTGATTAATAGAATTTTTGTCCGACTCGGCGTCCATAATTTTTTCAAGACATGTTTGCAATTCTTCTTTGTAAATGTAAACAGTATTCACACATTAAGACGCAGAGTTCCATCTGGTAACGGCCGCACGGGGTAGACGCTTTTCCACGATGCTGTCCACAACTGTTCTCCTTTTGGATGATCGAGAAAAGAAAGCGGTAAATGCAGACAGATTTGCAAAAAACATCTTTTTCTATTGTGCAACACCTTTAAATTATTAGATTTAATTGGTGATTTTTGATGACAATTCGGTTCTCAAATGTTAATGTGACATTATTTCTATTCATATATTGCACTGAATTCATCTTCACTATTGTAATCGTTCAAAACATTCACTTTGCAACCACTCGAAAAGTCGAAAAGCGCGATGGCGAAAAACACCTGACTATTGAGAATGGGCCAGCGCCCAAGATATGACGTTATAAATGCGTTTAATCGCCGGGTTACTAGCAAAGCCATGCATTGTTGCCTTTGTTGTTCGCACACAATAGTAAAGAACTCGGATCGAGTTCAGTCCAGGCAGCCGTTGAGATCCGATGTATTTCGATCGCTCCTGCGCTCCTCCCACCGGTGCGGTAATCGTTCAGTAATCGTTAGTAGTCGTGTTCGCGAATCACCTCCGCCGGTACGCGATGCCCAACAACACAGGCTGCACCTATGTCATGGATGAAATTATCCACCTACTACCCAAAGAAACTCTGGAAACATACTTCCGGATTAATCTATCCTACATCAAGATTAAAGAAGCCCAAGAAATAACCAAAGCAAAAGCCGCCAAAAGAGAATACGACGACATCGTGGACATGCTCTTGAGAAAAATTCGGAAAATAGAAGACCTTGAAACCAAGATTGTCGAGCTAAAGAATGAAAACCAGAGACTAAGGGATTCCGCTGAATCCACAGCTCTCAAAAACGATATACCTAATCAAATCGCACCAACTACCGAAGAGACCGTTCCGGTCCCCGAAACCCTCGCCCCCACCACGGGCCCCGAACCAGCAGGAGAACACCAGATCTCCGCCAGGGCCAGACGACGAAGGAGAAAGAAGGCTACACTGCAAGCCGACCAGGACAACGAATCAGAAGCCGATGCAGAGCCGACGGACCCGACAAAGTCTGAACCCATCAACCCCCAAGCCATGCCGGTCACAGCAGACACACCGCAACCAACCAGGCGCCAGCACCACCTGCTGGCACCGGGTTCATCCAGTCGCCGATAATCCTCCGGGACACATCGGCCCTCCTGGTGGTACGCCACCTAGACAAAAACAATTTGGCTATTGGGCCAGCCAAAACTATCCCGGACGGAGTTCTACTAACACCCCGTTCGGACAAAGATCGTAATGAAATCCTACAGCATTTCACAGAAAAAGGCTACCGTTTCCAAGCCTTTTACAACGGACACAAATTCCTCCACGTCCTTCTGCGAGGAATAATGGAATCCATCCCAACCGACGAAATCAGACACGAGCTAACGGATATGGGTTTCCATCCGACAAACATCATAAGATGGCAAACCAACCAGAAGAAGCCCATCGCGATTGTCCAAGTCACGGTCTTGTCAGACGAAACCAACATCTTGGAAATCAACCGCATCTTGAACCAGCTCATTCAAGTAGTGGTCCAAATCAGAAAACCCAAAACACGCCAGTGTTTTAATTGTCAAAAATTCGGACACGTCTCGTCCCAATGTGAAGAATCATCAGTTTGTGTAAAGTGCGCGGGTCTTCACCGCAGCAGTGAGTGTAAACTGGACCCCAGCCAACCGCCGAAATGCTGCAACTGCGGGGAGTCGCACACAGTGAACTACTCCAGGTGCAGCGAAAATCCCAACCGGAAACCACCCTCGAAGACGTCGTTTCCAAAGCGGTTTCCACCAGCACCTGCAGATCCAGCCTCCACGATGGCAGGATTTATAGTCCAAATGCAGCAAGTGATGTGCCTCCTCCAGGCACAAATTAACACACTATTCAAACTACTGCAAAAACCTTGTGGAATACAAACGCAAAGCAGCCAAGACGAAGCAACCTCCGCCAGCTAGGCCCAGGTCCCGACTGTCAAGCCCCTCCCTCGCGCTGGTAATACAGTGCACACCCTTACCGGCCAACCGAGGCCCGCCCCCACCTTCTTTTTAACTTTAACCAAAGTCGACCAAGACTTTCTTTCATAAATCCACCTGCAGAATCTACTGGCGATAAGTCGATTAATCAAGTCAATATGAGTAAGGGCCGCAAAGGCTAGCTCAAAACCCAAGCTGACAAAATAGAAATAGAATAGTAAAGAAAACAGTAGCGGAACAAACTTGTCTGACATTATAGATGTTAGACTATCGAAGTCACAAGAAACGTGATCATAGACAGAACAGAGAATAAATTAATATAAAATCCGAAATTATTTTTGTCACTTCATTTTATAATTTTTTAGGTTGGTTGCATTTTGGATGCATATTTCAGGGAAACTTTTTATTCAAAATAATGTAAATAATCGATACTTTTTAACTTTACAGTTAAAAGTTTACAGAC
Organism: Cosmopolites sordidus; assembly: GCA_031761425.1. Classification (NCBI taxonomy): domain Eukaryota; kingdom Metazoa; phylum Arthropoda; class Insecta; order Coleoptera; family Curculionidae; genus Cosmopolites; species Cosmopolites sordidus. The sequence goes on along the minus strand of JARFXV010000253.1, from coordinate 515,400 downwards.
AGCCTCTTGTAATACTCAACTTTGGCAATTGTAAGGAAAATAAAACAGTATTTTTCGCCAAAATAATTGTATTTTAGATACACTTTTAAAGAAATTTTTTGTTCAAGATAATATAAAGAATTGGTACTTTTTAAATCAAATTATTCAAGATTTATTTTTCAATGAAATTTGCATTTATATACACAAAATGTTTACAAAACGTTACCGTGTACATAATTTTATAATTTTAGACACCCTGTGTAGTAAATTAAGTCGTGCAAATCGTTTAAAAAAGGGATTGGGGGATGGTTTGTTTTTTATACAAAAAAAAGAAAACGTTTGGAATGTTAAAAAGTCCTAATATACTTCTAATCTGGCTGGCAGCAGCTTCTCCCAAAATAAGAAATAATGGGTATTCCAATAAGAGGTTTCGAATGTTGGTAACGAATAAAAGAAACGTTTCATAACATACCTGAAAGTTATTTATGGCAGTGCGAAGCTGGATAGTGTACAATTATACGTGGAATACGTGACAGATGTTGTATTCCACGTATAATTGTACACTATCCAGCTTCGCACTGCCATAAATAACTTTCAGGTATGTTATGAAACGTTTCTTTTATTCGTTACCAACATTCGAAACCTCTTAATGGAATACCCTTTATATCGTGATATTCGCGTACAGAATACAGTTTTGGTTTTATAAGGAATTTTAAAACACACACTGACACCCACTGGAATATTTTTGTCGCCACGATAATCTCAATTAGTCAATGCGACGTTATCACGTTCATGTTGGTAGATGTATGGCGTGATCCTTAATTAAAAAAAAAGTTTTAACAATGTTTATTAGTTAATTTGTAGTGTATTCGTTAAATAATGGCCAATTATTATTTGCCAAATATGCCTTTATACATCTTTGCTGAAAATAATAATTCTTATTATAGCTTTTTTATTCGTGATAACTTAATTTATTTTCGCGGAACCTTTAGATTTTTGACCCTTGCTGAAATCAACTTTTTCTTTAAAATGATGAGCAGAATCTTTGATTAAATTTACGAATGCGGAATAATATTGATTGAACTCTTGACCGACTGTCTCGACCACCAGCAACTTTAAACAAACTTGAAGCATATATTCAAAGTCCCTGGGATATCTCGCCACTGCATTCTCAATTTACCCCTTCTTGCAAGGGCGTCTATTATTGTATAATAATTTAAAATTATGTTAAATATTCATGATCAATCAATCATCAAGTAAACAAACATTGCTTTCCGAATGTAAATAAAAAAAGAGCAGTGTTGAAGAAATCATAATTATAGGCTTCAACTACAAATTGCCTTGTTTTCGTTCTGTTTATTTTTATGATATCGGTGATTTATAGTGTTGATATGTTTAAAAATAGAATAGTGGCGTTAACAGCAAAATTTATTTTCTTGTTTTAAATTGAATATTTAAATATAACTTGTCGAAATAAATCACTTATGTCTACCTAAATGCATAATATCAATGTCGTTGTGAATTGGAATTGAAATTAGCTTTGGCTGTTACAATTTTTATAGTCTGATTTTTTTTCCAAATACAACATTATAATAAAAATATAGATAGTAAAATCAATGAATATATTAGTAAAGCATTTCTTTTTAATTCAATATAAACTGATTCTATTATTAAAAGTGTAATAAAATATATTTTATTTATCATACAGAATTAGTTATCATTATCATTGTTATCTATTAATCAAATTATTGCAATTTGTACGTAAGTAGCTGCTAAAGGAAAAGCAAATTTGAGATTTCTACAGACTATAATTATTAGACTACTATATTCAAACAGATAGAGTTAGTGTAGATGGAGAATATTAACGATAATATACAGTTGAAGAGCCGAAAGATTACCTGTGTCTCATCAGTTTTTATCTGTATGAATCAAATAAAAAATTATTAGTCCAATTAGTGCTAACTTTCATAATGGACGTGGTTGGTGCCTCGAAATTTATGTTTATGATTTAAATCCACGATACATTTATTTGTATAGATTTATAACATGAAATTATAAAACGTTTTCCTATAAATCGATATTATAACGTAAAATTTCGAGTGTGTGTAATGAAATTGTAAAGTTTTATGTCATAGATCGATCGAAGAATTTTGTAGATTAAAATTGTAGGGACAATTTCAAGTTACCACGAGTTTAGTATATATATATATATATATATATATATATATATATATATATATATATATATATATATATATATATATATATATATATATATATATATAATTAGTTCGTAGTGTTTCGCGGATGGAAGAACACATTAGATTATTAGTCCGGGAGTACATCCGATCATTTGTGTCCCGTTTGTTGAGAAAGTGCAGACACAAACGATCGTAGACATAAACTCCCGGACTAATAGTCTAACATATGTATATATTCTATTCTGTTGTATGTAGTCTATTCTTTTTAGCTTTTTGCAGTAATTTTGGTTTTGCAAATTTTTAAGCACATTTAATATTATTGGCGTTTAACCAAACAGTTATTTCAGCCTTTGTTGGGGAAATGAAGGGCTGTTTTTCTTGAAGTACAGTACGGTACGGTGCATTATCCATTACTATTTAGGGTGGTTCATCTAAATTTGGGATTAGCTGTGTCGTCATCCATTTTTGAAATATGCTGTTGTCCATTTCACCATGGTAATCGGACGTCAAAGATTTTGAGGTGAACACTGAACTTGAACAAATTCCATTTAAACACCCTCAACAAATCCTTTCAAAGAGCTAGGATGTAAATGTCAAGATTTTACAGTTTTCTTTAAATTGTAAAACCAAAATGTTTGCGAATATGAAAAATTACAAGGCATATGTGGTACAACTGGCAAACAATTAATATGTATTCATTAAAGGTTGCGTTCCCCCCCAAGCGGTTACACGATATTTTCATGTTTTCTCTGTTTGTGGGATAGCAGAGCTCAAAAGCGAGCATTGGATTAAAACCTGAAAGAAATCACTTGACAGTAGGGAAAAATATAAATACAACATTAGTTACTAGAGATAAAATAATTTTGCCTCCATTACACATAAAATTAGGACTAATGATCAAAGAATAATAATATCAAAGAATTTGATAAAAATGGTTCCTGTCCTAATTATTATTTATTATTATTCACGTATGGGCCCTGGTGGACTACGCGAAGTACAATTAGAGGCGTTTGTTGTTGTTAGCCTTCCTTTGTGCCCATACTAATTTCATTCTTTCGCTATGAGCTTTTTTCCTTTCGTCAGACCAAGTTGTTCCAGTCTTCCTACATTTTTCTCTCTGGCCAACCTTCCAAACGTTAACCTTGTGTCTGAAACAGCCTCTATCCTGAATTTCACTTTGTGTAATATTTGCTGATCTTAGGTCCTCTTTAATTGCAGCAATCCATTTAATTATTTCTACTTTAGCTTTACTCCTATTTTCATAAAATTCGACTATTTGTCTAGTTAACCTATTCGGATTCATCCGTTTTATGTGTCCGTAAAACTTAAGTCTTCTTTTTCTCATATCGCTATGTATATCTGTGTATTGTTTGATTTCTTGGTTTTCTCGAAGTCGGTATGTTGTGCTATTTATTTGTTTGGGCCCTAGGATTTTTCTTATGATTTTTCTTTCCTTCTTTTCAATGTCCTCGATGTCCCTCTTTCTATTCAAAATGAGCGTTTCCGCAGTATATAGACATTCTGGCTTAATAACTGTGTTGTAATGTCTCAGTTTTGTGTTTTTAGATAGGTATTTTTTGTTGTAAATATGTGTGTAAGTTTCAATGCCGTTTCCATTTTTTAACATCTACCCTTATTGGCCGCTTTTTCCAACCCATTTTCCATGATTATTTCACCCAAATATTTGAATTGAGAGACTCGTCTGATGTTACCATATTTTGTTTTTAGAAATGGCGTTCTTAGTCTGTTGCAGGTCATGTATTGTGTCTTTTCAAAGGAAATTTGGAGTCCTACATTTTCTGCTGTTTCTTTTAGGATTTCAATCTGTTTCTGGGCCGTTAATGCATCTTGAGCTAAAATTGCTAGATCATCAGCAAATGCCAGACAATCAATTTTGATGTTGGTTCTCCCCAGTTTAATGGCCTGGTCAATATTCAGGGCGGACTTTTTTTCACGCCACTCCTGTATTACTTTTTCTAGAACACAGTTAAATAAGAGTGGCGAGAGTCCATCCCCTTGTCTCACTCCAGTTTTAATTTCGAAGGGCTCTGAGATCTCACCCATGAATTTAACTTGTGTTAGTTAACCTTGTGTTAGTTAACGTTGCTTTAATAATTGTCAGCGTTTTCAGATCTAGTCCTTGTTCTTTCAAGATTCGGAATAAAGATTCGCGGTCAATAGAATCATATGCTTTTTTGAAATCCACAAATGTACAGACGAGATTTTTATTGTACAGTTTTTGATGTCTTAGAATCAACTTCAGATGCAGGATCTGTTCAGGGCAGGATCTGCCCGGTCGAAAACCTGCTTAATATTCACCAATGTTAGGTTCTAACTGTCCCTGTGCTCTGTCTAGTAGACATTGAGATAGAATCTTGTAACAAACTGGGAGAAGAGATATCCCTCTATAGTTGTTTACATCCGTTCTATCTCCTTTCTCATGTAGTGAATGGATTAGAGCATCTTTCCAATCTTCCGGAATCCGTTCGGTTCGCCAAACTTCTTGTAGAATTTTGGTTATTTCCCTGATTGTACCTAGACCAGCGGATTTCAAAAGTTCCGCAGTGATTCCATCTTCACCAGAAGCCTTGTTATTTTTAAGCCGCTTGATTTGCCTAATTATTTCATCTTCATTCGGTGGTAATGAATCTGGGTTTGGTTAGGTTTTAGTATTGCTAATTTGTTTAAGGGCTCAGGACAGTTTAGTATTTGTTGAAAATATTTCGCAAGTTTTTTGCAATTGTCTTGATTATTTAGAGCTAATTGTCCGTTTTCCTTTTGGAAGCAAAGACTTTGCGGTTGATAGCCTGTTAATTTAGTTTTAAATGTTTTGTAAAAGTTTCGAGTGTTATTTTTTTGGAAATCTTTTTCTATTTCATTAAGTTGATTGTTTTCATATTTTCTTTTAGTTTGTCTAATTAGCTTCGATGTTTCTTTTCTTACTTCCAAAAATATGTTATAGTTTATTGCTGTTTTTTGACTGTTCCAATCTTTGAATGCTTTACTTCGGCTTAATACTGCTTGCTCGCAAACTTCATCCCATAATAATTTCGTGCATTCAATGAATGATACAGAATCATTAGCCCGATTTTCTTTCGTCAATGTTGCAAAAAAATTCCAGGGGAATTATAAACCCGAAAATTATCGCGAATTGATGCAAAACATGCCGGAAAATGTCAGAAAGTTTGGATGTAACATAAACATCAAACTTCACTACCTCCACAATAATTTGGATAAATTTCCGGACAATCTTTGCTCTTACCTTGAGGAACAAGGGGAGCGATTTTATCAGGACCTAAAAAATATGGAAGAAATGTATCGAGGAATAAACACATGATGGCTGAGTATCATGCGTGAGTGCTTGGAAGGAACTCACATGAAGAAATCATGAAAAATAAGCTTTCTCGATGTTGAATGATGTAACAAATTTCTGTATTTGTATGTATGTACTGTTAGAAAATATATGTACTGTTAGAATCAACATAACGAGCATATTCAAAAACAGTTTTAGTCTTTCCGGCACCAAATCCAGTGTAGACCTGTGTTCAGCACAGGTCTACAGGTTCATCAATAAAATCTCCCGTATTGCTTGCTTCGGAGGTTAACTTTAAAACATTAACGGGTATGCTAAGGAGTTTTTTTCTTTTTTGGGTTTTTCGCCACGATCTAAAACTTAAGAAAAAATCAAAAATATCTGTTCTTATGTAAATAAAGAATCACTGGGTAAAAAACAAAAAACAAAACGGAGACTAATTTCTCAGTGATTCCTTTTCTTTTATAAATTTACCTAACAAACAAAATTTTAAAAAATATAAAAATTTTCTAAAATAAATACAAACTTTTGAACGTTAACGTTTCGAGAAGTCTTCTCCTACCGTTTTCAAGACGAATCTAAAAAATAAATTATATTAATTTCAATATATACTGAAAAAGTAGGAAGTAAATATATTTTGTGTCTATGTCAATGATACATTGACAATAATAGTTTTTTGCCATACTACCAAAAAAATATATAGGTGAGGTTTACTGTACGATTATTGTGTATTGAAATACATAAACGTTTTTAAATGTATTCTTTAGAACCATATTGAATTTAAATCTACCGAAGGCATAGCGATACAGTTATTTTTAGTTAAATTAATGATAGCCGTTTCTTTTAATCTTCTACATTTTGTTACCGATTCTTTTAATACTGTTTTGGAATTATTTCAATTGATTTTATGTCTCGATTCCAAAGCGTGTTGACAAATTCTAGATTTATTAAAATCGCTCTTTCTAAGAAGGTTTTTATGTTCTTTTATTGTAACATTTAACGGTCTAGATCTCTCACCTATATAAAATTTGCTGCATTCGCAGGGAATTTTATAAACCACATTTTTGGTATTGTGTTGTGTGTTGTTTGGTTTGGTTTTTGTTTATATAGATCTAAGAGTATTTTATGTTTTAAAGGTCGTTCTTATATTGTATTTATTTCCAACCCTTTCAATTGTGTGAGAAAATAGACAAACATTAAAAATAATTATATTAAAAATTTAATTACATTAAAAATAGAGAAACAAAATTACAATACATTATATAAATATAAACATGAATTTACAGATCTAGAAAGATCACAACTTACACCATATTATAGTAAACCACCTCATTTATGGTCTACCAAAAATACACAAAACTAATATACCACAGAATACCAAAAATGTGGTTTATAAAATTCCCTGCGAATGTAGCAAATTTTATATAGATGACATCTAGACCGTTAGATCTCAGAATAAAAGAACATAAAAACCTTTTTAGAAAGAGCGATTTTTATAAATCTAGAATGTGTCAACATGCTTGGGAATCGGAATATAAAATCAATTTGAATAATTCTAAAACGGTATTAAAAAAAATATTATTGTCAATGTAAGTATCATTGACAAATACACAAAAAAAATTACTTCTTATGTTTTTAGTATATATAGAAATTAATATAATTTATTTTTAGCTTCATTTTGAAAACGGGAGGAGACCTCCCGAAACGTTAACGTTCAAAAGTTTTTATTTATTTTAGAAAAATTTTCTATTCTCAGAAAAAGAATCACTGAAAAATGTTAACCCGTTTTGTTTTTTACCCAGTGATTCTTTATATTCATAAGAACAGATATTTCTGATATTTTTTTGAGTTTTAGATCGTGGCGAAAAAACCCAAAAAAGGAAAAAAATATATATGAACAACTCCACAATCATTCAGACAATACTTATGCTAAGGAGTTTAATGAGGACAAAGGTTGAGCATAAACGACGATTTAATTAGTTTTTGAAGATAGACGATGATGCATTATAACGTTATGCTTGTCAATTGCGGGCTGTATTGAGATCTGTTACAGCGGCGGTTTTTAGCCGGAATGTCCAAACAGGGAGAGTTCCCCACTTAGTCTATAAAAGATGTTCTACCTATTCAAAAAAATAGTCTCGCAAATCAAAAATTATCATCACCATTTACAAAGAAGTTCGTTATTGAAAATTTAAAAGCAGCAGCATTGAAGAAAATATAATTATAGGCCTCAACTACAAATAAATCAAATATTAGTTAAGGTTTTGCCTTGTTTTTGATTTTACAATAATTTATCGCGTTGATATGTTAAAAAATAAACAATGGCGTTAAAAGCAACAATTATTTTTCAGTCTTAAACTGAATATTTAAATGGTACTACTAGAAATAAATCACCGATATCTACCTAAATACATAATATCAATGTCGTTTTGGATTTAGTCGGAGGTAAATTATCTTTTACGTTATGGTTGTTATACTATTGGCGGCGTAAAATATTCCAAGAACGTAATTGAAATTATATTGAATCATAAAAAAAGACATAAAAAATATTCAAGGAGATGTAGAAATATGATGTTTTTAATATTATTCTTTAATTATATTTTTGTTTTTTATCGACATGCTTTTTGCTTTTTTCTACTTTTGGATTGTGTTACAACCAATGTCAGATTAATTTGATGTTTAGAATTTACTCCCCAGCATCCCCTCTCAAGACACAATAAGATTGGTAGAAAAAGTATTAATTAAAAATAATATCAACTCAGCTATCAGCATGGAAGTCATAAATTTACTAATTATTTGTATGTCTCAATATTAGTTTTCATTTAATAACACTTTTTACAACAGTAAAGAGGGATTAATAATAGACAGTCCATTAAACTCTTTACCCGCTGAATTTTTTACGGATAACATCGAATTGAAAATCAATCCACCATAGTGGGGTGGATATACAATTTATATATATATATATATATATATATATATATATATATATATATATATATATATATATATATATATATATATATATATATATATATATATAATATGAAAATAGGCCCATAACAGTTCTGCCGTACATCAAAGGTGTCACAGACCGCACTGGACGACTGCTTCGACGACATAATATATCAGCTACAAGCCACATAAAGCAATAAAATCACTCATTAAAAGTCCCAAAGATCACATCATTCTAGAAAGTCCGGGCGTATACAGCATATCATGCGGGACTTGTAACATGGCATACGTCGGACAAACCAACAGAAGAATATCAGCCCGGCTCGAAGAACACAAATTGGCGGTTAGAAATAAACAAACCACATCGGCTCTGTTCCAACACCATCTACAAACAGGACACAAAATCGACTTCGACAGTTGCCGACAAATTGCAAATATCCCTAACTACAAAATAAGAACCGTACGAGAAACAATAGAAATAGAAAAATCGGACGCCTAAACAGAAAAGATATGCGATATATATATATATATATATATATATATATATATATATATATATATATATATATATATATATATATATATATATATATATTAGGCTAATTGAAAAGTTCGTAGAGCGAAAATGATAAAACAAGTTTATATTTGAAAAAATTACATTATTCTTCCGTTTAAGTTTCCTTAAGTTCAATACACTTTTTCCAGCGGTTCTCCAATCCATTTATTCCATCTCCGAAGTGATTTTCTGGAAGTTTTTCAAAATACTCATCTAAGACTGCTATAACTTCCTAATTTGGTGAAAAACGCTTGCCAGGTAGGCATTTTTTGAGGTTTGGGAACAGATGAAAGTCAGAGGGAGCCAGATCTGGTGAAGATGGTGGATGCTCCAACAATTCATAGTGTACCCCCTTCAATTTGGCCATTGCAAGCACACCTCTGTGAGCTGGTGCATTTTTCTTAATAAAAAATTATTTTTTTCTTCGCTAAACCAGGTGTTTCCTCGCGAATTTTTGTATTCAATTCATATAAAAGGTTTGAGTAATACTGCCCTGTTATTGTTTTACCGTTTTGATATGGTAATTAATTGATATGGTAATTAATTAACAAAATGCCTTTTGCATCTCAAAAAATGGATGCCATAAACTTTTTGGTCCATTTTGGTCACTTTGGCTGCTTCGGAGCTAAACAACCGGACTCAGTCCACTCTGCGGTTTGTTGTCGCAGTTCAGGATATTTAATAATATATTTTTAAATCTATTTTATTCTTTCGAAAAAGTTTCAAATGTTGGTTAGAAAGTTTTACTCGAAGTCGTTTTTGATTAGAATTTAACAAATGCGCCAGCCATGCACATAGCTTTCTCAAGCCCAATTTCTTTTTCAAAATATGTAACAGCTGTTTGCGTTGAGTTGAGTTTACGTGTCAGTTGAGATGTCCATGGCCTTAACCATTTCACTCAAAGTCAATTTTCTGTCATCCATAACCATATCATGTATAGAATTAATTATTTGTTCAGAATCGTCCAGAATGAGGATCATCATCCAGGCTTGTACGACTATGTTGAAACTTACCTGCCCACTTACAAACCATTGTTTTTGAATGAGCAAACTATGAAATGGCAAGTTCTAGTCGTTGCCAAAGCCAAAAGCTAGATCTATATCCAAATAAGTTATAAAAGCCTTTATATTTTAAGTACCAAATTGGAGTTCAAGATAAAACTTGGGCTTTTCATGTTTGCTGTGTGAGTAGTTACGTAAATTTAGTGTAGTGGATGCATCGTAAGAAAAATTCTATGCCATTTGTTGTTTCTATGGTGTGGAGAGAACCTACTGCCCACGTAAGTGATTGCTACTTTTGTATCACTAAAACAGAAGAGATTTCAAAAAACGAAGCAACAAAATTCAGTATCCCAATTTGCCTTCAGGACTTAGGTCAGTTCCTCATAGCCAGGAACTATCGGTACCGATTGCGCTTTTAAACCTGGACAACATGTTTCCCGGTGATTCATATTCTTCATCAGGATCTGATCTACAACTTCCTGCGAACACCAGTTGTGACCTAACATTTTTAACAACTACCAGTGGACCTCACTTAATAACTTAGAATGAATTAAATGATTTGGTACGAGACCTGGGATTGTCAAAACAAAAATCGGAACTTCTTGGTTCCAGAATTCAATAGTGAACCTGAATAAGGAACAGTACCTTCCGAGTAGCGTATATTCATAAATTCGTCCAAATTCGACCTACCAGTGGAATATTTGTGGAGATATAAAACTGATAGGTATATTGCTAGGACTTCAAGGGGGTTTTACAAGGTATTGCTGTTAAAAAAACATTACAATAAGAAAGACTGGCCTCATAAAACTTCTTTTGAACCTGGTACTTCAAATATAAAATATGCCCCCTTGTTAACCCAAAAAAGGTGCTCTTCCACCTTTCCATATTAAACTTGCCCTAATGAAAATCTTTGTCAAAGCCATGGATAAAGAAGATAGTGATTTGAAGTACCTTACAGAAATATTTCCTCAGTTAAAGGATGCAAAACTAAAAGAAGGCGTATTTATTGGATATCAAATAAGAAAGCTCTAGGTGGTTCCCAATTTCAAGAAAAAATTAATGAAGATGAATTGGCAACTTGGAAGTGTTTTTTGTAAGTTTGGGGAAAGGATTTCTGATCAACAAGATAGATAAAAACTATAAAATCCTCATAGATGAACTCTTGAAAGCCTATTAAATACTAGGGTGTCGCATGTCTTTAAAAACGCTTTGTTTATACTCCCATTTGGATTTTTATTCTGGAAATTTGAGAGCAGTAAGCCACGAACAAGGGGAGAGGTTTCACTGGGATATCAGGACGATGGAAGCAAGATACCAGGGACGTTGGAACCCATCTATGTTGGGCGACTACGGCTGGTTTTTAAAAATAGATAATGCTACAGAACACAAGAGGAAAAAGTTAAAGTTTTTGTCGCTGTATGACATGTAATATATTTTATATTCATATTTCATCATCAGTAATGTTTTTGTGTAGATATAGTATGTTTTATATGTTTATATTAAATAAATATTAGACTGTAAAAATACATCGTCTCCTTTTTTTCTCTATCATCGACCCCCTGTAACAAAAAAAACTGTACGTGTTACAGTAATTATCATTTTCGGATTTAGGACTACAAAATACTTCATACACATCTATTTTCATCCATGTTATCTCAAAAAAGTGAAAATTTATTGACCTGTGTAATTAGAGAAGATTTAATTCTGTTCTTACATTTTATCCCTGAATAACGGATAATTGCGCACATAATACCCAGTGTAAAGCAAGTGCTTTATTTTCTAGTATTATTTCGTCACAGTAGCCTGCCAACTAGCAAAAAAAACAACTGATACCGATATTGTTGTATGCAAAATAGACCGAACTAACAAAATCCTCTTTCGTACTCTAATATATGCGATCAAAACAATGGCTCTTACGAAACCAAATGCCCAGAGATCCATTCTCGTAACGATTTTCTCACACGTTTCTTCGTCAAAGGATTTATTACAAAATGGCATTCTTTAAATTTCTTTCGACGCCTACGCAACTACACCTTTTTTGAAGGTCTTTTGATAAATTGCTCTACATACGAAGTATTCGTAGTCACATACGAGGAAAAAATGTAACAATTGAAAAAAAAACAAGTTGTACTAGATTAGACATTTTTTAATCTTATTAAAGCTTGCATATTAAATAAGAAAAATAACTTATTACGGGGGCTGCTCTATATATTATACTGGATTTTTCAAGAAGAATTATTTTGTTTATATTTGGAATTAAAGAAAGTATCAGCTGGATTTTGTTCTCTAGTTTTAAAGCTGACTAACTGATATTTTTGTTCGACTTAACACTTTTTTTTTGTCAAAATTTTGTCTCACATACTGATAAATACCTCTAAATAGATACAGAGATATTTCTGAATATGCACCAAATTGATGTGTGTCTCATTTCAGAAACATATCTCATAATACAGGTATAAGAATGATACCAATAAAGTATAAGAAAATACAATTAAGAATAAAATGATATAAAGTATATCATACACCCAGATAACAAAGCTAGAAGGGATAGTGCAGTTGCCAATAAAGAATATATTCATCATTATGAAGAATGTCATATACAAAGGGAAAAATGCAACTAACCCTGGTTTGTATCAGATCCACAAAGCAAAGCTGAATAGTACTATTAAGTATAGTATTAAGATGGAAGACTACATATCCCTTCTAGAGCATCCTGGTGATAGAATTATATTTAGTGGAGATCTCAACGCCCAACACTGGATTGGGGATCCAGACTGACCATTTCAAAAGGCCATGAATGAAGAAAAGCCATAAGCAAAAGAGGGTATAATTGCCATTTCACCGGTAAACCTACATACTGGCCGACCGACCCTAACAAAGTACCTAATGTATTGTACTTCTTTATTACAAGAAAATTATCAGCAAACTTTGTTAAGAGAGAAGAAAACTTCGCCTTAGATTCTGATCATTCAGCAATTACGATAACACTCAGTGAACCAATTATCAAAAAGGAAGCTCGACGCATATTAATTATTAAAACTACCGACCGGGAAAGCTTTAAAATAGAACTGCAAAAAAACCATTAATCCCAATATTGAATTAAAAACAATAGTTAAATTAAAAGAAACTGAGAAATTCACAACTATAATACAAAACAGCAGCCTATAACAACACAAAAGCAATTACTCACGTAAGTAAAACAGTTAACTATCGTATAGAAATCAGAGAAATTTATATCGTATAGAAATCAGAGAATTGTTGACAAAAACATTAATACATAGCAGCGAAATACAAAAAATCAAAGAAGGATCGCTTAGTATATAGCTACAAAATTTAGCGGCGGATGAGGAAACAAACTACTCTTTACAGAAAGCAACAAATTAGATCAAAAGACGTATAGCCTCAACCCCACCGATCAGAAAAAAGACGGGATTATTTACTCCTTACAAAATCAACGAACATACCAGATTAGAAGACAGAATAGACAATCTAAGAACTGAAAATATATGTTGAGTTACTCCAAAAGAACTAAGTAAATAAAGACCAATTCAAAATCCAAAAAAGTACCTGGGTTTGATTTAATCACAGGTGAAGTACTAGAAAAATAGCTGCCCAGAAAAGGCATACTTCTGCTTACATACCTGTTCAATGCAGCCTTCCGAGTGAGACATATCCCCCAGACCTGGAAAGTAGCTAAAATAATCATAATACCAAAGCCCGGCAAACCACTCAACGATGTCAAATCCTCTAGCCCTATTTTTATGTTGGCAATTATTTCAAAGTTATTTGAAAAGTTGCTGTTAAAACGGTTGAAACCACTCATAAAAGACAATAAGCTGATAGCAGATTATCAATTTGGCTTCAGATCTAAACATTTAACCATTGATCAAGTTCTTAGCATCACTGAGAAAATAGAATGTAACACATATACTCTGTAGTCTTCTTAAACATGGCTCAACCCTCGATATATAGTGTGGCACGAAGGCCTGATATACAAACTAAACAAAATGCTGCCTAAAGAATATGTAGATATACTGACATCGCGAAAGAACGGTAATGTACAGAAGGGCAAAGTGGATTCTGGGAAATTGCTGGAGAGAGGCAACGATTTTGAAATTATTTTGTTAAACCGCTTTGCTTACAAGATTCGGAGGAGATGGAGATATCCGTTCAATATGAAGAACTCACCAACACTATGCTTCAAACAGCTGCTTCAATAGCACCAGAAGAAAAATGTCTCAAACAGACAAAAATCTCCAGTGAGACCATTGATTTAATGAAGTAACGACGAACAATGAAAAATGCAGGGAGTACTTTTGGCAAGGTCGAGTACACTAAGCTCTGCAAAACTATAAGAAAAAGCATCAGAGAGGACACGTGCCAATTCAACATGCATTTAGTTAACAAGGCTAAACAGAAGCTGAGAAACGAAAGAACGCAAATTTATGCCTTAATGCGTGAGGATGGCACAGTGTGCAGGGTGCATACGCAAATATTGGAGGTTGTCAGAAAATTTTATTCTCAGTTATATGAAGAACAGAAGTAATCAAAGATAACAATACCGGCGGAAGAACAAATGTCAGATATCCTAGTGGATGAAGTAATAAATGCTATAGAATCGATGAAAAATGGTAAGGCTCCAGGAAAAGACAATGTAACTGTCGAAATGCTAAAAGCTGGTGGTCGGATGTTACATAAAACACTGGCAAAATTATACTCAAAATGCCTCAAAGAACAAAAACTACCTGACTTATAGAAAAATGCAGAAGTGATCCTTTTACATAAAAAGGGAGCACAGGAAGATTTAAGGAACTACCGTCCAATAAGCCTCCTATCAGTGATGTACAAAGTTTTCACTAAGATAATTTCTAAAAGAATATTAAAAAAAACTGAATGACGCACAACCAAGAGAACAAGCAGGATTCAGAAGTGGATACAGTACTATGGATGGTTGTACAGCAAGCCATAGAAAGGCACAACGAATACACCATGCCATTGTGCTTGGCTTTTATCGACTATGAAAAAGCATTTGACTCCATCTCAAAGCATGCCATAATGGATACACTGCTTAGCCAGGTGGTAGACAAAGCATATATAAACCTATTAGGATCGATATGTGATGGAGCTACATCGATAATTCACCTTGATGGTCTTGAAGTGGGAATTAATGTAGAACGAGGTGTATGGCTGTGTGACCCAATATCGCCTATCCTTTTCTCAGCTTGCCTTGAAGTATTCCGTAAACTGGATTGGGAACAGGATGGTATAAAGATCAATAGTTCAAACTTAAACCATCTTAGATTTGCAGATGATATCGTTCTCGTTTCACAAGACCCAGAGGAGCTGCAAAGGCGCATACAGGAACTGCTAGGGGCTGGCGAACCATTTGGCTTAAAAATAAACCTGAAAAAGAGTCAGGTTATGTTTAATAAATTCGCTGAGGACAGAAGAATTTCAGTTTTAGGAAGGGATTGAGGACCACTTTATATATCATGGCTAGAGGATTTCAATGGAGGGGGATACCGCCCGGGAGGTGGAACGGCGTGTTAAATGTGGCTGGCAGACATTTAGCAGGCTCAATATAGTATTTTAGAGTAGACTTCCACTTTGCCTGAAAAGAAAAGTCTTTTATCAGTTATGACTTACGGAAATGGAAACTGGATACTGGAAATTGATTGCGATGTGATTTAATTAAAAAAACTTCGGGTAGCACAGAGGGGAATGGAAAGATGTATGTTTGGCATTATAAGACGAGACAGAAAGCCCTGCCCATGGATCAGGGAACAAACGAAAGTGGGTGACATCATTGGAAGAGTAAATCAATTGAAATGGAGAAGGGCACTCCATATAACGAGACGATGGGACGACAGATGAACTAAGGCAATCCTGGAGTGGATACCGCTTGGTTGCAAATGTCCGCGAAGAAGACCAAAAATACGATTGACTGATAACATTGTTAAGTATATAGGATCCGAGTCGCAGAGGAAAGCCGGGGATGTTCGCCGAACGTTCAAGATTTAAATTGTGACTGCAATAACACGTCCGTTTCCTACCGATTTTCATCCCCATGAACTGGTTCAACGGACTGATAATACGGGCATTGCGATTGCTCTATTGAAACAGGGCCAGTAGATATATAATTATGCATTGTTCCATAATTAAAAGTAACTAGAATAGCTCGGGATGGAAAAACAGATCAAGAATGTCAATCCAATATGTTATTGTTTCTTTTCTAAACATTTACTATTATTAATTCCAACAATTTTTTATTATTATTACGATTCGCGATATTCAACTCCTAAAATGAAAAAAAAACATAAATAACAAAATCCATGCAAAATATTGAAATAATCGTGACAGATTTCCATTTTGGAAATGTACTTTTAACATTAGATAGCAGAATGAAAATGTTTATACCCCCTATCCGTGCTGCTTCTAGCGGTATTTTTTCGTACCTTCCGGGGAAAAACGCACGCACTCGCTACGATCGGGCTCGTCCAGCGCGGCAATGTGAAAGACGCCTAAGGCCGGATATCTTCTGGGACGTTTACGTGGACCACTCATAAATCACTACGCTTTTCGGGAGACTAAAGCATAATCCATAATTGATAAACATGTTTCGATATTATAATTGTAAACGACTTTTGAAAATTTCCCTCTGACGTTTTCTACGATAAATCTAGTTTAAAATAAATAGTAAATTTGGTTCGTATTAAGAACAGATATTACGTCAACCCATTAAGGCAATATCACAAACGTCAGACTTAAAAATATAGTTGAATTATCTCTTGACTTAATTTAACGTAAGTTTTTTTCATAGTTTTCGATAAATAGTTGATGGTAGAGTGTACATTAGCCTAGACGTCTTGAACAACTTTCAAAGATTCTACAAAAAAAACCCGGCTAAGATGATTAAGGATTCGGTTATAAATAGAAGTGAGCTTGTTATTGTGTTTGTTCAAGTAGTTTTTTTGTTTAAATTGGAACAAATTAATTAATATTTTCAAATATCAGAGCGGAATAATATATATTAGGAAAAAAAAGAGATAATGATTTTGATGACTCATCACAGTTATAGGTCAGGATCCTCTTGGTTAATTTTAATAGGAATTTAATAGTTACTAATGATGAGGATGAATGGTTGAAAAAGAGGACTTATGCCCGATGGCTGGACTTTAGAATCCTAATATTCAGATCCTTTAGTTTTCTTTAATTTTCCTAGGTTAAAGAAGTCGATATCGTCCCCATTCAAACAATGAACAAAATGCTTATTTAGTCGGAGACGCAGGTTGTTGTGTGTTCCACATGAGATTGTGGAACCCGGCAGTTGGGTGTGTGATGACACCCAGCACTGTTGTCTCATTGGACGCAGTCTAAAGAATTCTAACACTGCATATATCATTTTTGAAGTTTTAGAACCACGCCACCCGTATCCAAATGTCTTTGAGAAACTTGGACACATATTTGTTGAACTGGAAACGGTCTTTTTGCGTATCGTTGTCCGTTAATATGACTATTACTTTGGGTATTTTGAAGAGTTTCTCCGTAAATACGAAGCATATCGTGATATTCGCATACAGAATATATTTTTGGCGTTCAATGGAACTTAAATGCACTCACTGGCACAAACTGAAATATTTTTCTCGCTATTTGAAAATAATATTATAGTAGTGATATTGCGACGTTGCCACATGGTTGATGACTGATGATGATTTATATGAGTATATTTGCTCTATTGTAGCTCCATTTTACAAATGCCATATCGAAAGTTATGTCCTTTCGTTTCTGGATCTTTTACAAAATTGTTCCTGTTCTTCCTATTCTTTAATATAACATCAGAGATGGTATTTCAACAGTATCAAATCATAGGATTACATATTGATGAACATATTGATATACATATTGATGAAACATTTTCAGGAAATTCGGTGTGTAATAAATCAGTGGTCCTAACTGTTCGGTGTAATATAGTCTTGAAGAAGGACAGTAAATTTGCTTTAAGACAACGCTGAGTCACATACAGAAAACATATATATTTTTTTATCTGTTTTGAGTTTTTCGCCACGATCTAAAACTCAAAAAAATCATTGGAATCATAAAGAATCACTGGGTAAAAAACAAAAACTAAACGGAGACACATTTCTGGATGGATGAGACAAAAGGAAATAAATATGGATATTTTTTTCTTTTTTTGGGTTTTTCGCCACGATCTAAAACTCAAAAAAAAATATCTGTTCTTATGTAAATAAAAGAATCACTAGGTAAAAAAACAAAACGGATACTAATTTCTCAGAGATTATTTGTCTGTAATAAATTTGCATAACAAAAAAAAAATTACAAAATTCTAAATTTTCAGCGTAAACGTTTGGGGAAGTCTCTTCCCGTTTTCAAAACGAATCTAAAAATAATTCATATTAATTTCTATATTATACTCTAAAAGATTGTAAATAAATATATTTTGTATATGTCAATGATACATTAACAATAATATTTTTTACCGACAGTGACATACTACCAAAAAATTATATAGCTGAGTATTGGAAACCATATTGAATTTAAATCTACAGAAGGCATAGCAATATAGTTATTTTTATTTAAATTAATTATAGCGGTTTCTTTTAATGTCCTATATTTAGTTACATATTCTCTTAATACCGCTTTGGAATTGATTCTATGCCCCGATTCCCAAGCGTGTTGGCAAATTCTAGATTTATTAAAATCACCCTTTCTAAGAAAGTTTTTATGTTCTTTTATTCTAACATCTAACGGTCTAGATGTCTCGCCTATATAAAATTTGCCACATTCGCAGTGAATTTTATAAACCACATGTTTGGTATTCTGTTATGTGTTGTTTGGTTTGGTTTTTGTCAATATAGATCTAAGAGTATTTTTTGATTTAAATCTCGTTCTTATGTTGTATTTATTTCCTACTCTTTTAATTGTGCCAGGAATATCGGGGACGTAAGGAATTGTGAGGTTAATTGTTTGATAGTTATTATTATTGTTATCAATAAGTTGTCTGTTTTGCTGGTATCAAAAGTTTGAAAAGATTTATGTATGAAATTTGTTGGATAATTGTTTTTTATTAAAATGTCTTTAATGTAATTTGTATCTTTTTGTAGTGTATCACTTTCGGTACAAACAAGTTTTCCTCTGACATATAAAGTTTAATTACTCTTCTTTTGACTGATTTTGGGTGATTGAAAAAGAAATTGAGATATCCATCTGTGTTTGTAGGTTTTCTGTAAACTAGTTTTTTAATGTGTAATTGTGTTTTATTATTAAAGTGTTGAGGAATGGCAATTTATTCTCCGTAATGTCTGTAATGAATGATTGTGGTGTGTTCATATATTTTTTTCTTTTTCTTTGGGTTTTTCGTCACGATCTAAAATTTAAAAAAAAAATCAAAAATATCTGTTCCTATTTACATAAGAACAGATTTTTTGATATTTTCTTTCTTATGTAAATAAAAACAGATATTTTTTTTTTTTTTTGAGTTTTGGATCGTGGCGATAAACCCAAAAAAAATATTATTCTCCCTCTCTATCTCTAAAGTAGACTTAATTGTCGGCTCTTGAGAATTTATATATTGTAAAAAAACATTTAGATCATCAATGCTACGTTGCCATATAGCAAAAATATCATCAACATAGCTAAGCCATATTATTGGCTTTTTAAGAGATTTGCTTAATATGTCATTCCCGAGTTCCTCTATAAAGAAATTACTTATCAAAAGAGAGAAGGTTTTTTGTTTGCTTTTTTTTGCTTTTATTTGGGGACAGAAGACTTAAACGTTCCCGAAACGTCAACATTCAAAAGTTTGTATTTATTTAAGAAAATTTTGCAATTTTTAAATTTTTATTCGTTAGGCAAATTACAGTAAAATAATCACTGATAAATTAGTCTCCGTTTTGTTTTTTATCCAGTGATTATTTTATTTGTATAAGAACAGATATTTTTGAGTTTTAGATCATGGCGAAAAACATTTAAGCAATAAATAGATATGGATATTGTGCTACCACGTTTCTGCAAGATTTCACAATGTGATTTTTATGATTGTATTTTTTAAATAACTATTGTTGTAATGCGGATATTGGACTAACACATATTAAATGTAAAGCCCTGAGATCAACTAGAAAAAGGTACAAAATCCAACGCATTGCCAATAGGATTGTTATCAGAGCTAGATGATCAATCACGTTTATCTGAGACAACAGTTTAAGATTAGAATTTTTATTTCGATTTTTCAGAGAAAAAAATTTATATCTTCATTGTACTAAATGTTAAGAAGACAGTTTGATAGATGATGATAGATTTTGTTTTCAAGCCTTGTTGTTTCAATGGTACCAAATGCCACGGAATATCTTATGTACACCTCGTATATCTTTAAAATTATAGAAAGTTATTAAGCGGTAGTACTATCCTGAGATGTCTGCAAGTGATTTGCGATAGCTAATCACCAAGATAATAGCATAACAATGAAGAATAAGTTTAATTTTTGAAGGCTAGTTTTATTTATTACTTTCAAATTGAGCGGTTTTTCTAATTCTTGAGTAAAACACAGATGGTGTTGAGAATTTGCCTAGGTCTAATCTCATTTCCAAAGTATAATGTATGACGTAAATGGGCATTCAGTTAAAAATGTTTTAAGAAAATTACGTGATATTTACGGTTTACGGCAATCATTTCAGATGAAAGCACTATCAATCGAATTGTTCAAAAATTTCAAGAAACTGATTCGAAAGACGATAAAAAAGAGCAATATATAGTGGTAGTGGTCGTTCACAAGAGCATATTGATTTGGTACGTGAGCCACTGGATCATTTAAAACGTTCTGTATTTGTCAATTGGATCAAACAACAAATAGGTGATTTTTCTAAAAAAAAACAGCTTTCCAAATGAAGCACGTTTTAAGCACAAATAAATCAGTGGCTATCTTAATAATATACAAAATTGCCGCATTTGTAGTGAGGAAAATCCACGGTTGAATTTTGAGAAACCTTTACATCCTAAAAGGGTCACTTTGGTGTGCATTATTGTCATGAGGTGTACTGACCGTGTTTCTTTCATAATGTTGCTGTTGAGCCTGTAACTATGAATGGTGAAATGATAACTGGATTTTTATGGACTGAATTGAATAATATTAATCTGGTGGTTCCAATAGGATGGCGCTTCATCTCACTCTGCTAACGAAACAATTGATTTATTGTTCAATTATTATTGAACAATCCACAATCGATTTCTGAACTAAAGGATGAAATTATTCGAATCATTAGAGAAATAGAACTGCGGTTATGCCAAAATGTCACTTAAAATTTTGACAAAAGATTGGACGTCCGTGGAGCTAGAAGATGTGGTCAGTTGGCAGACATTGTCCTTCGTGTTTAAATGCTTCAATTATCAATACAGTTTTTTTTAATCAACTCAAATTCTGTGTTTAATTCAAGAATTAAATAAACCATTCAATCTGAAAGACCCTTTACTTTGTATTACATAAAACAGTTCTTGAAATCACTATTCCCAACATTGCATTATAACGTATGTGCGTATAACATTATACATATGTACCGACATGTTAGAGGTTATCAGAAAATTTTATTCCAAGTTATATGAAGATCAGAACCAGTTAAAGAGAGCAAACCCCACGGAAGAGTAAATGCCAGAGATCCTGTTGGATGAAGTGACAAATGCTATAGAAGCGATGAAGAGTAGAAAGGCTCCAGAAAAGGACAGAGTAACAGTTGATATGTTAAAAGCTGGCGGTCGAACTTTACATAAAATACTGGCAAAATTGTAGTCAAAATGCCTCATGGAACAAAAAATACCTAACCTATGGAAAAGTGACGAAGTGATTCTTCTTCATAAAAAAGGAACACAGAAGGATTTGAAAAACTATCGCCCAATAAGCCCCCTGTCAGTATTGTACAAGGTTTTCACCAAGGTAACATATAAAAGAATACTGAGAACACTGAATGACGCATAACCACGAGAACAGGCAAGATTCAGTACAATGGATCAAATTCAGGTTATCCAACAGGCCATAGAAAGGCCATACACCATGCCACTGTGCTTGGTTTTTATTGACTATGAAAAGGCATTTGACTTAATATCAAAGCAAGTCATTATGGATGCATTGCTTAACCAAGGGATATACAGAGCCTATGTAAACCTGCTGAGATCAATGTATGATGAAGCTACTGCGACAGTTCACATGCATGATCTTGAAGTTAAAATCAATATAGAACGGGGTGTACGGCAGAGTGACTCAATATCCCCTATTCTTTTCTCAGCCTGCCTTGAAGATATATTCCGTAATCTAGATTGGGAACAGGATGGAATAAAAATAAATGGTGCATACTTAATTCACCTCAGATTTACAAATGATATCGTTCTCCTGTCACAAGATCCAGATGAACTACAAAAACACATACAAGAACTGAATCAGGTTAGGTTCGACAAATTTGCTGAAAACAGAAGAATATCTATTTTAGGAAGCGATTTAGAGGTGTTGGACCACTAGATATATCTTGTGCAAGGGATTTTAATGGAAGATGATACCGCTCGGGAAGTGGAACATGGCATTAAATGTGGCTGGCAGGTATTTGGCAGGTTCAACATAATGTTTAAGAACAAACCGCTACTTTCTCTGAGGAGAAAAGTTTTTGGTCCGTGCGTACTGCCTGTTCTGACATATGGAAGTGAAACATGGACACAAATCACAATCCATTCATAGACTTCGGGTAGCACAGAAAGGAAAAAGGAAAAAGTGTATGCCTGGCATTACAAAGCGGGACAGACCTGCACATGGATCAGAAAACAGACAAAAGTATGTGACATCATTACAAAGGTGAAGAAATTGAAATGGAGATGAGCAGGCCATATAACGAGGCGATGTGACGACAGATGGATCAATGCAATCCTGGGATGGATACCGCTTGATCATAAGCGTCCACCAAAAAGGTCTAAAACACGATGGGTCGATGACATCATTAAGTATATTGGACCCGAATGGCCATTCGGATCCATATTGGACCCGATGCCATTCGAATCCGCTGAATCGCATTCAGTTGGAAGCATGCTGCAGAGGTCTTCATTCTATAGTGAATCGACAATGGATGAATGATGATATTGATGATGAAAGCAACTCTTGAAATCACTATTCCCAACATTGTATTATAACTTGGACAATAACACTCTTCTTTAATTTTTCGGACTAGTAAACCACTTCCTTTTCCAGCATATGAATATCGGTGCTAAACATTAACATTTCAGTGGATAAAGTTGACTAGAATTTCGCAACTGCCACACTACTATAGCGTCTGCTTCAAAGCAGTATGCAATTTGACGTTCGTGTGATTTAAATAAGCATAATACCTTGTAATAAATTCTAAATATCGATTTGCAGCTATGATTGGCTGATGCGGATAACAGCATGTAGAACACTATGACGTGAGTGCAATTTTAACGTAACATGTTCATATTATGAGTGGAGCTGTTTGTTATACGTATTTATAATCGATGCAGATTGTGATCAAAAAAATTTGATTAAATATACAGAAAAAACAAAAAACTATGAAAAAATATATCTTATTGAATAAATGTTGTAATATTTGCGTTTAAATCTTAAAAAATTAAAAATATATTTATTTTAAACAAAACTTAAGATTAATATAAAAATTTCCACTTCAATTAAAACTTTTTTCAAATACGAATTTAATAACATTTAATCTAAACTTGAAGAGATTTACCACTAAACACCAAATGACTTTTTTTGAACTACTCGACATCATCAGGGGATGATTTAATCTTTATTGACTTTAAAAAATTCCTAATGATGGGCATGTTTAGTAAGTCAAGTTTAATAGTAAATAAAATAATGTAGTTTAAATCATCTCCTGATGAAATCATCTCCTGATGATACTAACATGGTTAGCGAAACGTGCGTTGAGCAGTTCAAAAAAAGTGATCTGGCGTTTAGTGGTAAATCTCTTCAAGTTTAGTATTTTACACCAAAGATTCCAATAGAAGAATTGAACATTTAATCTATATATACGAAGGTTGCTATATATGTATCCGGAATACTAAATAAAAACAAATATTTTTCATTGAAAATGGTTTTATTACCAATTACCAACACTAAACCCTAAACAAACAAACCTAGATTCATTACCACCGACTGAAGATGAAATAATTAGGCAAATCAAGCGACTTAAAAAAAACAAAGCTTCTGGTGAACTTTTGAAATCCGCTGGTCCACGTACAATCAAGGAAATAACCAAAATTCTACAAGAAGTTTGGCGAACCGAACGGATTCTGGAAGAGTGGAAATATGATCTAATCCATCAACTACACAAGAAAGAAGATAGAAGGGATGTAAACAACTACAGAGGAATATGTCTTCTCCCAGTTTGTTACAAGATTCTATCTCAATGTGTACTAGACAGAGCATAGGGACACTTAGAATCTAAAATTGGTGAATATCAAGCAGGTTTTCGACCGGGCAGATCCTGCCCTGAACAGATCCTGAATCTAAAGTTAATCCTAGGATATCAAAAACTGTACAATAAAAATCTCATCTGTACATTTGTGGATTTCAAAAAAGCATATGATTCTATCGATCGCGAATCTTTATTCCAAATCTTGAAAGAACAAGGACTAGATCTAAAAACGCTGGCAATTATTAAAACAACATTTACTTACACAAGGCCAAAAATTAAATTCATGGGTGACATCTCAGAGCCCTTCGAAAGTAAAACTGGAGTGAGACAAGGGGATCAACTCTCGCCACTCTTATTTAACTGTGTTCTAGATAAAGGAATACAGGAGTGTCGTGAAGAAAAGTCGGCCCTGAATATTGACCAACCCATTAAACTGGGGAGAACAACATCAAAATTGATTGTCTGGCATTTGCTGATGATCTAGCAATTTTGGTTCAAGATATATTAACGGCACAAAAACAGATTGAAATCCTAAAAGAATCAGCAGAAAAGGTAGAACTCCAAATTTCCTTTGAAAAGACACAATACATGACCTGCAATAGACTAAGAACACCATTTCTAAAAACAAAATATGGTAACAACAGACGAGCTTCTCAATTCAAATATTTGGGTGAAATAATCATGGAAAATGGGTTAGAAAATGCGACCAATAAAGGTAGATGTCAAAAAATGGAAACGGCATTGCCACTTACACAAAATATTTAAAACAAAAAACGCTTATCTAAAAACACAAAACTGAGACATTACAACACAGTTGTTAAGCCAGAATGTCTATATGGAGCAGAAACGCTTATTTTGAATAGAAAGAGAAACATCGAGGACATTGAAAAGAAGGAAAGAAAAATCTTAGGCCCCAAACAAATAAATAGCACAACATACCTACTTCGAGAAAACCAAGAAATAAACAATACACAGATTTGCATAGCGATATGAGAAAAAGAAGACTTAAGTTTTACGGATACACAAAACGGATGAATCCGAGTAGGCTAACTAGACAAATAGGCGAATTTTATGAAAATAGGAGTAGAGCTAAAGTAGAAATAATTAAATGGATTGCTGCAATTAAAGAGAACCTAAGATCAGCAAATATTACATAAAGTGAAATTCAGGATAGATACTGTTTCAGACACAAGGTTAACGTTTAGAATGTTGGCCAGAGAGAAAAATGTAGGAAGACTGGAACAACTTGGTCTGACAAAAGGAAAAAAGCTTATTGCGAAAGAATGAAATTAGTATGGGCGCAAAGGAAGGCTAACTATAACAAACGTCTCTAACTGTACTTCGCTTGGTCCACCAGGGTCCATGCGTGAATAATAATAATAGAAAATGGTTTTATAGTTTTTCGACATATTCTCCGCGATGATCTATACACTTTTGCATACGTTTGAACCAATTTTCGTAGCAATTTTGCCATTCCGATTGAGATATCTCCAAAACATGCATTTTGAACGCATCAGCCGCTTCTTCTGGCGTCGAAAATCGTTGACCACATAGTTTATTATTCACGAACGGGAACAAAAATAAATCGTAGGGTGCCAAATCAGGACTGTACGCCGCATGACCCGTCAATTTGCTATTTTGGACTGTCAAATATTGATTTGTTCGGTCCGATGTGTGAGAGCTCGCGTTGTCATGGTGGAGAATAATCCTGTGTCTGATTACTGTGACTTCTGGCAAACAAATAGTTGAGTACCATTGAGAATTAACCATTCTATGATTCTCTAATGACGCTGTATCCAAATGACCATTTATCCCAAAAACACTGGCGACCATTTGCTTTTAAGTGCCTGTAGTGCGAACAACTTTTTTTGGGTTTGACACATTTTGAATGACCCATACAGTCGATTGGTGTTTACATTCGGGCTCATACGTATAGATCCAAGATTCGTCACCTGTGTACATGTTATACACAGCTTTTGATACATCACGATTATGTTTTTTGAGCATTTTCTTGCACTCATCGACATGAACCTTTTTTTGAGCGATTTTCAAATTATCCGGAATCCAACGCGCACAAATCTTTTTCACGGCTAAAAGTTCATATAAAATCTAATGCCCAATCTAGCAGCACCATTGTTGCCACCAATTCCAGATATATAAATCCCTCGTACCTCGTACATAGATTATTAAATATTCCAATGTCAATAGATAAATAATTAAATTGCATCAAACCAGTCGCATAAAATATTTAATAAAATAGTCTATAATAAAACTGTTAATGAATGAATATTGTTGATGAATATTTCCAGTCAATAATATCAAAAATAACGGGTACAAAACTATTACATATACAGGAAAGGTAATCAAGTTAGTTTCTAAACATTTACCAAAAACAACTAATATAAATATTGTTTTCAAAACAAATAATAATCTAGGACGCCTCGTTAAAGACAATAAAAGTCAAACGAGTGCAGTAAACGACGAACAATGATGGAGGTTTCACCAGAACATCAGGACGATGGAAGTCCTGAACCAGGGACGCTGAAACCCATCTATGTTGGGCGACTACTAATTTTTAAAAAGAAATGATTCTACAGAACACAAGAGGAAAACAAAACAAAACAGAACACAACAAAAAATAATCCGCAGTAATGTATTTACGTAGATTAAACACGTTTTACATATTTATAATAAATAAATATTAGATTATAAAAACATGTCGTCTCCTTTTTGTTCTCCATCCCCTATAAGAAAAAAACTGTATATGTTACAGTTATTAGTTTATCATTTTCATCAATGTTACCTCAAAAAAGTTTAAATTTGTTGACCTGTGTAATGAGTAGGTCTGTCATGGGTATTTGGGTGGGCCGAATATTCCTTTGTTTTTCGAATTTCTTTTAAAAATACCGATTTTTTTTTTATTTTGCTAAAAAAAAAATTTGTGAGAAGGGAAAAAAAATAAGTCTTTTTCGTAGGCTCATCAAAGTTAATCAAAATTCTAAGCTTTCAAAAAAAAAATTCTGAACTTTGATCGCAAATTTAATTCTCTCCAATAGGGTGGGCCTAACATCCATTTTTTTCGAATTTCTTTTAATAATACCGAAAATATTTTTTATTATGCCAGTTTTTTTCGAATTTCTTTTAATAATACCGAAAATATTTGTTATCATGCCAAAAAACAAAAATTGTGCCAAGGGAAAAAAAATTAAGTCGATTTCTTCGGCTTCCTCAAAATTAGTCAAAGTTCAGTTTAAAAAAAAAAATTTCTTAACTTTCATTGGAAATTTAATTATCTACAATAGGTTGTGCCGAATATCCGTTTTTTTTCGAATTTCTTTTAATAATACCAAAAATATTTTTCATTATGCCAAAAAAAAATTTGTGTCAAGGGAAAAAAATTAAGTCCATTTCTTAGGCTCCTCAAAGTTAGTCAAAGTTCAAAGTTTTTCAACAAGTTTCTCTTTATACTTAATTTGGTATAAGTACCGTTTTTGTAGAGAATTAAATTTCCGAGCAAAGTAAGTTCAGAAACATTTTTTTTGAAAACTTTGAACTTTGACTAAGTTTGAGGAGCGTAAGGTATTGACTTAAAATTTTTTCCCTTCGTACAAATTTTTTATGGCATAATGAAAAATCTTTTGGGTATTATTAAAAGAAATTCGAAAAAAACGGATATTCGGCCCACCCTAATGGGTATTATAACAAGCCTTGGGCAAGATATCTTCGGTACGTTATATTTTATTTTATATATATATATATATATATATATATATATATATATATATATATATATATATATATATATATATATATATCATATATATATATATATATATATATATATATATATATATATATATATATATATATATATATATATATATATATATATATATATATATATAGGATGTTCGGAAATAAACGTCGAAATATTTTGGGAGTTGACTCTAGGGATTAAAACATAAAAAAAGTTCCTATAAACATATCCCAAAAATTGCTTCTTAAAGAGTCTAGAGCCCCTTAAAGGAGGAACTCCGGAGAGGGTTTTTTCGCAATATTTTCGAAACAGTTTAAGTCGTAAAACTCGGTATACTTCAATAAATTGGAATGGAAAAACGTTTTTTTGTATTAATAATTGAATATTTTACTCAGGGCGTCACACACAGGGGTGTCATTTTGGTAAATGATGCCATAACGTTTTTGTTTGTAATATTTTATAACTTTTTAATTCAAATTATTGAATCACAAATATTTTTAGGTAAAAAAGGTCCTCTTATTTCGTTAGAATAGACCGTTTTCCAGAAAACTGATTACATGGATATCGAAATGCATCTTAATAATTAATTAGGCAACTTCCACTGTTAATATTTCTTTTTGATGTTTCGTAAAACTGGACCATTTACGCAAGACAGTCCAAATTTAAAATTTTTAAACTGCAAAAACTTCGCTCTTAAAGGGGCTCTAGCCCTGTACACATATATATTATTATTATTCACGTATGGGCCCTGGTGGACCACGCGAAGTACAATTAGAAGCGTTTGTTGTTGTTAGCCTTCCTTTGACCCCATACTAATTTCATTCTTTCGCTATGAGCTTTTTTCCTTTCGTCAGACCAAGTTGTTCCAGTCTTCCTACATTTTTCTCTCTGGCCAACCTTCCAAACGTTAACCTGGTGTCTGAAACAACCTCTATCCTGAATTTCACTTTGTGTAATATTTGCTGATCTTAGGTCCTCTTTAATTGCCGCAATCCATTTAATTATTTCTACTTTAGCTCTACTCCTATTTTCATAAAATTCGACTATTTGTCTAGTTAGCCTACTCGGATTCATGCGTTTGATGTGTCCGTAAAACTTAAGTCTTCTTTTTCTCATATCGCTATGTATATCTGTGTATTGTTTGATTTCTTGGTTTTCTCGAAGTCGGTTATATCGGATATATATATATATATATATATATATATATATATATATATATATATATATATATATATATATATATATATATATATATATATATATATATACATATATATATATAATAAAATAAATATTAAAATGCAATAATAAATATATAATTAAATATTTACTTTCTATAAAGAACGTACAAGCATAACAGGTGTGATATGAATGACTTGATGAGTATTTTGCTTCAAATTTATTTAACATTTAAAAGCCGAGGGAATCACTTCGATCAATGCTATCTCATATATGTTCTATCGGTGATAAATCGGTCGAATAAATTGTCCGCTTTCAATATGGTTGCGCTAAAGTGCAGGAAAAAAAGCCTCCAAGCCTTCATCGTAAAAAAAACCAAACCAAACTATGTGTGAAATCAATATTTTATATGTAGACAAGTAATTTTGTTTTTTTGTTGCAGATATTATGGACTGCACTGTCAGTAGCTTTAGGTTTAGAACTGAGAGGGGAATACATTCGTGGGGTTCCTTGTATAAAAAGGCATCAACAACTTTATTGTCCAACAGCAGGAAATTCATACCCACTGTGAGTATTAATATAATTCTTATATAACTTTATACAAGAACTTTGAAATTCACTTAAAAACAACGTTGCGCTTTATAAAAGTTGGACATAGTCCAAAGAATACTAACACTATACACGAATACATATATATATATATATATATATATATATATATATATATATATATATATATATATATATATATATATATATATATATATATATATATATGTTTCTAAATTATTCCGGGAGTCGATCCGTTGATTCTGTGAATAGTCATGACGTTTCTCGACGCACGTTTACAAATTGTTTTCTTTATTATATCATTTATAAACAACTGTGTCGCCTAAATGAAGTAAAACTGATTCTTTTGCATCAAATAAAAAAGTATCTTTGGAATGTAAACTAAACATTATCAAGTATTTCGATACAAAACTAAAAGTTTGTGAATTGCCAAAGAAGTTTGAACTATCAGAATCGACAGTCAGAACAATTATAAAAACTTTAAAAAAATCTTAAAGCTGTTAACAATACCCAATCTTTGAATTCAAGCATCATTCGTAAACCTCATAGTATTATTGCTTGCATTGAGATTTAAACAAGGCTGACATTATGGTGTGATAATCAAGTAAGAATGAAAAACTGACCTGTTGATCAGAACGCGGTGTGCTCTTAAGCTTGATTATTAAAGGGGTATTAAAAGAAGAGGTAGGGGAGACGGTCAAAGATGAAATCTTTAAAACTAATAACTGGTGGTTCAGCCGATTCAAAAGTTGCTGTAACTGGCACAGCATCGCGGAAAGCGGAGAGGCAAGGGCTGATGAAGAAGCTGCGTCCCTCTGTCCAGAGAAACTCAAGGTTATAATAGAAGAAAGTGGCTATAGCAGCCAAACCGTATTCAACGTGGATGAGACTAGATTGTTCTAGAAGAAGATGCCTAAAAGAACTTTTGTCGCAGAAAAAACCTTTGCAGGTTTTAAGGCCTCCAAAGATCGATTGACAGTGATGGTTGTAAAAAACTGTGTCCATTTTTTTTCAGTAGTGAAACTCCGGCGGAATCAGTACCAGAGCCTGATCAAATTCATCATGTTATTGAAGACGTTGTTGATCTTGCTAGACAATTATATTTAGAAGTGGTTGGTGTGGACGTATAAGAACTACTCGCTTCACATAATCAGGAGCTGACAATTGATTAATTGATAGAATATGTGAGTAAAACATTGAAGAACCTAAATATGAAGAGACTTACCACTAAACACCAAATCAATTTTTTTTAATTACTCGGCGCACGTTTCGCTAACCATGTTAGCATCATCAGGAGATGATCTAATCTCATATATCTCATCTCTCACAGATTAAATCATCTCCTGATTATGCTAACATGATTAGCGAAACGTGCGTCGAGCAGTTCAAACAAAGCGATTTGATGTTTGGTGGTAAATCTCTTCAAGTTTAGTGTTTCGCACCAAAGGTTCCAATATAAAAATTGATATTGAAGAACCTGCTTATTTTCACCCAGTTCAATCTGAAGATCAAATGACGGTTGTAAACCGGACGGAAGCCCTCAATTCAATTGAAAAAGATGCAGATGCAGATGCAGATGCAGATGCAATGCAATGCATGATGCATGATGCAATTCTACTGCGTTTGAGGGAGATAAACTGTTATCTCCCTCGCTTTGCGCGTGTTGTTTACACAAAAACAAGTTTTTCTCCTGCATCTCGAATATCAGCCTAATGCGCCCCGATAAACAAAGTAAGCAAATTAGTGAAGTTAGTAAAAGGTTTTTATGGTATGAATGCATACCGTTAGAAAGAGGATAAACCAGAGATTTTTTTAAAGAATTCGAAGAACATGATACCTTTTTTTATATGCAATTAAAAGTTGGGCTTTAAAAAGGAATACAACAATTGTATACTTTGTTATCTATCACTTTTATTTTTAAATTTGTGTGACTATAGTTTCGTAAAACGATTTTACATTCTCAAACACTATTTTAAAACCTTACTTTGGCTGTAAGCTGTAAGTATATTTGGTGTAAGCTGTAAAACCTTAGTTTTAAAGTAGTGTTTGAGAATGTAAAATCATTTTACGAAACTATAGTCACACAAATTTAGAAATAAAAGTGATAGATAACAAAGTATAAAATTGTTTTATTCCTTTTTTAAGGAAGTGTAGGTTCCCTGAAGAGTCTAAAGATCAAGAGACGAACCATGTGCGAGTTTTCAGGGATAGAATAAATTTTCACATTCTTGACAACGTTTCGCCAAAATCTCATCTTATTTCCAAGTCTTTGCTCTCTTGGTAGACAGCTTGGAACTGAAAGTTAGATCGCCGCG
The DNA here is from genome assembly GCA_031761425.1 of Cosmopolites sordidus. NCBI lineage: Eukaryota > Metazoa > Arthropoda > Insecta > Coleoptera > Curculionidae > Cosmopolites > Cosmopolites sordidus. Next base: position 483,136 of record JARFXV010000253.1, on the reverse strand, counting down.
CGTACGAACAGAACTATGACGCTCGGGGATCTAACCCTCAGTTAATCGAAGCTATATACGAAGAGAGCAATGACTTGAAAATGCTAGATGAAATTTTGGCAAAACGTCGACAAGAACGTGAACATTCCTAAACGAGAACAGATTGACACCCGGAAAAAAATTATAACATAATATTTTTTGAGATTTTCAGTCAATTATTTTTTTTCTTTGTTAACTTTTTGGTTTAATTATAAAACCATCCTCAGAACAATTCTACAATATATATCATTTTTATAAACAGTACAAATTTATATTTAAAAACCTACCAGCTATATCTTATTGAATAAAGAATTTCCTAATTTTTTTACATGAAATATGACATTCATTGTCTAATCTTCAGTTGACACATTTTTGACTTTGACACGTTACAAATTTGTTTTTTTTTTTTATTTTTCACTTGTAATAGTATTAGATGCAAAAAAAAATATATTAATGAAAATTTGTTATTTAATAATCATTAATTTTGATGATTTAATGAGTCATTATAAATATAAAGGTACACAATTTGTAAAAGGTGTCAAAGTCAAAAATTGGTTAACTGAAGATTAGACAAAGAACGTCATATTTCATGTAAAAAAAGTAGGAAATTAATAATTCAATAAGTTGGTAGGTTTTTAAATATATATTTGTACTGTTTATAAAAATTATATATATATATATATATATATATATATATATATATATATATATATATATATATATATATATATATATATATATATATATATCAAAATCAATAAACGGTTAAACTGCCGGCCAACAAGCCGAAATCCAATCATTCCACTGAGACCTGTGCATCTGCACGTGACTTCAGACTCTGCACTGCACCAATTGTTTGGGGGACCAGTGACTAGTGAGGCTGACTGAAGAAGTGCTTGAACAACTGACAGTGAACTGGCTGAAGAGACTGACTAGAGAGAAGAGAAGAGCAGAGAATGTCAACTTGGTTGCTCCTTTTCAACCCCTCATCTCTTCGAGAGCTGAGGAGAGTTAAAAATCTCCGAAAGAACCCTATTAAAATATTCGGACCGTACAGCTGTCGCCACAAAAATATTTTCGACCAAAATAATAATAAATTATAGATCGTAACAATTTTTTCTATTATTAATATAAAATGGCCGTTCATGTTCTACAAACACAACTTCTCAAAGAAGTGGATTAAAAATTAAAGACTATTCAAAGTGACAAATTTACAATTACCTATTACCCATGTTTACGCTATAAAATGACTTCCTAAATGACCTAATATAAGTAAACAATCGCTAGGTCATGCCCAGAAAACGATGTATACTTTAAGGAAATTATTCAAATCAAACAATTAAATTATTTTGAGTTAATGAAGATGTTTACATAACGAGAATTGTTTAATTACAATGCTGCGTTAGTTTTTATCGAGTGTTAAAAGCGTCGACGTGTTATTTACTAAAATTGAAACTTTTTGAACCTTTACATTTCGCACAATTGTTACTCAACATTCTAGTTAATTACATTGTAATTTTTTTTGTTATAATTGGCGAGCGTAAGGACTTTGCCAACTGGCAAATATATATTGGCGTTATATGAGTGATGTCTTTTTTGCTTTTCAATAAATAATATAGCAAAAAGCAGTATGTTTCAACAAATTATGTGTATCAACGTTGAAGAACAAAACAACCCATTCAAATGAGGAAATGTAAACAAGATATGAAAAATAGCAAAATAGTAAAAAGTATTGCTAAGAAAAATGTATAAAAAGAAAACAAGGCTTAGAAAGGTAAAAAAACAGTAGTGAGAAGTACCCCACGAAAGAAAGAAATCCTTAAGAAGGATATCTGACAGTAGGGACTCTGACGAACAGCCAGTTTTATCAGTTTTATGCGATGCATCAGATGAAGAAGGTCGAAACACGTTTTCTCGAAGACTGGCTTCAGTGTATCATTTGTCAATTTGCACGGGTGCACGAAAATTGCACTGAATTTGACGACATGGATTCAAAACATGAACAAAGGAAAGAAAGGAACTGAAACTCAAAAAATGCCCGGTGAAAAAATAGAAAAAAAAAATTAAGTCAGTACTTGACTTAACTGACTGAGTCAGAGTTAGCCAGTCCAACTCTCCCGTACTACTAAGGCCATCTCTCCCGGACGCTCTGGGAGAGGGGGCTAGTTACGATTTTAAACCATTAATATTTTTAAGGTTAATCCTATTAGAAAGTGATTATATTTTTGTTCATTAACCTATAGTATGACATTCAAAGTTTAATTAAAAATAATAATTACAATCTATATACAAGTTATTTTATTTTAACTGGACCTTGAAAAAACTATGGCTAATTGCAACGGACTTACTCTACGATTTGTCATTATACAATTTTACTAGGCGTCGATTTTTCTAACAAGACTGATGTTATGTCCCATCCAGGACCATATAGGCATATTTTGGGGAAAGAGAACTGTAAATTTGGGATTTTTTTTCGACATAGTTTGGGTCATCAGTCAATTGCGTACGAAGTCCTCAACATCTTGATCGTTGTCGAATCATACCCCAAGAGCGCCTTTTAAGTACGCAAACAAAAAATAATCACAGGGTGACAAATCTGGACTGTATGGAGGGTGTTCAAGGGTTCCCAATGTATATAATCCAGTTTTTCCTTCATCAAAGCCGATGTATGTGGCCTGGCGTTGGTATGGAAAAGGGGAAGTCTCTGATGGGGACACCTCGCTTTTGTTCCTGTAAGCGGATTTTGTTGCCTCCAACAGCTGTAGTAGGCAGCGTAGTAGTAGTAGTAGTAGTACGTCAATCATGTGGAAAATCAATGAGCAAAACCCGAAAGAAGCCCCCGAAAAAAGCGGTCGCGTAAGCCTTACTGGCTGAGAAACGATTTTTGGCCTGTACATGGCAGTTTTCTTCTTTCCTTCGCCATACCTTACTCGCCATTTTTGATTTTGGAGAGTAATAATGCACCCACGTTTCATCACGTCACGATACGCTTCAAAAAAGTCTCTCCTTCCCGCCGAAATCGATTCAGAAGTCTCTTACTGACTTGTAATCGGATGTTTTTTTGATCTTTGGTCAACAATTTCGGTATACATACAACATATTTCGGATATCCCGCTCGTGATTGGCTGAGGAAAGTAGTTGAAAAATTCCGGTTTATATTTGATTCACCCTCGTACATTGTCATCATATCATTTTATTAGGGGCCTGGCATGAGATATGCTTTTTTCGATTTTCCCAAAAAGGGTGATTTTACATTTTGAAAATTATAGGGCCAATAAAGAGCTATAGAGGTATATTCTGATGAAATGGGACTATAAAGCGTGAAATTGCTTCATTTTGGGTATACATTTATTATAATAATGCCATTTTATTAGACGTGGCACGAGATACGCTTTTTTCAATTTTTTCAAAAAGGGTGATTTTGCTTTCTGAAAATCCCACGACCCATCCAAAAGCATATTCTGCTAAAAGTAAATTATTAAGTGTGAAATTTGCTTAATTTTAGGTCTAGATGCTTTGTCATCATACCATTTTACGAGGCCTGGCATGATATTTTACGCGTTTACGATTTTTCCTAAAAGGCTGTCTTAGGTTGTTATATATGTTTCCGGAATCTATATAATTAAAAATGGAAATGTTCATTTGTTCAAAATCTTAAATCTCCGAAAGTTCTTCAGCAATTGCTTTGAAATTTTGACATCATGTTGCATTCGAATACGCGCTTGTTTTTATATACATATAAAATGTATACCTATATATAAAAAACATCGTTATCTGTTGGGCGTAAAAGCAACCTACTCTATATATAAAATATTTTACATCAATGTGAGCGTCATCTGTTGAATGTAACCGCAACACGCAATACTAAACATTGCTCATGCCGGACAGCGTTCTGTTTGACAGCTGCTGTCACTTAGCATTTTCAGTCTTTCAAATTGCATTGTTAAATAGAATTTTCATAGATTTCGATTTATTTTCATTTTGATTTAATTATCTATAACTATCTATCTATATATATATATATATATATATATATATATATATATATATATATATATATATATATATATATATATATAAGCGGAGGCCTCAGACTAACATGATCCAAAATCTGCCAACCCGCATTGGACCAGCGTGGCAGATTACGGTCCATACCTTCAACATGGTATTTCAGTATGTTGAAATATGACAGTACAACCTCAAACACGGCCCTTATTCCCCGGAGGCCAAGGGGCAACTACCTACGGCAGCGGGAAGACCTGCCCCAAGGCAGAGGGTGCTAAGAATCACCGGGTTAGATCAGGCTGCCATTGGACTTTTGACATTGCAACGTTAAATATACGGACTATGAAAACAGAGGCCCGATTGCAAGAACTGTTAATCGAGCTTGACAACATACATTGGGATATTATTGGGCTCTGTGAAACACGAAGGAAGGGTGAAGAGTTAATCAAACTGGAACCAACTGGACACGTACTCTACACTCGAGGTACGGAAAATGGCCGATGTGGCGGAATTGGATTCCTCATCAATCGAAAGCTGAAGGACAGTGTGGTAAAATTTGAAAGTACATCCGACCGATTAGCCCAATGCGTCATTCAGCTGAATAAAAAGTTTAGGCTTCAAATCGTCCAAGCTTATGCACCAACTATAAGCCATAAAGATGAGGAAATTGAGGAATTTTATGATGATGTGGCCCAGCTTTTATACAAGGAGAAATGTAGGTACAAAATCCTGATGGGTGATTTTAATGCCAGAATTGGAACAACAAGAACAGACGAAAATGCAACTGGCCCATATGGAACTGGTGAGCGAGACAATAGAGGTGACAGATTAGTTGATTTTGCTGAAGGACAAGAACTATATATTATGAATTCATTCTATAAGAAAAATATCAGCAGAAAATGGACATGGAAAAGTCCATCTGGGCTCACAAGCGAAATTGACTACATCATGACCAACGATAAAACAATATTTACCAATTGTACTGTCCTTAACAATTTTAATGTTGGAAGTGACCACCGAATTGTACGAGCAAGGGTTCGGATTGACTGTCGAAAAGAGCGCGAAAAAATGGTAAGATCAAAGAAGGGCAAGGTGGATTCTGGAAAACTGCTGGAGAGAGGAAGCGATTTTGAGATTGCTTTGTCAAACCGGTTTGCTGCGTTACAAGATCCAGAGGAGGTGGAAATATCAGTTCAATATGAAGAAATCGCCAACAATGTACTTCAAACGGCTGCTTCAATAGCACCAGAGGAAAAATGTCTCAAACAAACAAAAATCTCCAGTGAGACCATTGATTTAATGAAGAAACGGAGAGCAATGAGAAATGCAGGTAGTCCTTTTGGCAGGGTCGAGTACACTGAGCTCTGCAAAACTATAAGAAAATGTATCAGAGAGGACACGCGTCGATTCAATATGCAGCTAGTGCAAAAAACCCTGGAAGAAAACAAAGGAATTAACAAAGCTAAACAGAAGCTGAGAAACAAAAGAACGCAAATATATGCTTTAAAGCGTGAGGATGGCACAGTGTGCAGGACGCGTACCCAAATGTTAGAGATTGTCAGAAGGTTTTATTCCCAGTTATATGAAGATCAGAGCCAGTCAGGGACAGCAATACCCACGGAAGAACAATATATAATACCAAATATCCTAGTGGAGGAAGTAACAAATGCTATAGAATTGATGAAGAACGGCAAGGCTCCAGGAAAGGATAGTGTAACTGTCGAAATGCTAAAAGCTGGTGGTCGGACGTTACATAAAACACTGGCAAAATTATACTCAAAATGCCTCAAAGAACAAAAAGTACCTGACTTATGGAAAAATGCAGAAGTGATCCTTTTACATATAAAAGGAGCACAGGAAGATTTAAAGAACTACCGTCCAATAAGCCTCCTATCAGTGATGTACAAAGTTTTCACTAAGATAATTTCTAAAAGAATATTAAAAAAACTGAATGACGCACAACCAAGAGAACAAGCAGGATTCAGAAGTGGATTCAGTGCAATGGATCACATCCAGGTTGTACAGCAGGTCATAGAAAGGCACAACGAATACACCATGCCACTGTGCTTGGCTTTTATCGACTACGAAAAAGCATTTGATTCCATCTCAAAGCATGCGATAATGGATGCACTGCTTAGCCAAGGTGTAGAGAGAGCCTATGTAAACCTATTAGAATCGATATATGATGGAGCTACAGCCACAATTCACCTTGATGATCTTGAAGTGGGAATTAATATAGAACGAGGTGTACGGCAGGGTGACGCAATATCGCCTATTCTTTTCTCGGCTGGCCTTGAAGAAGTATTCCGTAAACTGGATTGGGAACAGGATGGGGTAAAGATCAATGGTGCAAACTTAAACCATCTTAGATTTGCAGATGATATTATTCTCATTTCACAAGACCCAGAGGAGCTGCAAAGACGCATACAAGAACTGCAAAGGGCTGGCGAACCATTTGGCTTGAAAATAAACCTGAAAAAGAGTCAGGTTATGTTCAATAACTTCGCTCAGGACAGAAGAATTTCAGTTTTAGGAAGGGATTTAGAGATTGTGGACAGCTTTGTATATCTTGGGCAGAGGATTTCCATGGAGGGGAATACCGCCCGGGAGGTGGAACGGCGTGTTAAATGTGGCTGGCAGGCATTTGGTAGGCTCAACATAGTGTTTAAGAGCAGACTCCCACTTTGCCTGAAAAGAAAAGTATTCGATCAGTGCGTTCTACCCGTTATGACATACGGAAGTGAAACCTGGACACTCACATCGCAATCAATTCAAAAACTTCGGGTGGCACAGAAGGGAATGGAAAGATGTATGCTTGGCATTACAAGACGAGACAGAAAGTCCTGCGCGTGGATCAGGGAACAAACAAAAGTCTGTGACATCATTGGAAGAGTAAAACAGTTGAAATGGAGATGGGCAGGCCATATAGCGAGGCGATGGGACGACAGATGGACCAAGGCAATCCTGGAGTGGATACCGCTTGATCGCAAACGTCCGCGAAGAAGACCGAAAGCACGATGGACTGATGACATCGTTAAGTATATTGGACCCGAGTGGCAGAGGAAAGCCCAGGACCGTGAAGGTTGGAAGCATGCTGAAGAGGCCTTCATCCTGCAGTGGATCGATACGGGCTGATGATGATGATGATGATGATGATGATATATATATATATATATATATATATATATATATATATATATATATATATATATATATATATATATATATATATTAATAAATATATTTTGTCTATATGTCAATGATACTTACATTGACAAATGTAATTAAATTACAGGTATGGGCCTGAGATATGTTTTTTATTTAGATATTTAGAAAGTAAATATATTAAACTACAACATTCTGAAAACAGCTTAACATTTCTTTACAAATGTAAATATTGTGACATAATTCCAAAAAGTTTACGCTTACATATACCATATAACAGAAACAGAACCATATATATTTTACATAGGGCTATTTTAACACTTTTAAGAGATTGCATTTAACATCACATATACACTAAACAATTAAAGACTGACGTTGATAATACATTACAACACATACGATAAAGTTACTAAAGTCGATTTTAATCATATTCTCCGGTTCCAGTTATTCTAGTCTATTCCAGTTACATATATCACTTCAATATCCAAAAAAAATCACATTAAGAAATTTAAAATTTTAATTATTGAAAAACATGGAATAAATACAAAACACATTAATACATATACCGAAATTTGGCAATGTAAGTATCATTGCCATATACACGAAATATATTTACTATATATATCTTTTCAATTTATATAGAAATTAATATAATTTATTTTTTAGATTTGTTTTGAAAACGGGAGACCTCCCGAAACGTTGATGTTTGTATTTATTTTAGAAAAGTTTTGTATTTTTTAAAATTTTGTTCGTTAGGTAAATTTATTACAGAAAAAGAATTACTGAGAAATTTGAATCCGTTTGTTTTTTTGTTTTTTTGCCCAGTGATTCTTTATTTACACAAGAACAGATATTTTTGATATTTTTTGAGTTTTAGATCTTGGCGAAAAATGTAAAAAAGAAAACAATTTATATAAACACAGTCATTCAGACAATATTTAAACAAATTGTGTACCATTCAGAATTGACCATTCTACGATTCTCTAGTGGCAATGTAGCCACATGCCCATTTATCCCAAAAAAATAGGCGACCATTTGCTTCAACAATGTCAAACTTTACGATGTATATGTTAGATGGGGCCTAGCAACACCATTGTTACCAATTCCGGATACATATATAGCAAACTTCGTGTTTATTAATTAATGTTCTTCGCTTTTTCTTTATAAGCCGATTTATGTGTCAGTCCTACGATTTATCCAAGACCATATGGGCATATTCTGGGAAAAGAAAATTGTCAAATGTGAAATTTGGTTTATGCGCGTTTTCCGATGCTTTGCTAAAAGTAGTATAATTATCCGAATTTGAAAATGGACGAGTCATGGATATCAAAGATGCAAATTTAAGTTTTCGTGAAATAGCAAGACCATTAGACATTGCTGCTTCTACATTTATGTATCTTACAATCTGGTCGCTTTAATAGTATTCAGGTACGTGAAGAACGGCATCTTGGACTTCTTGCCATATGAAATCGAAATGGAAACATTCGGACTCTGTCATACTATTAGTTATCTACTAATAGTTGAAACAAATCGTCTTAATTCCTCTTAGACCTGTTCACAAGACGTGTCGCTTAGAACGATGCCCAGTAAAAATTGAATGGAGAAACTGAAATATAGATCTATTTACCCTGCCTAGATTTTGTTTAGCTGATCATGATGGACGTAGACGGGTCATACATGTGACACGTCCCTGACAAGCTTTCCGTTACTAACCAATATTATTCGGATTTTATACTGAAAATTCATCAAGTCTTAAAAATAAAACTATTGGGAAAATTGACTCAATTGAATTGAACTTCTTCAGCTGTTATCTCAATTAAGTTTGTTGCTCTATTTCATTTTTAAACTACATTATTTTATTTACTATTAAACTTTATTAAAATAAAATATGAAATAGATATTTATTAATTTGATATCATCAATTTCAGAGATCGAATAGAATTGTTCATAGATGAAAATAAAGCCTTAATGAAGAGAATGTACGGAGAATTCGACATGCCTGATTTCGAACCCGGAGGTTATGGACCCGGAAATAAAAGAAAACGATCCGTCAAGCCTGGAGTGCCCGATATTCATTTCGATCCCGGTCCGGACATAGAAAACGGATCAGACCAAACATCCAAAAAGAGAACTATTCGACAAAACTTCAAAAACATGAATTTCAATAACAACAAAAGCAACGATAGCGGAAGGTAATATTTAACATATCTTAAATATTCGATAAACAGTTTTTTGGCACTGATGTTTTAGGATAGATGCATGTGAGAGTAAACTGGAAATTGTAACTCCTTATTGGGCTTCAAATTCGGCAGGTAAAATTCGTGCAATCGTTAATACGCAGCATTTTGAGCAGGCTATCCACCAGGAAGTGTGTGCGTAAGTAATCTTTAATTTTAATTAATTTTCTTATAGTATAATGCATAGTCCTGCTCCTTGTTCCTTGTACATAAGTGTTTAGTTACTGGAAAACAAAAAAAAATAAGTTTATATTATTTTATTTCTTACTTACGAAATAATTAAAAATATATAACTTTTCCAAAATACGCTTTGCCACGCATCTTCAAATGGTCTGACCAATCGAAGACTACCGCACACACGACTTTCAAGGGTATTGAATATGCTGCTTCACCAAATCCGCTTTTAAGGTATCGCCTTTTCGCTGAGCTCTAAAGCTGACCTGTTTTCTCTAACACGTTCCACATTCGATATTCTAACTGATTGAGCTCTGAACTTCCTGATTGCCTATTTTTAGTAAGAGTTACCTCAGGTAAATTGTTTTCCAACCAATACTATCGGCATCTCGCTTTGTGGGTTGGCGTTGAATGTTGGAAGACCTGCAAAGTGTTATAAAGGTTGTTAAAATCGTTTCTTAGTCTTGTTAAATAATAAACACCACGAGTGATACTTCAAAATATTCTAACGCGCCTTCATAGTTAGCGAGATAATTTTGGCATGAGTATGTAGGGTAAGGTTGCTTAAGTCGTACCCCCTGTGGAAATAGTACTGTAATGTTTAGTATAATCTAAATGAAACAAAATCTTCTGCATCTACTGAATCTTTGTTTATTTGCTTTTTAATGAACATTCATAGAATCACAAAAATCTTTTATCAAAACAGGTTTTTTAACGTTTCTCAAAAAAGTACCTTCGGTACGATTAAGGCGCCTGATCGCCTAATTAATACCACTTATAGCCTAAATCAAACTTTTAATGAAAACTGTGAAAAAAAAAACGACTAAATAGTTCAGGCTTACGCCATTAGGTGATACTTTTTACAAATCTTAGAGATAATATCATGGTATGACTTAAGCAACCTTATCCTATTTGGTGTCGCATTTCATCCGAGTAAATCCGGCGCAACCAACCCACTCAACCAACCAAATCCGGCGCAAAGTCTGTGCTGTATTCTGAATATGATAAAAGTACGGTTATATCAAGTTATAGTAACTAGCTTTTCATTAACCTTGCCTGATGTTTTGGTCCAATTGTATACAAAAGAGGTTTAGCCTGATGGTTTAGAATCCACACAACGTCGATTATGGCCGTAAATTGTTCACCAAATATACTCATACACAGTTTAAAAGAAACAGAAGATATAAAAGAATATCAGAATTATCAGAATTGGCCGTTATGAACCCTGTGTCACACATTACTGCATTAAATTAGTAACCAACAATATTTTTTGTAAAAAGCCGTTGACAGTACTTCTGTGAAAATACTTTATCATAATGACGTCACAAACATGGCAGCCAATCGTGGCGCTTTCGTATTCACGTAATTTTCTTTTAGATTTTACAAATTTTAATTCATGTATAGCTAATTGCAAATAGTTTTTTAAAAGTTTTCGCATCGATCATTAATATTATTTATGAAGTTTTAAAATAAAATAAAAAATCTATAATTATTGTTTATTCAAAACCCTAATCCTTGGCCTTAAATAAAATATTCAGACCACCATTGAATATATACAACGCGATATGTTTAAAAGAACAATCGAAATTTGGATCATTCATGGGTCATTGATGGATCATTCCACCAGACGACGTTGAGAGGGGATATTATCTTTAAAACATAGTGTCATAAATGTTTGCAAGATAACATAAAAATTTCAGGATTATTATTTGAAGTTCCTCAGTACCTGTAGTGTTTTAATAGTTTTATTGGACAACCCTTTGGTTTTTATTTTAATAGTATTGCATTTTTTTGCTGTTCAGTATATAGTTTTGTTTATTTATTTTTTAATAAGTTATGTCAAAACTCAAAAATATTTGTTCTGTTATGTCATTTTGATTGATGACTTCCTATCTTTCTCGTGACTGAGAAAAATACGTGGTGGTCGTTCAGTTAGATTTAAATCAAAACTTTGTTTAATATGATATCAAGGTTTATTAATAATTTACTTTATTCTAGAAAATCGTCAACGAAAAGATGTTCCGGTGACTGTGGCTGCGAACAAAAATACAAGTGGCATCGACTCTTGGCATACGATCCTGATAATGACTGTAGAGGCATTTTTATGGACTGGTTCCTGTTTCCTTCCTGTTGTGTGTGCAGATGTAATCCTTGATAATACAATATTTAAAAAAATCATCCTGTAAAAAATGTAAATAACTTTACAATGAATTAAACACATTGTAATTGACTATCTTATTTAATCCATTTTAAATACTTTTTTATATACATTTCGAATGAAATTGTACATAGATAGGAAAAATTGTTTATCAATATTTAGTATTACTTAAGGAGGTATGAGCGAACCCTATGGAAAAAAACGAGTTTTTAAGTAAGGCTTGAAACTCGGCAGTTGTAACAAAGGATATGTAATTAAACTATGCTCAACATTTGAAAATTATTCACCGTCTAGTTTTTTAGAAAAATGATATTTTCAACTTATACATAGTTCTTATACATAGTCTTATGGTAGAATGATTTCCGCCACGGATTTTTCTGTTGGTTTCATTATTAATTTTCCAACTTTATAGGATTAAATATATCACATGATAAAATGTAATATATGCAGAATGTTATTAAATATGAATAATATCATGTTACTGATATAATTATTTAAATAATTGAGGGCAAACTTTTTTTTTGAACTTTCGATTACTAATAACGAAACACTCGACGAAAGGTTTGACAACGTCGCGCAACCAGCTGAGAACAAAAAAGAGATAGAGTTATCACTAAAAAGTGACACTACTATTTATGATATTTTTGAATTTAAGGTTAAAAAAGTTATTTTTCTTACTTATTATTAATAATTTACCTTTGTATCTAGAATGCATATTTTTTAATATAAATTAAAATCTTTTTATAAATAAATACTTATAAAGTTCGTTTTGGTATTATAAATAAAAATTGTGAATTTCTGCAACTATTTTTAAGACAAAAAATGTCATCATTATTTTGACTCATAAGTATCGCTCGTACTTCTTTAATTTTATTTCTTCTCGATCATCTGAATTTTAGAAAAAAAGTGTTTCAACTTGTAAATTGTTTTGAGATTTAGAAATTAAACGTATATTCAAAAGTTCCAACAATTCCATTCCAACAATTTTTCTCTTTGTTCTAACAGTTAGCTGCGGGTCTTAAGTAATCTAAATAATAAATGGTCCTCGGACCCCCGGGGTCTCCTTGCTATCTACAACCCGTTGAATACTAACCTAAACTTCTGTGGCCTCATAATTTCAGCATTTTCATTAACCATAATGTTTCAAATAGCTTGTCAGTATAAACAATATTAGGTCATTGTGCATCAAGTACGCGTGTTCTGTAATAATTTATAGACACTATTCGTTCTCGAAGTCGATCCTATGGCCTGTTTTTGGCGGTGCGTTTTCGTGTACTCACATGTTGGTGCATCGTATACTGTACGCACCCTAGTTTTTCAGTGTTATTATGTCTTTAGGGTTCCTCAGGAAGTTAGATATGGTTTTCTGTGTTTCGAAAAGTGTTTGAATGTCATGTTTCCTGAGAATTCTGCCGGTCACTTCCTTATTATATGGAAGGAAGACTTTTTTTTTCTTAAGTTCTTCGTTTTCTCTTCTAGTTTCTGTTGTATTCCCTTGCTTATTTACCCTTGCTTTATTGCTTTCCTGATGGTCCTTTTCTCATATCCATTTTGTTTGAAAAGTGATGTTATCGATGTTATGTGTTTTAGTTCCTTTTGTCTTGCTTCTGGTTCCAGTAGGCGACGATAGGATCTTGAGATTAGTTTGGTGATGGGATTCTGATATATATATATATATATATATATATATATATATATATATATATATATATATATATATATATATATATATATATATATATATATATATATATATATTAATTAAAATTATTTTATATATAAAATATAATTTAATTGATTTTTCTCAATGTGATTAAAATTCTCAATTGCTATTTTTTATCAATATTAATATTGCAAAAGGTATTAATATTGGCAAAGTTATTTGTTTCTTTGACGCACTCTCACAAAATTCTAAACAAAATTTTAGAAATAAACTAATTTAATCTAAGAAAAAAAATTGAACCAATTCTGGATCAAAAAATTGAAGGAAAAAATAATGTTTTCAAGTTATTCCATGTAAAAAAGGCAAACTGAACTTTTGAATGTGTGTGTGTATGTATTTCTAAATCAAACCAAATCATTCGTTTTATTAAATAAATTCTTTTTTCGATAAAATTTTTCATTAGTGTCGTAATATTTATTAATATGTAATTATGTTTATTTCGTAGTTTGTAAAGTTTTGTGCCAAAACTCGTTATAGTACATCATTTATTTTGTCTGTTTTCATATACACAATTGTGTTAATGATTTTATATATAGATTTCACTTACTTCATGGTTTTAGTGAGGTTGCACTCTCAATTTCTAATTAAAAGACACATTATTTCATTTAGCTTTATTTTAGTTAATAATATAGTTGGTTACAAGTTCAAATTATTTTACTTCATCTTGGAATAGTCCTAACAATCATTTTTCATTTATTTCTACTGATTATTGAATCAACTTTATTCCAAAATGATTTAAGACATTGTGCTTTTTAGTTACCATAACAGTAACTTAGTTACCGAAAATTGTAAATTCTGTATTAGATAGATAGAATATAAAAAAATAAAACCTGCTGCCATTTTGATATATTCTAGAATAAATTATTATTAATAATATTCCCTATATTTTATTTCTCTTATTCATTAAAATGGTATTTAAACGTTTATGTTTACAGTAATTGCTTTAATGTTTTTTTAACCGAGGAATTAGTGTTAACGGAGTCCGCGTATTTTCATATAACCCACCCACTCATTACACATAAATTATTCTGGGAAGTTTCTGTTATGGATAATGTTTGCGGAGAATTTTCGATAACTTCAAAGCGAGCTTGTGTTGGTTGTTGCTTACCGAAATTTGTTTTTTGATCTTTGAAAGCAGTTTCTAAAATCGGCACAGGCTGCAATAGTTCAGCTAATAAGGTGAACGAACTTTTTTTGGTGGAATCTTCTGTGGTGGAGATTTTATCAGGTAATGGTTGCTGGATATTGTTTAGAGTATCCTTTAACTTATTTACAATATCGAAAGGAATTGGAGCAGGTGCAGGCCAAGATTTCCTCGGTGGAATTATTTGACCTATCGGACCACCACCGGAAATACCAGCGAATGAGGGTCTTTGAGGCTGATATTCCAAAGGTAATTTTGTGGAAGTTTTTTCGGTTGATAATGCTTGTTGAGCACTGCTTGCTGTATCATCCACTTTATCTATAATATGGGAAGGAACTGAATCAGATGCAGGCCAAGGTTTTCCTGGTGGAATTATTTGACCTATTGGACCTCCTCCTGAAATACCAGCAAAGGAGGGTCTTTGAGGGTGATATTCCAAAGGCGATTTGGTGGAAGTTTTTTCCGATGATGGTGCTTGTTGGATGCTGGTTGCTGTATCATCTAATTTATCTATAATATCGGAAGGAGTTGGAGCAGATACTGGCAGGGGGCTTCCCGGTGGAATTATTTGACCTATTGGGCCACCTCCTGAAATACCAGCAAACGAGGGTCTTTGAGGTTGATATTCCAAAGGTGATTTTGTGGAAGTTTTTTCAGATGATGGTGTTTGTTGGAGGCTGCTTCCTGTATCATCTAATTTGTTTATAACATCGAAAGGAGTTGGAACAGATGCCGGCAGCGGGCTTCCCGGTGGAATTATTTGACCAATTGGGCCACCTCCTGAAATACCAGCAAACGAGGGTTTTTGAGGCTGATATTCCAAAGGTGATTTTGTGGAAGTTTTTTCACTTGATGGTGCTTGTTGAATACTGATTGCTGTATCATCCACTTTATCTATAATATGGGAAGGAACTGGAGCAGATGTAGGCCAAGGTTTTCCCGGCGGAATTATTTGACCTATTGGACCACCTCCTGAAATACCAGCAAACGAAGGTCTTTGAGACTGATATTCCATTGGTGATTTTGTGGAAGTTTTTTCAGTTGATAATGCTTGTTGAGCACTGCTTGCTGTATCATCCGCTTTATCTATAATATGGGAAGGAACTGGAGCAGATGCAGGCCAAGGTTTTCCCGGCGGAATTATTTGACCTATTGGGCCACCTCCTGAAATGCCAGCAAACGAAGGTCTTTGAGACTGATATTCCAATGGTGATTTTGTGGAAGTTTTTTCAGTTGATAATGCTTGTTGAGCACTGCTTGCTGTATCATTCGCTTTATCTATAATATAGGAAGGAACTGGAGCAGATGCAGGCCAAGGTTTTCCTGGTGGAATGATTTGACCTATTGGACCACCTCCTGAAATACCAGCAAATGAAGGTCTTTGAGACTGATATTCCAATGGTGATTTTGTGGAAGTTTTTTCAGTTGATGGTACTTGTTGAACACTGCTTGTTGTATCATCCACTTTATCTATAATATGCGAAGGAACTGGAGCAGATGCAGGCCAAGGTTTTCCTGGTGGAATTATTTGACCTATTGGACCACCTCCAGAAACACCAGCAAACGAAGGTCTTTGAGGCTGATATTCCAATGGTGATTTTGTGGAAGTTTTTTCAGTTGATGGTGCTTGTTGAACACTGCTTGCTGTATCATCCACTTTATCTATAATATGGGAAGAAACTGGAGCAGATGCAGGCCAAGGTTTTCCTGATGGAATTATTTGACCTATTGGACCACCTCCAGAAACACCAGCAAACGAAGGTCTTTGAGGCTGATATTCCAATGGTGATTTTGTGGAAGTTGTTTCAGTTGATAGTGTTTGTTGAACACTGCTTGCTATATCATCCACTTTATCTATAATATGGGAAGGAACTGGAGCAGACGCAGGCCAAGGTTTTCCTGGTGGAATTATTTGACCGATTGGACCACCTCCAGAAAAACCAGCAAACGAAGGTCTTTGAGGCCGATATTCCAATGGTGATTTTGTGGAAACCTTTTCAGTTGATAATGCTTGTTGAGCACTGCTTGCTGTATCATCCACTTTATCTATAATATGGGAAGGAACTGGAGCAGATGCAGGCCAAGGTTTTCCTGGTGGAATTATTTGATCTATTGGTCCTCCTCCTGAAATACCAGCAAACGAGGGTCTTTGAGGGTGATATTCCAAATGTGATTTAGTGGGAGTTATTTCAGTTGAATATCCTTGTTGAGCATTGTCTGCCATATCATCCAATTTAACTGCAATATCGGAAGCAACCGAAGAAGATGTGATTGCTTTCTCTTTCGAAAATACAATGTGTCTTGTGTTTTTCAACTTTTCCACCATATCAACATGAGCTGTGGTTTCCGATGTTGGAATTCCTAATGCATCATCACCTAGAGTAATAAAAATCAAAATATTTTGCTTTTTTGTTTTTAATTGTAAATGTTGTACACAAACCTTGATTTGAAAGCACTTGTCGGGGTTTCTTTTTTATATTTTTTATATTGTCTATGATCCCAAGATGTACAAATGGAAATATTTGATGGCTTAACACGGTGTCTCTCATAGTAGTTTTGGATGGTGTTCTTCGAATTTGAGGTTCCTCATGGTTATATAAAATATGTTTAGATAATGGATGCCCTACATATTTCAGTTTTGTGTATTCATGAAATTTTCTTACTGGGTAGGAATTTTGAATATAGTAGTTGGGGTCTAAAAAAGTAAACATATTTTTGATTTTGAATTAAACAATATTTCGTTTCTGTTATTTTTAGTCTAAAGGTCATACAACTAAGCAAAAAAAATATAGTTTGTTGACTCTGAACCAGTGTTAGCAGCTCTTGGTGAAAGAAAACGAAAACGATTGTATCGGCAGGAAAACTAAAGGTTACCATGTTTTGAGATTATCGTGGTGTTTGGCTCATAGACTCCCTAATAAAAGGCATGACCATTACTAGAGTAAAATGAAAGTATAGTCCTATGTCAGAGACTGTACTCCATACATAAAAACGTTTATAAAAAATAAATATGGCAACGCTGCTAACGCTTATACCGAATCTATCTTGTATACAGTGGTAGCCAGAGAAATAAAGCCGTTACAATAAAATATATAGTTTGGCAAATAAAGTTGTAATAGCATAATTAATTAATGCAATAACTCCATAATATAAATCTATAACAAAAAGGGGAAAACATAATATCAAATTTAGTTTTAAAACAAATGAGTAAACAACATAATTATCAAAATTAAAAAAAAAGAACATGAAAATGTGGTCACAAAAATAGAACCATAAAATGTACAAAGCACTAAATATTATGTCTTCAATGTTGTCCGAATTTCAAAAGACGACACATTCACACATTTAAACATTCACACATTCACACATTTCACATTTAAATCGTCTACCGAAATTAAAAGTGAATTGAGATTAGAAATAAGTTCAAGATCAAGTAGAGAGATATTTGATTTATTGATTGATTGATTGATTTATTTGATTAGATAGATTTTTTCTCAATATTATATTTCAATTTCATAAAATTCGTAAAAAAAAATAATTTACGAGTGTAACTACCTTAAGTTGAACTCAAGAGCGAAAAAAAAAACTATATTTTTTGATGGATTTTAGAGATGCGAGGAAATATATTTAACATGAGGAAAACATAAACAAACCACATTATAATATTTTGTGATTTTTCCACCTTTTTATTATATCAAAAATTCTTTTTGATAATGAATCATACAACTGTTTTATTGTTTGTTGTAAAAATTTTAATTGGCATCCTATGTCCCTATAATTCATTCCGTCTGCGTGTAACCAAAACCTGAACCGTTTTTCTTCTTCTGAAAAACACTTATTTTGTTTACAAATCTACAATATTTAACTGATGACTGAACTAAACTGATAAATTGTGATAAAGCCTCTAGAGCATCGTTTCTTAACTTGGGGGTCGCGTTTAGGAAGATAGGGTGACGCAATATGTTAAAAAAAAAGACCCGTATACGAAACATCCTTTCGTTAAAGTATTTTTAATTTAAAAACAAGTGTTAGAAATAATAACAGGTAATAATAACATAATACCATAATAAAATAAACTTAAGGGGCACACCTAGTGCCACCAAAAAAAAGTGTTTTCGGGATTTTTTTTTAAGAAAAATATTGTATTGAATGTTTTAAAATTTTGAATCTATATTTTTACATAACTAATGTATACATAGTAATTTTTTGAAGTGAAAAAAAAAATTTTCAGCGAGTTATTCACCATCTTCCAAGTCTCCAAAAAAAAAGTTCCTCCCACTGCTGCAGTGACTGCGGCCTTCATAGCAACTAAAATAGTAAAAAAAGGTCATTAAATAGAACATATTGCCTATACAATGACCCAGGATTGTGAAAAAAAAATTGAACAAAATGGCAGAGTTTTGAAAAAAAGTTTAAATTTTCGCTCAAAAATCTGATGATTTGAAACTGGAGGGACATTGTATGGAGAAACAAATACAAAATGTGCGGGAAAAAAAGCAAATCGATCGAATGATTTGCAATTGAGTTAGAACTGTAGCAAATTTAAAAAATGTGGTTTTGAGAAAAACTCTTTTAAAGATAAAATTATTGATTTCATTCTTATAAATCGATAAATATCATACCTAGAGCTAATTTACTATTCCGGGCCCATTCAATTCACCTTCCTCTTCTTCGAAAACCGCCTGTTGGGCTGTTGAAGCTCTCCTTTGAGCTGATCGACCCTCTTTTGAGGCAGCCTGTTGGCGATGCTCTGCTATTCGTAGCCTCGTTTGATCTCTGTCAGCGGCATAATCTCTTGCTGCAGGTCCAATTATCACTCCTTTCACACTAAACATTTCTCTAGGAATACTTCTTGGAATATTTGTAAAGAAATATCATATGGATTCAAATCCAATAATCCTTTATATGTCGCACTATCACCATCGCCAATATACCGAGTATATTTCACCACGGATTATCAAACCAACGACTAAACATTTCTTTTACCCTCTCGGCTTCCGAACAATACCCGATGATACATTCGGTACGACGGCCGATCAGACCGACAGAGCCCGAACAGTAACTCAGGTACGGCCCTTTGACTAACATTACTTTCTAACCGATGAGCAGCTTCTTTAAAAAGCTGTAGTTCAAAAACTATTAGAAATCCGTACTTGAAATTTTTGTATGTTCTTATTGAAGGTATAGACGATCGAAATATTCAAAAAAAATAAAATCGAATGGATCATCATTGCAAATACACATAAGCAAATTATTTTCCAGTGATAACAGACGATTTCTATATTTAGTTTTTAAAACCACCACATTAACTAGAAGCTTTTGTCGCATAAGAAGTAACGAAGGGGATCCATGTTTTCAAATCTTTTGTTACTAGGCTTCCGTATTCAGATCGTTGTGCATGCCAAAACTTCTAGTTGTAGAGTTTTGCCGGCCGATATTTCAATAACTTTGTTGTGAACCTCAATAGGTAATTCAGCAGCTGCAACAACATGGCCGGATTGAGAATCCATCTTTTCGACAAATCATCGTTGCTATCTGAAAAATATTCCAATAACCGAATTTTCAATTCGCGTAAATGCGTTTTCATGTTCGCCAACTCGCGATGAATAATAGAATTTTCTAAATCCATATTTCTGGTAATATAATTCGAAGTTAAAGTTTTTCAAGGCGTATAATCCAAATACCAAGCTTCTGGATGAAGGCATTGACTTGGTCTGTCATTAGTAAAATGTTTTTGTTACGACTTTGTAAACTCGTATTCAAGTCATTCAAATGTCAAAATGTATCACTCTTCGTTCAATGTGGAAAACAATCTATTCTGCAATAATCGGTTTTTAATAAAATTAACAATTTTACGGCTTCTGACTAATTTTGAAGGCTTCATGCTTTCCACGGAAAGAACTTGATAACAAAGACATTGCGACTTGTCACAGAAGGCAACGAGTCCATATTTTAGATATATTTCACTGTACAATCTGGTCTGTTTATTTACTGTTTCACCAGAAGTAGACGGTGCATTTCCTTTTATTACAAATGTGTCCATTTTGTTTAATATTATTAATTTCTTTTATTATCACACTGTTATTAATTTATTTAATAATGAGTGAGAGAAGAAATCGTAGTATTTAACACTGGGCGAGAGAAGACAATGTAGTATAGTCCAGTTCAAGATATTTCGCTGCCTTTCGGCAAAATGTTAATTGCCCCCATATATTTCAATAAAAATATTTCTGGTTTCTTGAAAGGCGCCAGAGTCGGAGTGGTTTAACTTTGGAAAAAATAAAATATTGTTAAATTATTATTAAATTATTGTTTATTGGTTTGTGTATTTTGAGTTTATTAGTACAATAAAAATAAATAAATGTATCTATTAGTACAATTAAAATTATGACTTAAATTTAATTATACATTTAATTCGGTTTCACTCCCACTATCACTTTGATCTACATTAATAATAAGTGGCTCTATATTATTTGTAAAGGATACATAGGAATCTTCTATTTTAATAACATGGTTAATCGAATTTATCCAACTTTCTTTGGGAATACTATCTACAACCTTCCTAATTAATGTTTCAGCACTTTCACGTGGAGTCGGAGAAATGTTTTCTGTTCTAACACTGGATTTTACCTAATGCCACATATGTTCAATTAAATTAAAAATACAGTAATACGGAGGAAGGCGTAAAAGCGTATGTCAGATATCGGCAGCCTATTCAATAAAGAAACACAAATTTTTAACAATTTGCTTAGCATAGGGTGATAAATGTTTTCTTTTCAAATTAGCATTACCGGAGGCACAATGATCATTATCTTGCCAAGAACGCCACATTTTTAGCACGTTTGGAATAATAAAAAATACGATCGAAATTATAGAACTACACTGTTTAAGAAAAGAATGCGAATTAAACTAAAATATTTCGAAACTACTAAACAAGATATAAAATTAATTCTATCTTTTTACTTGGCCCGGCCCAGTTTAGTTTTTTTGCAACTTTGTCGGGTTTCTTTACGACAGGGGTTATTAACAGTTTATTGCAGCCATTCAGTCAATGATATATCTTGAACCGCACTTGATACAAATATATTATAGACGAAAAATATATACAAGACGAATAGATGATTCGTTTTATTCACGATTCGTAAGCGTGTGAACATGCTCGTAGGAGTTTATAAGCCATTTAAAAAGAAAAACGATTCTTGCCGTTAAAAACGAATCGTCGCCTTAACCTGCCGCTGTAACACTTTGAAAATCGTCAAATTAACTTATTGTGGCGAGGAGGTCGCAACGTTTTGTAATTCAATTTTTGGCAATTTAGTGGGTTGCTGCACTAAAAAGGTTGAGAAACGATTCTCTAGAGTATTAGGAAATCTTAAATATAAAAGAGTGTGTCCATTTTGACGCCCAAAAAAAGTAAATATTTACTAAAAATTGTTTTATATTCTGATCAGGAACAATTTTTTTTCCCTTTCCCAATAGTTTAACTTGTATTAGAAACAAATAAAAAAAAACATTAAAAATAGAATAATAAAACGTAATCATATTGAATTTTTTTCAAATTTCTTTGGTGTGTCTAATATTTTAATACAGAATATATTTGTATCAGGGTTAAATTTGTCTGAAAACTCTTAACATTGACTATGTTTGTTTAATTTAAACTAAAATTTATTTAAACTCATTTTTAGGTTGTTTCTAGTCTGAATATAAACAATTATTTTATTTATAATTATACGCCGATGAGATATATTAGAAAAAATTACGTGGCTAAAAGATAAGGGTAATTTTTAAAACAAATCATAAAAAAAATAAAAGGTGTAATTTTACTAGGCTAATTGAAAAGTTCGCGGAGCGACACCTATAGAGCAGTAAACACATTTTGAAGTTTCGTCCTTCATATGAACATATGTGAAATTTCAAGTTGATCTATGAATTAATTCGTACAAAAACAGCAGCTTAAAATAAACGTACCAGTGTTATTTTTTAAAATGGAGAACATTGAAAATCGTGTAATGATTAAATTCTTTATAAAAAAAGGTTTAAAGGCAATGAAAATTCATAATGAAATGGTAAATGTATTAAGGGATTCTGCTCCTTCAAAAACAATGGTTTGTAAATGGGCAGGTGAGTTTCAACATGGCCGTACAAGCCTGGTACAAGATGATCCTCGTTCTGGACCAATAAGTGCAACTTCTGAACAAATAATTAATTCTATACATAATATGGTTATGGGTGACCGACAATTGAATTTTACCGAAATTGCTAAGGCCATGAACATTTAAATGGGTATTTCATATTTTGAAAAAGAATTAGGCTTGAAAAAGATACGTGCAAGATGGATATTAAATTCTAATCAAAAACAGCTTCGAGTAAAACTTTCTAACCAACATTTGGATCTTTTTCGAAAGAATAAAATTGATTTTAACGTCGTTTTGTTACTATGGATGAGATTTGAGTTTACTATTATGATCCTAAGCTGCGACGACAAAACGCAGAGTGTACTAAACCCGGTTGTTCAGCCCCGAAGTGGCCAAAGTGGTCAAAATCAAGTAAGAAGGGTACGGGGTCAATATTTTGTGATGCAAAAGGCATTTAATTATGGGGAGAATATATAGAAGAATAAAGTGAATTTTTCAACTATAAAGTTGCTATATGATTTCCGATCCGCGAACGTTTCAATTACTTGTTTAGTCTATATTACTACCGAAACCGTAGAATGGTCTTTTTTTTGGTTCTGATGGCAAATTATATGCAAGAAGACTTATCAATAAATAATTCAATCCACGTAACACTTTCGGTACAGTGAAGCATGGTGGTAGTAATATCAGTGGCGGCTCGTGAGGGAGGGCGTTGGGGCCCTGGCCCTTCAGTCTTTATCACAGTATTTTCAGAGGAAAACACCATATTTTATTTCCGTTCAGTTTCTTTCCTTTAACTCATTTTAAGATATTATTAAAAATTAAAACCTCCCATGTAGAAGAAAGTCTGTTGACCCAATACACCAGATAATTCTGATAAAAATTCCATTCTTTCGCCACAATATTTATATCGTTGGTCGGACGTTTACCTCCAGCGACCGTACGCCACGTTATGCGAAAATTTGACAGTAAACTATATGTGAAAGTTTTCCGACGATAGAAAAAGAAGATTTGAAGACCGAATTGGAAATTTTTTATTCAAGGCCCGAGATTTGTCAAAATGAAGAGATTAAAGGCTGTTTAAAGAAATTAAAATTATTAATTATTAATTACATTTTATTTTGAATATGGGACTGGTATAGCTTTTAAAGAAATCACTAAGGCATTGAGAATACTAGTTGATTAAAACATATATAAGAAATTCAATGGGGGAAGATAGACTAAATGCTTTAGGTATGTTAAATATTGAGAGTGCTATGGTAGAACTAAATCCGGACTTTAATGAAGAAGTTATTGAAAATTTTATTTTTCACAAAAACAGGCGAATGGAATTTCACTTTAAAAACTAGGAAACGGCGAGGTGCTATTCAGCGACGAAAATGTGTACAATAACTCTTTTTTGTCATAAAACTTTGATATTTTGTTGAACTTTTCGAACTTCTCATGGACTTTTTCGAATTTTCTCTATTGATTTGCAGTTACAATCAACTGTTTGAATGGTTTACTCTTCGGGAAACGGTAAGTACCTACTTATTCATTCCTATATCTGCGCAACAAGCAACAACCCATTCTCCGATGTCCTTGTAAGTAGTACCAATACAAATTTTAAAGTTTTCCTGGTTCACCTCCTGTATAGGGATTCAATAGCATGAAACGTAAAAAGGAGGAAGGGGAAAACAAAAAAAATCGGCAGCACTATTTTCTTTTACGCCCTCCCACTTTAAAAACCCACGAGCTTCCACATCACAGAATGGGAGTGTTTTTCGTATAGCGGAGTCGGTCAAATATTTTAAATAATATTATATAATATAAAATATGATAAAAGAAAGGAAAGGAAAGGATTTACGATTAGAGACGCATCAGCAACTACACGGCTATTTAGCAACGGAACCTACAGCTTAACGTGGGTTCCGAACCACGGTCATCAGCCACCGACAACTCAGGCCAGCACCCCCCCCCCCCCTCAGACCCTTGGTTATGTGCTTACCCATAAGTCTATCAGGAAGCCTACCGACTGGCGAGTGACCAACGCAGAACACTTCTCAGAAGGTATCTGGCCTTACCCAGCCTTTAACTGACGTGACTGATGGATAATTCGTTGTCGGATTTTACACTCTTGCCTAGAAACAATCACAGACATTTGGGACGTAAACAGACAGAAGAAAGAAAGAAAAACAACCATCCGAGCGCTGGAATCGAATCAACTACTTAGGACTTTAGGATTTACTTAGGAATCTCAAGACAATTATACTATGTTGCGCTGAAGAGAATATGCTTTTACAGTGGGTCTACTAACTCATGTGGTGGAATAGTGTTACGAGAGGAAACATATTAAAGTATTAGAGTGGCCTTTACAGTCACCGGATCTAAATCCGATCGAGAGCCTTTGGAATTAGTTAAAACGACATCCTGCTGGTAAAAAATAGCAACCAAGAAGATATTGTAGCAATAAATTCAAATAGTTTAGTTATCAATACCTGGAGAAGCATGCCAATATCTAATTGACTCAATGCCGAGATGATGTCAATCAGTAATTAAGAATAAGGGCCATGTTATAAAGTACTAAGCTTCGGTAATAATGTAGACTAAATAGTTTTAGAAAATAACACCTTTCAATTTGTTTTATGACTCTAATGAAAATTATTCTTCTTTATTGACCACGACCACTAAAATCTCAGCAACGTACAATTCTGAATAAAGTAATTATTTATATTTACAGTAATAACACGTATGGCTTAAACATTCTGGGTAAATTAATTCTGGAAAATTAATATTGTCTTAAAAACAACGTCAAAATGAGTATAAATATAAAATCTATAATTGTTATTAAAATTTTGATATGGAATATAATAAATAATTTTATTACCTGTGATTGAACTTGTGCAATAGTATCGTTTAATATAAAAACACAACAATATGAATACAAAACGATTAAAAAACATTTCAAAGAAAACCTAATGAATGTAACTGTAAAAATGTTATTCTGTGATGATCGCTACCGAGGACTACGGCAGTCAATGCTTCCGAAGGAATTTGTAAACTGGTTTAATACTTAGGTGCCAGGATAAATACGTACACTCGGGGAAATTTTTACAGGGTGACTCTGAATGCTTTAGCTGTTTAAATTAAAAAAAAAAAACTTAAACTTAATTATGTCATTAAGTTGTGCTATATGGAGACTGGTCAAAAAGTTTCTGGACTAATAATGAAAAACTTGATTTAATTTTTATTATTTTTCTTATAGTATATTAAATAATAACTTCACTTAATTTTTTTATCTATTGTTAATTCTGTCTTATCGCTTTTCAGACGTGGGTTTCCTAAGGGTCTTGAAAATTTCCTTCTACAGGGTATGCATCAATAAAATTGATAATTGGTGTGGCTTACAAAAACTACATCTCTAAAATTGACGATGTTACTAGGGTTGCTATTTATGTCTCCGAAATTGGCAGCAATGGTGTTGGTAGGCGTCTTTTGACATATACATCGTAAAGTTTGACATTGTTGACTACATACTTACTTGAAACATTTTGTCATGAGGACGCTATATGTGTTGTTTGGTGACTTGAAAATTTCTTCTCAGTCAAAAAATTGACTTAATTCGTGGGAATATTCGTGCGATGATTTACTACGATTTTCGACGTGAATTATCTCAACCACAGTGTATCGATCAACTCAGTTAATCATGGTCGTTATTCGA
Source organism: Cosmopolites sordidus (assembly GCA_031761425.1). Lineage (NCBI taxonomy): Eukaryota > Metazoa > Arthropoda > Insecta > Coleoptera > Curculionidae > Cosmopolites > Cosmopolites sordidus. The sequence continues at coordinate 456,677 of JARFXV010000253.1, read as the reverse complement.
GGTCGTCCAAAATCGGTTCTTACATCAGAAAACATCGATACTGTGCGCGAACTGATAAAGCAAGATCGTTATGAGACATATCGTGAGATTGAGGCACCCTTGGGCATTAGTATGACAAGCATACACACGATTTTATATAAACATTTAGCCTTGAAAAATATTTTTGCGCGTTGGATTCCGCATAATTTGACAATTGCTTAAAAAAGGCTCGCCTCGATTGATCGAAATTTTACGCACCTCGAAAAAAATCGTGGTGCGTAAAAAGCCGTGTATAAAAACAGGTGATGAATCTTGGATCTATGCGTATGAGTCTGAAAGTAATCAGCAGTCGACTATATGGATCTTTTAAAATGAACCAAACCCAATAGAAGTTGTTCGCGCAAAAAACACTTCGAAGAAAATGGACGCTTGTTTTTTTGGGATAAATGGGTATGTGGCTAGAGTGCCACTAGCGAATCGTAGAACGATCAATTTTGAATGGTACACAGCCATTTGTTTGCCAGAAGTTTTTGAAGAAATAAGAAAAAACAACCAGCTACGCAGGATTATTCTTCACCATCACAATGCGAGCTCTCACACATCGGACCGAACAACTGAATATTTGACCGGTCAAAACATCGAATTGATGGGTCATCCGCCGATTTCAACCCTTTCCGAATGTGTCTTTGTAGCCCCTCTTGTGAAAGGCGAATGATAGATTAAGTATGCACTATTGATCTATATTCTATCCTGTTCCCAATCCAGATTACCGAATCAGGATATGGAATGAACAGGTTATATTGTGTCACCCTGCTGTACACCACATTCTCATTAACTTTAACTTCAAGATCATCAAGGTGAATTGTCGTTGTAGCTCCTAGTAGGTTTACATAGACTTTGTCTCCACCTTGGTTAAGCAATACATCAATTATGGGTAAATGCTGTTTCAATAGCGATAAAATTCTATCACAGTGCCATGCTGTATTCTTTGTGTCTTTCTATGGCCTGCTGTACAACCTGGATGTGATCCATTGGACTAAATCCACTTCTGAATCCTGCTTGCTGTCTCGGTTGTTCGTCATTCAGTTTTCTTAAGGCTCTTTTAGGTATTATCCTAGTAAAAACTTAGTATATTACTGATGGGAGGCTTATTGGGCGGTAGTGTTTTAAATCTTATTGGGCGGTAGTGTTTTTAATCTCCCTTTTTATGTTTAATTTTGCAAGTGTTTTATGTTTACATTTGACCATCAGCATTTAGCAGTTTAACAGTTATACAGTTCTTTTCTAAAACCTTAGTCACTTCATACAGTAGGAGAAGTAGCATTTGTCCTTTCATAGGTATTACTGTCTTTGGTTAGTTCTGACCTTTATATAATTTAGAATAAAATCTTCGAACAACCTCTGAATTTTTTTAAGTACCCTGCAACGTAAAACCTCACCAACGTAACATTTCTCAGAAAGCATCCGGCCTTACCCAGCCTTCAACTGGTGTGACTAAGGGGTAATTCATTGTCGGATTTTACACTATTGCCTAGAAACAATCACAGACATTTAGGTGTGAATATGTGTTAGGCGTGTATAGACGTGTGTGTGTGTGTATATGTGAGTGTATATAAGTGTGTGTAGGGTTGGAAGTAAGACGGACAGAAGAATTAAAGGAAAACACCCATCCGAGTGCTGCAATCGAACCAATTAATATTAAATAACCCACTATTAATACAAGAAATTATATGTATACAGGGTAATTTTTTTAAAACCTGACATATGGTAGGCCAACTTACTTATTTGGAAGTACTAGTTTATCATATCTATCATGTATATCATCATCATTATCATTCAGCCATTGTCGATCCACAATCGCAGGATGAAGCCCTCCCCAGCATGCTTCCAATTCGCACGGTCCTGAGCTTTCCTCTGCCATTCGGGTCCAATATACTTGATGATGTAATCCGTCCATCGTGTTTTCGGCCTTCTTCGCGAGCGTTTATGATCAAATAGTATCTATTCCAGAATTGCTTTGATCCATCTGTCGTCGCATCGTCTCGCTATCTGATCTGCCCACTTTCATTTCATTTCTTTCGCCTTTCCAATGATATCACATACCTTCGTTTGTTCTCTGATCCATATGCAGGTCTTTCTGTCCCGCTTTGTAATGACAAGCATACACCTTTTCATTCCCCTCTGTGCAATGTTCCATGTTTCACTTCCATAAGTCAAAAAAGGCAGCAAGCACTGATTAAAAACCTTTCTCTTCAGGAAAAGTGGGAGTTTGCTCTTAAATACTATATTGAGCCGGCCAAATGCCTGCCAGCCACACTTAACGGGTTAAGTGTTCCACATCCCGGGCGGTATCACCGTCCATTGAAATCCTTTGCCCAAGATATATGTAGTGGTCTACAACCTCTAAATCACTTACTAAAATAGAAATTCTTCTGTTGACAGCAAATTTGCTAAAATTAACCTGACACTTTTTAAGGTTTATTTTCAAACCAAATGGTTCTCCCGCCCTTTGCAGCTCTCGTATGCATTCTTGTAGCTCATCTGGGTATTGTGAAAGGAGAATGATATCATCCCTCAAATCAAAGATGGATTAGATATGCACCATTGATTTTTATTCCCTGCTGTTGCCAATCCAGATTACGAAATACCTCTTCAAGGCAGGCTGAGAAAAGAACAGGCGATATTGAGTCACCCTGCCGTACACCACGATCCACGTTGATTTTAACTTCAAAGTCATCCATGTGAACTGTAGCTGTAGCTGCCTCATACATACCTCATACATACTCAGTAGGTTTACATAGGCTCTGTCTATAACTTGGTTAAGCAATGCATCCATTCCATTATGGCCTGCGTTTATACTAAATCAAATATATATATATATATATATATATATATATATATATATATATATATATATATATATATATATATATATATATATATATTAAAAAGCTAAGAAAGTTCACCCCTGCTCCGCGTCGTGCATTGCCATCCAAAGTGCCAATAAGCGTCTTCCAAGACAGGTTTCTGGCCTTAAGCCGTCATCGGTTGGATAAGTCCTTATCAGTTGGATAAGCTTAAGAGCTGGACACCTGAAGAGCGGATAAAGGAGGAACGTCTAAAGCCATGACCATATAAAATGACCATGTCGAATGGAGGCTGCAATCACATGCAGCCACGCCATAAAGGGTAACGGGGTAATCATCATCATCATCAGCCCGTGTCGATCCACTGCAGGATGAAGGCCTCTTCAGCATGTTTCCAACTTTCATGGTCCTAGGCTTTCCAGTGCCACTCTGATCCAATATACTTGACGATTTCATCAATCCATCGTGCTTTCGGTCTTCTTCGCGGACGTGTGCGATCAAGCAGTATCAAATCCAGGATTGCCTTGGTCCATCTGTCATCCCATCGCCTCGGTATGTGGCCTGCTCATCTCCATTTCAATTGCTTTACTCTTCCAATGATGTCACAGACTTTTGTTTGTTCCCTGATCCATGCGCAGGACTTTCTGTCTCGTCTTCTAATGCCAAGCATACATCTTTCCATTATTCCCCTCTGTGCTACTGGAAGTTTTTAAATTGATTGCGATGTGAGCGTCCAGGTTTCACTTCCGTATGTCAAAACAGGTAGAACGCACTGATCGAATACTTTTCTTTTCAGGCAAAGTGGGAGGCTGCGGTTAAACACAATGTTGAGCCTGCCAAATGCCTGCCAGCCATATTTAACACGCCGTTCCACCTCCCAGGCGGTATTCCCCTCCATTGAAATCCTCTGCCCAAGATATATAAAGCTGTCCACAATTTCCAAATCCCTTCCTAAAACTGAAATCTTCTGTCCTGGGTGAAGTTATTGAACATAACCTGATTGCAGTTCTTGTATGCGTCTTTGTAGCTCCTTTGGGTTTTGTAAAAGGAGAACGATATCATCTGCAAATCTAAGATGGTTTAAGTTTGCACCATTCATATTTACACCACCCTGTTCCCAATCCAGTTTACGGAATACTTATTCAAGGCCAGCCGAGAAAAGAATAGGCGATATTGCGTTACCCTGCCGTACACCTCGTTCTACATTAATTCCCATTATATATATATATATATATATATATATATATATATATATATATATATATATATATATATATATATATATATATATATATATATATATAAGCATATAAGCATATTATATATTATATAAGCAGTGCATCCATTATTACATGCTTTGATATGGAGTCAAATGCTTTTTCGTAGACGATAAAAGCCAAGTACAGTGGCATGGTGTATTCGTTGTGCCTTTCTATGGCCTGCTGTACAACCTGGATGTGATCCATTGTACTGAATCCACTTCTGAATCCTGCTTGTTCTCTTGGTTGTGCGTCATTCAGTTTTTTTAATATTGTTTTAGAAATTATCTTAATAAAACTTTATACATTAGTGATAGGAGGCTTATTGGACGGTACTTCTTTAAATTTTCCTGCGCTCCTTTTTTATGTAAAATGATCACTTCTGCATTTTTCCATAAGTCAGGTACTTTTTGTCTTTTGAGGCATTTTGAGTATAATTTTGCCAGTGTTTTATGGAACATCCGACCACCAGCCTTCAGCATTTCGACAGTTACCCTGTCCCTTCCTAGAGCCTTACCGTTTTTCATCGATTCCATAGCATTTGTTACTTCCTCCACTCGGATATCTGGCATTTATTCTTCCGTGGATATTGTTGTCTTTGATTGGTTCTGATCTTCATATAACTGGGTATACAATTTTCTGACAACCAAAATTGTTAAGGACAGTACAATTGGTAAATATTGTTTTATTGTTGGTCATGATGTAGTCAATTTCACTTGTGAGCCCAATGGACTCTTCCATGTCCATTTTCTGGTGATATTTTTCTTATAGAACGAATTCATAATATATAATTCTTGTCCTCTATTGTCTCGCTCACCAGTTCCATATGGGCCAGTTGCATTTTCGTCAGTTCTTGTTGTTCCAATTCTGGTATTAAAATCACTCATCAAGATTTTGTATCTACATTTCTCCTTGTATAAAAGCTGGGCCACATCATCATAAAATTCCTCAATTTCCTCATCCCTAACTATATAATATATAACTATATAATATGTATATATATATATATATATATATATATATATATATATATATATATATATATATATATATATATATATATATATATATATATATACAACTTTTTTATTTGAAATGATAAACTAGTACTTCCAAATAAGTAAGTTGGCCTACCATATGTCAGGTTTAAAAAAAAATACTCTGTATACATATAATTTCTTATATCAATAGTGGATTATTTAATATTAATTGGTTCGATTCCAGCGCTCGGATTGGTGCTTTTCTTGAATTCTTCTGTCCGTCTTATTTCCAACCCTACACACAAACATTAATAGTAAATGAGAAAATACTTTAAAAGATCGAATGCGCCAAAGCATAGTTAGCTCTTTGTGGGTTCTTTAATATGCCTTTGCGCCTCTGACCTCCTACTTACCCTTTTTATGGGCCACTGAATTGTTGTGCAGCGGTGTCTGGTGGTTTGGTTTTGTAGATAAATCGGGAAGTTTTAGATGGTACAGAGGGTTTTTTGGGGTGGTTGGTATTTATTAATACTCTTAATAATGTATCATAAAAATATATTTCACACAGCATGTTCAATTTTTGATCTAATTACCAAATGAGTACTTTAACTGAACAAATTCTTTAGTTCAAGAACTTTTTCATTCTTGACGACGTTACGCCAAAAATCTCATTCGATTTTTTTTGTATATTTGCACTCTTCGTAAACAACAGCTAGAGACTTTGAAGCTGTCTAGCAAAAGAGTGAATAATGAAAAACTTCTCAAACGAATGAATTTACATCCGGAAGAATAACCCTAGCATTACTATTATAATATAAACATTTTTATTAAAAATATTACAATTTTATTAAAATAAATATATTTATCAATAAATAGACGCTAATTCGACATTATTATTATAATTAACTTACATTTCAATATATAAAATTGATAATAAACATATTATCATGAGGGCGGTGCATGATAATTGTCTAAAAGCTGCACTAGGTTTTTTCGTAGTTTTGGGAGTTGCAGAAGTAGTAGTAGATAAAGATGAAGTTGAAATGGTAGAAGTGGTGGTAGTTGTTTTTGGAGTTGTAGAAGTGGTGGAAGTTGTTTTTGGAGTTGTTGGAGAAGTGGTGGTTGTTGTTTTTGGAGTTGTTGTAGAAGTGGTAGAAGTTGTTTTTGGAGTTATTGTGGAAGTGGTGGTAGATGTTTTAGAAGTGGTGGAAGTTGTTTTTGGAGTTGTTGTAGAAGTGGTAGAAGTTGTTTTTGGAGTTGTTGTGGAAGTGGTGGTAGTTGTTTTAGAAGTGGTGGAAGTTGTTGACGTGATTTTAGTTGTTTTTGGAGTTGTTGTGGAAGTGGTGGTAGTTGTTTTAGAAGTGGTGGAAGTTGTTTTTGGAGTTGTTGAAGTGATTTTAGTTGTTTTTGGAGTTGTTGTGGAAGTGGTGGTAGTTGTTTTAGAAGTGGTGGAAGTTGTTTTTGGAGTTGTTGAAGTGATTGTAGTTGTTTTTGGAGTTGTTGTGGAAGTGGTGGTAGTTGTTTTCGAAGTGGTGGAAGTTGTTTTTGGAGTTGTTGAAGTGATTGTAGTTGTTTTTGGAGTTGTTGTGGAAGTGGTGGTAGTTGTTTTAGAAGTGGTGGAAGTTGTTTTTGGAGTTGTTGAAGTGATTGTAGTTGTTTTTGGAGTTGTTGTAGTAGTTGTTGAAGTTGTAGTAGTTGTCGGAGTTATTTTTGAAGTAGTAGTACTGCTTACAGTACTGGTTTGAGTTGTTGAAGTTGTGGAAATACTAGATGAACTTGCTGAAGCTGTCGATGCAGCCGTAGAACTGATAGTGCTGGATGCTGTCGAACCAGTTGACGATATCGATTCGTCATTAACCATTTTAACATTGGCGTTTCGAAGAAACTGTTTCGCTCTATACGTAGAACACGATATAACAGTCGAATACTCCTTTGTATAATATTCGCATGATTTATTTTCATCATCAATACATTTTACAATATCTCTCGTTCCATCACCTGCAATTACAAATATTTTTAATTCTTAATGTTATAAAAACTGTTTCTCTTTACTTACCCACATCATATGTTATTAGCAAACAGCCACTGGTACAGGTGCATTGGGAAATAGAGTACGACTCGTCTAAAAATGTGAAAGTATTTTTTTTTAATCTAGCACTAATTCTGAATTTTTATCTTAATTTTTATACTGAATTCAGAATGTTTTCAAACGCAATTCTAGAACATTCTATATTCAGTACATAATTCAATGGTAAATAATTATATATTTATATATAACAATCGTAATAAAAAAAGAGTTATTAAAATTTCAGCAAGAGAAATTTGAATAAATAGCAATCAGAACTTACAAGTATGAAAAATCCTAATTTAAAGAGTATTAACATGATATGAAATAATCTTGAATGATATAATGGCAACCTTAAACCAGCAGATGATACGAGGCTAGAGTAAACAGTCAGATAACAGTTAAACAAAATATTGATTTTTTTTATCGAAAATCGCTTTATTTTTCAACGTAGTCTTTTTTCGCTGTGACTTATCGAATTTTGCAAAATAGTTCTCTGTTTCTAATTATCTTCAAGAAATAGAAATAAGTCAGTGGGTGCCAAGTTGGGAAAATAGGGTGGATGGGACATCAATTTACACCGTAAATTGGGCAATTTTGCTTTGAGGGCTTTGCAGTGGTGGCACGTGGGTTTTTAAAGTGGGAGGGCGTAGAAGAAAATAGTGCTGCTGAAGATTTTTTTTTGCTTTCCCCTTCTTCCTATTTACTTTTCGTGCTATTGAAACCCTGTACAGGAGGTGAACCAGAAAAATGAGTTAAAGAAAAGAAACTGAACGATAAATGCTGGCTGGAGGGGCAGCGCCCCAACGCCCTCCCTCATGAGCCGTCACTGGGGCTTTGTTTTATCAACCCTTCATGAAATTTGACCAATAACGCAGGATACCACTCTCCTATGATCGTCTTTCGCTTTTTTTAAATAGTCAATGAAGATAATACCTTTCAAATCTTAGAAAACAGAGACCATGACCTTTCCGGTTCATGGAATTGTCTTCTTCTTCATTGGAATAAGTTTCCCAGGTAAATTCCATTGTTTTAACTGTTCCTTCGTTTCAAGTGTATAGTGATGAATCTAAGTTTAATCAAAGGTTAAGAATCACCACAGAAACTCTGTTTGATTGTGCTTATACATATCTAAATAATACGGTGAAGTAGTTACTCAATTTCGGTGGATCCACATTGAATCACCGCAGCACCCATAGCGCTGACAACTTTCTCATACCTAAATGTTCACGAAGAATGTTCCATACGCCTTCGTCCAAAATGTTTATTATCTCAACAAACAATCTCTGGATTGTTGGCCTATCATAGATTTTACTGACCATTTTTCTCAATAGTGTCCTCAAAGGGATGTCCTGAGCATGAAGCGTGATGACACTCGTGATGGTCAGGAAAACACTTATGAATCATAAAGTGTGAAGGAGCAGAGTCTCATACTAGTGCCTCAGCGTTTCTTCGATTTAATCAATACACAAAATTCGCTTTGTTTCATGATTGCAAGAATATCGAATATATTTACTTTAAAAGACTTTTTAAGAAATTAATGGAGTGTTACTAGAAAGTAAGCCACTTTTCAGTAAAAATTTCAAAACCTGTATGACTTTTTAGAAGACTGAATGTTTGTAAGAATGTTTGTAAGAAGGTTCGTTTATGAATACAAATAACACTAAACTTATATAGGCCAGATTATATCAGAATAAGGCATTTGAGATAGGGTGTTGTCTCCGAATGCTTGGGCACTTATACTGGTCAATGCTCTCTACAATTTGCGACCATCACATCCAGGAATATTTTGCTTATTCAGTGCCAAAAATCCAGGGAAAAACAGAACGCAATATATCAAGAGACTTAACTCAAGATCACAACTACAGAACTCATTGAGGGAAGCTGATGAAATTGAAATCACGACATATCAGGTATTCTCATACGACAGAAAAAAGAAAATTAGCTGTTATAAATAACCAGGAAAGTCAGTGAGGCCCACGAGAAATCTTGTGTTGTCGAATAATATAAATATTAGTAACTTAAGACTTGTTAGAAGTGTGAACAATAATAGGACCTAAATGCATATGAAAGTATTCAAGTAGTAAAATATAAGAAAACTATGAATCAAAATAAGGGACCTATTGTACGTAGTTAACTTTTTGAATTATTAATGTTGTTTTAACTTCACGATTCGTGGTTTTTACAAGCTTCATTAGGTACGGTTATTATATAAATAGATCATAATATAGTTTTAGAATTAGATTAAACCACCTCCTGATGATGCTAGCGAAACGAGCGTCGAGAAATTTAAAATAAGTAATTTGGAGTTTACTGGTAAATCTCTTTGAGTTTAGTTAGCCGTTACATTGAGAGCAATCAGATTGAATGATGTTTTGCCCTTGTAGATATTAATTTTAAATCTTTGAAATAACTTTGTGTGGAGCAGGATGACCGATTTTATTAAGAATAGAAGTAAAAAACATTGTTATGGAGAAAACGTCTACAATTTAACTAAATCTTAATTTGGTAATGAATATTTATTTAATAACTGAAAGAGTTTTTTTTTATTACTTACATTCATTTGCTAGCACCAAAACGAGAAAGAAAACTTTAGCGAACATTATTAATATCTCAATTCTTCACCACTATACAAAAAAAAATATATATTTTACACGTTCACTGATTGGACGTGGCAAAACAATGATACGGTTTTCAGGCAATCAATTTATTTAATACTATTCTTTATAGATAATAAATTATAGATCGGAAGTAGAGAGAGAACAATCGTAATCGAGAAGGATAAGATTTTTTTGTTGCTGACCAATAGGAGACAGTTTTGATTATTTTTATCAAAGAATGATTTAAATTAGATCTAAAGTAAAAAATATTTCTAGAAATAGACATTAATACACTATTGCCCGAAAAAGGTGCTCCATTTGAATTCTTTTTCTTAAATTTTTGGGTATTATAATCAGGAGTATTTGATAATAAAATGTTGATAGAGGACTGAGAGTTTCATAGACATGACTTTACGTGATAATTAGAACAAATCTAAATACAAATACTGGTTTCACTGTGTACATCAAAAGACAAAATTTTATTGATATCATTTTAACAGGTATCACTGTATCACGGTATCACCGTGCACGTAGTACTGCAATAGCAGTTCGCTGTCTTAAAGCTGTCTTGTTAGCTGTCTTTGTTTCCAAACATTGTATTTCAACCAGGTATATATATATATATATATATATATATATATATATATATATATATATATATATATATATATATATATACATATATATGATCGAAAAATTGTGAACTGGGCCCGTGAAGAAAGTATTAAAAAGCTAAGGAAGTTCACCCGTGCTCCACGTCGTGCTTTGCCATTCCTTCATCCACCATCCAAAGCGCCAGTCAAGACCGGTTTCTGATCTTAAGCCGTCATCAGTGTTTCGATCATACCTGGTATTTACCCGAGCTAAGACGGGTCACGAACGGTTTCATACAGTCTGACTGCTGCGACCGTTTACAGCAGGATGGCGTGGCTGCATGTGATTGCAGCCTCCATTCGACATGGCCAATTTAAATGGTCATGGCTTTAGTCGTTCCTTCATCCGCTTTTCAGGTGTCCAGCTTGAGCCCAACTGATGACGGCTTAAGGCCAGAAACCGGTCTTGGGAGACGCTTGCTGGCGCTTTGGATGGTGGATGAAGGAATGGCAAAGCACGACGTGGAGCACGGGTGAACTTCCTTAGCTTTTCAATATATATATATATATATATATATATATATATATATATATATATATATATATATATATATATATATATATATATATATATATATGTTGTCCGTTGTTGTCAGTTGTCTGCAGTTTTCTGTTGTTGTCTGTTGTCAGCTACTGTTGTCTCATTGGACGCAGTATATATCTACAGGGTGTCCCAGAATATGTGAGCAATCTCCTGGATTCAAATAAAAGCACAACAATACACACAGCTTAACAGGACAGCTTAAACCTTAAACTAAAAATAAGATAAAATTGAAGAGATTTACCACTACACACCAAATCACTTTTTTTTAACTTATCGACGCACGTTTCCCTAACCATTTTACGATCATCAGAGAAGTTAAAAAAAAGTGAGTTGGTGTTTAGTGGTAAATCTCTTCAAGTTTAATGTTTCACACCAAAGGTTCCAATAGAAGAATTGATAAAAAAAGTTCTCTTGGTCGACATCGATGAAATGAAGTGTTTCCGAAAGAAAACGTTTAATATGGTTTTTATTGAATAATTTTGTATGTCGGTTCAACATGAGCTTTGTCTAGACTTATGCATTTCCTAGCTCTAAAAATTGAAGATTGTTAGACCCTCCACAATGCCTCAAAATTAGATTTTATTTCGCGACAATGAAAATTAATCATTTCCAATAAGTTCTCTCGATTGTCTATTGGATTGGCATAGACTAAAGTTGTTAAATAGCCCCACAAAAAAAATAATGGATTTAGGTCAGGTGATCGAGGAGGCCTATCAATCGATTTTCGAAATTTCTGTTTAGGTGTTCCCGAACTACTAGACGAAAATGTGGAGGGGCCCCATCATACATGAACCACATATGACGTCGTATTGCCAGAGTTAGATCTTCTAACAGTTCTGGCAAATTGTTTTGAAGAAATTCCAAATAATGTTCTCCAGTTAACTTAATTCCTTAATTTAATAAGTCTGTTTAGCATATGTACCATATTGTTGTATTGATGCGACATAAGGCCATTCGCGAATTCAAGGTCCATCAGGCTGGAATTGAGAGTACTACCTTCGTCAATTTATATTTTGAAGACATAATGTCGCAGAACATTGAAGAGAAGAGGAAACAAGAGACACTGATACTTGACAAGACACACTGCTATGATCAAAAAGTAAGGTACATTTCTGTTACAACTAACAACTTTGTTGTTACAACTATTTGTTGGATTGACTGTCGTTGGCACCAGACAGAAATTTCAAATCATTTCCGTTGTTAACTTAGATATTAATTCGGTAATTGAAATTTAACTTTAGTAATTGTTACAAATTTTTGTCGGCGATCATTTATACCTTCTTTTTTAACTTAACTTTAATTTCTTTATAACTTCCACATCAACCTATAAAAAATATATTACGAAAATCAACAAATTTGATCTGAATTATCGCCAATTAAGTATTAGAGTAGTACTACTAGAGTAGTACTACTAGAGTAGTACTACTAGAGTAGTACTACTAGAGTAGTAGTACTACAGTAACACTACTAAAGTAGTACTACTAGAGTAATACTACTATAGACGAAACGTCGAAATTTATGGCAAAATAATTCATGATGTTTACATTACGGTAACTTTATATCGCACACAGCAATAATTATTAGTCAATTTTTCGCTAAACATCAAATACATGCTGATCCGCAAGTACCATAATTACCAGATATGGCATCGTGTGACTTTTCTGGTCCCTCGATTGAAGAAACCACTCCGTGAACCACGTTTTGAGTTCATAGAAATTATTCAAGAGGGTTTGCTGGTCGTTTTAAAAGAAATACAAGAAACCGAGTATAAAAACTGCTTCGAGGATCGAAAAAACACATTGAAATAAGTAAAGGAGGCAAAATAAATTTAGATGGATAAATCGCTACTTTGTGTATTATTAAAAAAAATACTTTACTTTTTGGTCATATCTGTAGCTAAACGTTCTGGAATATCACTCGACATATGTTAATCGATATTAAAGCCTGAAAATGTATAAATTATGTACCTCTGCGTTGCAATATAAAATATAATTCAGACCTTTAATGTTAAAGTTATTTTACATGTTATTAATGATAACTTCTAGTGATAAAAATATAAATTATGATACATAACATTTTGGTTTTTCCAAACTGTTTCAGTTAAGCATTATACTTAACAAATATACTGACTGACATATATATGAAAAGACTCAGTATACTTCGAAATATCAAGATATTTTGAAATATACTTCCTAAACCCGAAAAAATGGCTCGCTAGTCGAATATTCACTGCAAATAATGAGACCGAAGCTGAATGGCAGAACGAAACTTATGGCAGAGTTGGAGCGAACATACACCGTACCTATCAGATTTAGCTTCCAGTGATTACTTACCATTTCCTAATCAGAAAAAAATGGATCGCCGGGGGAAAATTAACAAATAATGGGGTCAAATCTCAAGTAAACACATATTAAAAAGTTGCCCAAAATGCAATAAATTACAATGCGACTACATTAAAGAAATCTCAAAAATCTTATGTTTTCTTTATCAGGGTGAGAACTTTTCAAGCGCTTCCGCAAATAGCAAATGTTACGTAACATTTTAAAAAGATCTTATGAGTCTACACTTTATCTTTTACGTCTGTGTTATTACATTACACAGGCCTACAAGGAATAAACATTTCTTTTTTGGTGATATGATATCAGTTTTTCTCTATCTACTCAATTTTTTTTTTGTTAGATACACCCACTTATCTATCAATTTTTTCTCAATTCAATATATTCAAGCATGGGTGTTTTAAAAGTGTTATACAAGGATTGGTTCCTGTATATTTGCTCTATTCTCAGTCTGTCGTTGAGTTAGTTTCAGGAAAGTCCACCAGATGGCATGAACATTGCCTTTCCGGTAACTGAAGTGATCTTCAACGCTTGAACTAGAGTTGAGATTAGTTTGTGAGTTCTCGCCGTGTGGGGTATATTGAAGTTAGCCTCGCGTGATATTTGTGTTTAGGAGAGTTGTTATAAAGTTAGCCTAAACGATTTTTCAAAAATATAATAACAAACATGATCGTTTGAAACAACATGATCGGAATGAAACAATATCGTTTGATGACCAATTAACACGAGGGCTAAAGAAGTCTAAAATTCGGTCTACAGATCGTTTAGAGAAAACCAAAAAATCAACTCGATGACTATTATTTCTGTCTAGTAATATATTACTGGAATCAATTAAAACAAGCGTAGCAACTGGACTTATCCTGATTGAGTCTTTACAAGACGCCCGGTATTCTCACTCAGAGGAAGTACCGATCCCAACGTTTGACCAGCTACCAGAGTTCTGTGAGAACGAGTATCGTCCCTCATCGATGACTGTTTCCTGTATTTTTATACAGAATAATATTTGTATAATATAATAATAAAAATGCCATGTTTCATTTTTCTATTTGACCTATGGATTTAACTTAAGATAGTGTATGGCTGAGAAGTTTGAACTCCTAAGCCAAAATTAATGTCATATTTGAATTCAGGGCATCAAATTCGTATGAAACCAGCTCCAAATACCCCGGCACCCAAAATAATTGATGGGCTGTGTTATAGACAAAAGACTCTTCATTTAATCCTGTAACCTACATGACTACTGATTTATTTAAACTTTCTAGGAACTAGAAACCAGAAACTTTCATGTTTTTAAGTTGAATTATTTAAAGGTGGTATCATTTGTTAAAAAAAATAATCTACTAAGTCTACTACATCAATTAAAACATTCAACAAATTTTCGTCATCCTAAGTTGGACGACTTTTAATGTTGCCTGTGTAATTGAATCTTTTCACCATTTTTGAAACTGTTGACTTAGTAATATTTTTACTAAGGTGTACTTCATTAAATACTTACAAACTTCAGCATAAGTGCGTTTTCTGTCAACGTATTCAACAATTTCAATTCAATTCTTTTTTTTTCGGTTAAATACATATTAATTCCATATAAAAATTGAGAGAAATTTGAAATTCACAAAATGGCGTTAACAGTTGTCAAGTGTAATCAAATACTTCATCTGTCATCCATTGTTTCATAGCCTACTAAATGAAAAATATATTTACCCCAAAACAGACCGAAAGACCTTTTAGCCATTTTTTAAAATCTATTTTGAAAAAAAAACCCTCAAAAAAATCATCTCGTTAAATTCAGAAAAAAATGCTCTTTATAACAATGCCAAATTCAAGTACTGTTGTCATTAAAAAAATTAAGTTAGTCTTGCATTTCAGATATGCAACAACAAAAAAAAAATTATACCTAAAAAGTAGTAAACATTTTCTGATGTTGTGTACAAAATTTCATTAAGTAATCTCAAAGCGTTCTCGAGATATTTCCATGCGTACTAGCGACCCTGTATATTTATTCTCCGCCAGCATGTTATCTATTCATACTGTAATTTTTAAATGTCAATGATATTAAAGTTTATTTAAATGTACAATATTTCTAATATTTGCAAGGTTTGTTTATAATTTTCAATAGTTTCAATTAATTGTTATCAATAGAATATTATCATTAGATTGTCAAAGGCCATTGAAATTATCAATGCTGCTTTTATACTAAGTAAATAAAGCGGAATGCGAATTTTGTTGGAATCCCTTTCTAACCAATTTTGCTTGAAGTTAAAAGCTCTACCTAAGAGTTTTAGTGTTTTATAGTATTTCATAGAACTTATTTCATGTACTTAGTTCTCGGCCGTTTTTGATTACCTTCGACATTTATTTATGAGAAAAGAAGTACAAAATTAATAGTCGAAGTAATCTCCCTCGCTTTTTATATACTTTCGCCACCTTTCGGGTAATTGTCGTATCCCAGATGAAACAAAAGCTTGGTGGTTTTTATGTGATGAAGCTTGTTCGATTTTCTCAAGAGATTTATTTTTTTCTTTATTTGGGATTTTCGCCACGATCTAAACCTCAAAAAATATTAAAAATATCTGTTCTTATGTAAATAAAGAATCATTGGGTAAAAACAAAAAACCAAACGGAGACAATTGCGAATGTGGCAAATTGTATATAGGTGAGACATCTAGACCGTTAGATGTTAGAATAAAACCTTCTTAGAAAGGGCGATTTTAAGAAATCTAGAATTTGTAGTAAACGCGCATAGGAATCGGGTCATAAAATCAATTGGAATAATTCCAAAACGGTATTAATAGAATCGGTAACACAAAACAGACATATGCGTGTTTTTCTATGTCACTGTGCCACTGTGCTTGGCTTTCATTGACTATGAAAAGACATTTGACTCAATATCAAAGCAAGTCATAATGGATACATTGCTTAATCAAGGGATAGATAGAGCCGATATAAACCTACTGAGATACATGCATGATGAAGCTACGACAGTTCAGATGGATGATCTTGAGGTTAAAATCAATATAGAACGGGATGTACGGCAGGGTGACTCAATATCGCCTGTTCTTTTCTCAGCCTGTCTTGAAGAGGTATTTCATAATCTGGATTGGGAAGAGGATGGAATAAAAATAAATGGTGCATACTTAAATCACCTTAGATGTGCAGATTATATCTTTCTCCTGTTAGAGATGAAGATGAAGACCCAGACCCAGATGAACTACAAAAACTTATACAAGAGCTGTAAAGAGCAGGAGAACCATTTAGCTTAAAAATAAACCCGAAAAAGAGTCAGTTTAAGTTCAACAAATTTGCTGAAAACTGAAGAATACCAATTTTTGGAAGCGATTTGGAGATGGTGGATCACTACATATATCTTGGATAACGGATTTCAATGGATGGTGATACCGCCCGGAAAGTGGTTAGGTGTGGCTGGCAGGTATATCGCAGGCTCAACATAGTGTTTAAGAACAAACTCCCACTTTGTCTGAAGAGAAAAGTTTTTGATCAGTGTGTGTTGCCTGTGCTGACATATGGAAGTGAAACATGGCCATCACATCACAATCAGTTTAAAGACTTCGGGATGCTTTTGGCTTTACAAAGCGGGACAGAAAGACCTACATATGGACCAGAGAACAGACATAAACACAGAGATCCAACCAGAGATGATGTACCTAGCCATTTTAGTGCAGTCGGCAAATAAATAAATATTTAAAATAAATAAATAAATAAATAAATTTAAAATAAATCTGAAATAAATAAATAAGTCTCTCAATAAATCAATTGATTCATTAGCAGAGAGAACTGTAGCGTAGGGTGAGTCAAAAAAAAACTAACCTACTGATCTGACCCTGGAGTTAATTTTTTAAACTCAAAAATTCAAATAAAAAAAGCAGAAATATGCACTTTTAGCTTCATCTGAGATGATTTTTTAGAAAAGTCATGTGTTTGTTCTTGTGAATGTCGACTAATGGAAATTTCTGGGTCTTCAGCAACACTTTCACGTACCAAATCAATATGCTCTTGTGAACGACCACCACGACTATTATATATTGCCATTTTATCTTCTACCGAACCAGTTTCTTGTAATTTTTGAACGATTCGATTGATATTGATTTCATATGGATAATTATGCAAACCGTAAATATCGCGTGTAATTTTCTGAAAACATTTTTCATTGAACTCCCATTTGTATAAAATAATTCAACAATTTTACCGCGTTGTAGAGTGTACGACTCCATTTTTATAAATGTCATACATTACACTTCTAATTGAGACTACACCTAGGCAAATTCGCAACGCCATCTGTGTTCTATTCAAGAATTTAAAAAACCGCTCAATTTGAAAGACCTGTGCTAGACCTGACCTATAGTGCGATCAGCTTTTGAAGAAGTCGAAAAATCCCTAGTGACTTTATCACACCACAACCAGAAACTTTTTTTGTTCTTGGATTGAACAGTTGCCTGAAAGGTGGTGAAAGTTTATTGAAAGCTGGGAGATTACTTGCAAGATTGGGCTTTCATTACTTTTTTCATAAATAAATGTTAAAAAAGGCCGGAAACTAAGTTGAGGACCTGTTAATTAAGATTATTTTTTTGTTCAACTACAAGGTGTAATAGTAAAATATCTCTATTACTTATACTATGATTTAATCCCCTTATTCATTGTTGATCAAACAAAAATAATTGTTTGATTTCTTAATCAAACCATTTATTATTTATCTGTTGAGATTCGATATTATAATAAATACCTTTATTAAATCTAAGCTAAATATACGCCAACGCTTACATATATCTTGTTCAGATTAACATTTTTCGTTGGGTGTACCCGAATTAAATTTATTGTTTTTCTCGTATTTTATCTTATCTCTATTTTGAAACTTCCTAATCAGGTTTTATTTGAACCTTACCCTTATTCATTCAGATTGGCATGATTGTTGTTGTTCAAAATGTTGATGCATTGTTATTTAAGTAGATTTTGGAGATAAGCCTTGAAAATCACTCTTGATATATATGTCAATATTGTTCTATCTAAACAACTATAAAGATTTATATTAATAATTTTCTCTACTATTTCTCGTGAGATGTTTCGGTAAACACAAATTGTTTGATTAGGTTTTGGAAATAAGTTTAAAATTGCGATCAAATATTCTAAAAGGTTATCCAAATGAGACACAATGATAACTAACAAGTGATTACATTATAATTTCTATCAAAAAAATCACCTTTTCAGATGGAGTACATTATTAAATTGATGACTATGTTAATAAACAAAATTGCCGCATTTGGGGTGAGGAATATCCACGATTGATTTATGAGAAACCTTTATATCCTAAACGAGTCACTGTTTGGTGTGCATTACAGTCAGGAGGTGTAAATGGTATTTCTTTTAGAATGCTGCTGGTGAAGCTGTAACTGTGAATGGTGTTCGATATCGTGAGACGATAACTGAATTTTTGTGGGCTGAATTCAATAATATTGATCTGCACGATATGTGGTTCCAACAGAATGGCGCTATACCCCACTCTGCTAATGAAAAAGTTAATTTATTGAGAGAAAAATTTCCTGGACCAGTTATTGCAAGAAACGGTGATGTTAATTGGCCATCAAGATCATATGATTTGACACTGTTGGACTATTTTCTTTTAGGGTTACATGGAATGCCAGGTCTATAACAATCCGCAATCGATTCCTAAACTAAAGGATAAAATGATTCGAGTCATTGGTGAGATAGCGTCACAAAATGTCATTCAAAATTTTGACAAAAGAGTGGACGTCTGTAAAGCTGCAAAAGGTGATCATTTGGCAGATATTGTGTTTCGTATTTAAATGTAACACACTATGCTTCAATTACACAGGTTAAAAAAATTAAACTTTTTTGAGGTAAGATTGATGAAAATAGGTGTATATGAACTCCTAAATCCGAAAATGATAAACTAATTACTGTAACACATAGTACAGTTTTTTTTATCACAGGAGGTCGGTGGTGGGGAAAAAAAAGATGACGACATATTTTTACAATCTAAAATTTATTTAATATAAACATGTAAAACGTATTAAATCTATACAAAAATCTCATGTAATAACATGAGATGTTATACAGCGACAAAAACATTAACTTTTTCCCCTTGTGTTCTGTAGCATCATCTCTTTTTAGAAGCCAGCAATAGTCGCCCAACCTAGACGGGTACATCGTCCTTGGTATCAAGTCGCTTCCATCGTCCTGATGAAACCTCTCTCCTTGTTCGTCGCTTACTGCATTCAAATTTTCCGGGAAAAATCCAAATGAGAGTGTAAAAAATTAATTTTTAAGGATATGCACCACCCTAGTTTTATATAGGCTTTCAAGAGTTTATGAGGTCTTTATAGTTTTCATCTTTGTTGTTGCCCCGAAATCCTTTCACTACACTTACAAAACACTTCTAAGCTGACAATTCCTTTTCATTTAATTTTCCTTGAAAAAGGGAATCCTTCCTTGAAAAAAGGAATATTTGAGGTCCAATAAATATGTCCTTCTTTTAGTACTGCTTAAATCCTTCTTTTAGTACTGCATCACTTAATCGAAGAACTATTTCTTTTAGGTAGGTTCTCTCCACATCATAGGAACAGCAAACGACATAGAATTTTTCTTGCGATGCATCCACTGCACTAAGTTTACCTGACAACTCACACAGCAAACATGAGGAGCCCAACTTTTATCTTGGTCTCCAATTTGGCACTTAAGATATAAAAGATTTTTAACTTCCTCGGATATAGATCTAGTTTACGACTTTAAAATAAATCGGTCGGTAAAAGTTCGTAGAATACTGTGGAAATCCCCCTTCTACGGTCTTGTAGTAACACCTACATTATTCAGTTCAAACTCAGGTACAAATAATTTCAATGATTCCATGATATAATGGAGGAGCAGCTACTTGAAAATGGGAAGTGATAGGCCATTTCTGTGAAAAGCTGCTTTAATAACTACAAAAATCATGTCGATCTGTGTTATAAATAAAAAGTTTTTTGAAATCAACGCAAATTCTGTGTTTTATTCAACACTTTAAAAAACCGCTCACTTTGAAAGACCCTTTATACATAGCAACAGCTTTTTGGTGTAGATATTTGGTTTTGTGGTTTGGCTGATGGCTCACCAGGATTAACCGTCGATTTTCGCTTCTTCGTATAGGGTCCGGCAAGGAGATATGGTGTTTTTGAAAAAAATGACACTCTCATTTTAAAACAAATATCAAAATGTATTTCATTTATACATTAGTGGTATATTTCCATTAAAGTATCATAACAGTCAGGTGCGAAAAATCACATCAGTTAGTGTGGCGTCCATTTTTGTCGAGGCATTCTTGTAGACGGGTAGCAAAATCGTGCATACTCCTTTCGAGCATGGTACGAAGAATCCTTTCAATTTCGCGCGTTATAATTTCGAAAAGAACTTCAAGAGTTCGCGGTTTGTGTATGTAAGCTTTGGATTCTAAGTAGTCCCATAAAAAGTAGTCACAAGCTGAAAAGTCTGGTGACCGAGGTTGCCGTTCCACATTCCCAGGAAACGAAATAAGGTGCCCAGAGAAATGTTCCCTTAAAAAAGCCATTGTGGCTCTTGACGTATGGCAAGTCGCCTCAACTTGTTGGATTCAAAGTGTATTGAAGTTAATACGTCGTCTTCTTAGTTCTGGCAGAAAATAATCACGCAACATGACGAGATAGCGATCTGTGTTAACAGGCACTGTTTGTCCGTTTTCACGAAAAAAATACGGTCCAATAATGAAAGTTCGAGATACGGCACACCAAAGTTACTCTCTCGGAGTGCAGAGGTTCATCATGTAGTTCTCGGATGCCCAGTATCGAAACTTCTGTTTGTTTAGCATCTCTGATAAATGAAATTGGGCCTCGTCACTCATGAACAAAACGATGTTGTCGTCTGGCAATTCCAACATCCTTTCTGCGAACCTACGCCGTCTCACAGTCATTTTGTTGCAACTTTTGGACAACCATACTTTTATACGGATGGAAATGAAGGTCCAAGTGTAAGATTCTGCGAATTGAATTGTCTGATATTTTAAGAGCGCGAGCGTAAAATATAGAGACCTATAATTATGTTGGGGGTTTAATAATTTTGAATTTTAGTAGAGTCTGTACAGGGTGCGGCAAGTTAAAGAGGTAAAGTGTATATATTCTCTGTATTTGAGTCTCTCTTCGCAACCTGCTCCTCTTGCCTGTGATGTTACTTTCCAGTATTTTTTTTAGATTCGATCCTCCTACATTCAAACAATATATCCTAGTCATCTTAATATTTGGCATTTACAATTCCTATGATGTTTAGCTTCTTTAAAGCTCTTTAAACATCTGGTTGGGTGCCTCTTAGGAGAGGTTTGGAGATGAGACCAACGTCTCAACTCTTTCACCTCCCAACAGCTTTCTTAGTGCCTGTCTTTCCCATACTCCCATCATTCTCTTTTGTCGTTCCTAGCGGCTATACCTCACATGTAAATGTAGCTACTGCTTTTATTACTGTTTTATAGATTGTTATCTTCAGATTGTAAGAGAGCGCCTTATGAGGGTAGTCCTAAAAGTACCCGACCAAACAAAGAAAACACAATAAATGGGAAAAATATCTTTATTTCTCTACATAGTCTCCTTTTAGCTCGATGCACTTTTCTCCCTGATTCCCTGATAAAAGTGAAAATCGTCGAGCTCCTCAAAATTGCCATCAACCGCAGACTCTACCTTTTCATTGTTGACAATAATGAATGTTGTGTTGTAAATCATGTTGAAAATAATCCGAAGAAGCTAAATCTGGCGAGTAGGGTGCAAGAGGGAGCAATTCGAACATTAACTCATTGATTTTGGCCATTGCGATTACGGATGTGTGAACTGATGCATTGTCTTGATGAAACAAAACTTATTTTTTCGCCAAATGCAGCCGTTTTTTCTTGAATTTATCACTCAAACGCTGCAATAAGTTCGCATAATACTCGCCGTTGATCGTTTTTCCTTTCTGAAGATAATCAATGAAAATTATCCCACGCGTATCCCAAAAAACGGACGCCATGACCTTGCCTGCAGACGGAACTTTCTTCACTTTCTTTAGAGCTGATTTTCCCCTTTCAGATCATTGTTTTAATTATTCCTTCGCTTCAGGTGTGAAATATTGGACTCATGTTTCATCCATGGTTATGAATGGCCGAAAAACCTCAGCTTTATTCCTGTGAAACTTCGCCAAATACTCCATTAAAATATCCTCACGAAGCTGTTTTTGTTTCATTGTGAGTAATCGCGGCACCCATTTTGCGCACAGCTTTTTCATGTCCAAATATTCAGTCAATATGCGATGTACAGCACTTTTTGAAACGCCTACAATGTCTGCTAGCTTGCCCACTTTCAGTCGGCGGTCATCCAATACATTTTGTGGATTTTCTTCACTATTTCTGATGTAGTCACCTCATTTGGTTGACCACTGCGATGTTCGTCTTGGCAGCTCGTACAGCCTCGTTTAAACACTGCCGCCCAGGAAGGAACAGCCTCCTCCAGAGTAGAATTTAGCTCCACTTTGATATCGGCTGGATTGATCACATAACGGGGACCAATTTTTTCCATGTTTACAAATTCACTGAGAGCGTTTACTATTAATGGCTGCCAAACAAATACTAAATACCGTAGCGTCGTCAAACTTCAAACTTAAGCTTTATAAGCTTGGTACTTTCTACTACAGTGCTTCTTTTCAAACAACAATCACCATCTATACGTCAAGTTGCGTACTTTTGGAACTACCATCATACTATGTAATAAATCTTTAAGAATGAAACCATAAGTGCTGAATATTATTGTAGTCAGCTTCATAGATTACATGTGTAATCTAATTAATCGAAAAAAGACTGAGGCTGGGAAGTACTTCCTCATCCACCGTATTCTCCTGATGCTGCACATCAGATTACCATCTTTTCGTATCTACGGAACACAAAACCGCACTCGAAAAATATTTTATTTTAAATCATCCTCATTTTATAAAAAGGGAATAGAAAGTTTGTGAGAGAGATGGGCGAAGATTGATGAATGAGTGGAACGATACATAACATGCATTCGCCTTTAAATTAGTAAAATGGATTCTTTGGAGAAACTGGTTCTGCACTAAAAATGAAGTATCCAGGCAAACATAAGACGATAAGAGCAGTTGTTTAGTTGCATTGAATAATTCAAAAAGAAGTTTATGACCCATAACACATCCAGGCAATGTTTGTTAAGAACAAGTTGATTCCATACATTTTTGTCATCAATTCCTGGTTCTTTTGCAAAGAGAATAAAAAATAATACCTTATCCACACTTTGTTTTTCGTTTCTTTCGATATTACAACAGCCACCGATGTTCATATATTCAACAAAGATCCTCAGAGTGATATTCAACGTTTTGAAAAATTGTAAAGAAAAACATTTCTGAAAATTATAAATCATCAGAATAAAGAAATTGTATAGATAGAATAATACATTTAATGATATTTAATTTAATAATATTTTTATGATCGGTTTATTGTAAATAATTATTTTGGTGTGCCAGCAAATAAACCACAAAATATCATTAAAGGGGAATTTTTTTTGTTTTATTGACACTGTAATAAATGAAGTCATATATACATATATTATATATATATATATATATATATATATATATATATATATATATATATATATATATATATATATATATATATATATATATATATATATATATATTGTACCAGATTTCAGTAGTCATAAGTATGCAATGTTATGAATTGATACATGTCATTTTGTTCTACTGACATTAACCTCAAAACTATACAAGTTACGTTCCGCCAAAATAAAAGCGTTATAGATTTATAATTTTTTGAAAATGTCGAGTTTTGTACCTGAAAACGTGCATTTGCGGCACGCATTACTTTTCTTGTTTCATCAAAAGAAAAAAGCCGCTGAAAGCCATCGTTTGCTGGTAGAGATTTACGGTGAACATGCTTCAACCATAAGAACATGTGAAACGTGGTTTCGACAATTCAAATGTAGTGATTTCAATGTTCAAGACAAAGAACGTCCTGGCAGGCCGAAAACGTTTGAAGATGCGGAACTATTGCACACACAATGCACCGTCTCAAACCAGTCAAGTTAGAGACGTCAAACAAGTGTTGAAATCACTTGGATGGGAAGTTTTATCGTACCTGCCGTACTCTCCAGACCTCGCTCCATTCGACAACCACCTCTTCGCATTGAAAGGTCACGCGCTGCAGAGCAGCACTTCGCCGATTTCGAGGAAGTTAAAAGATGGCTCGTTAAATGGTTTAGCTCAAATGAGAAACTATTCTTTTGGAATGACATCCATAAATTGCCTGAGAGATAAGCAAAATGTATAGAATCAAATGGCCAATACTTTGAATAAATACATTTTAACTATCCATTGTCAATAACGTGTTTTTAGCAAAAAACCTGAAAGGAATTTCCGACACACCTGGTGTGTGTGTGTGTGTGTGTGTGGGTGTGTCTATATATATATATCTCTCTAGAACCAGTTATATACAGTGTTTTAGATGGGGCTTCATCGGCAAAGGTCGAAGTGAGTTGATCGATGCACTGTTGAGAGAATCCACGTCGAATTCAGCGTTATGTCAAAGAAATTGTAGACCCCATTTATTATCCTACATTCGAACACTTCCAAATCCACTTTTCCAGCAGGATAATGCACGCCTACATTAGTTCAGCGGAGTGATTGTATAGATAAAATAATTTCCCACTAAAAAACATCGGAACAATCCTTCACAAGAAAGGTCGGAATTTTGTCCGGACCAGCCGTCAGCTTATTTTTTAATGTTCCTATTGCATACCTGAGGTCAGTATCATTGGGGTACGATAGGATATTTGGGTCTTCATATATATTTTTATCATTGACAGAATGATTATTCTCGAAGTTGGTATATATACTTTTAAATAAGTCGGCAAACAATTTACAATAGAGTAAGGGGAATCAGAGTGTTTATCATTCATCTACATACTTCCAGGAATGTGATGTATCCCTTGTACGTACCTACAAGTACTCTGTTGTATATGTATCCTACAATCTATGGTTATACAGTTAATGTACTGTTCATCCTCAACTAAAGTGTTTCCCTTCGATACGTGTTCGTTGTATTAAGGAAATTTTGAATTCGTTTCTGACTGATTTTGTTTTAATATCATTTTTGTAATAATTATGTTTACTTTTGATATCAAAATTTTATTAAAAGAGATTGAATAATATTTTTGTAGCACTGTAACGTACTTAATTCTTAATATTGTAACTCCTTTCAATAATTTTCTAAACTTGTTTGTTGTTTTCTAATTAATTTATTTACAATCTTCTTATTATAACCGTTCACTTCGGATACCTCCATAATTAATTTTAATTAATTGTTATAATTATCTTTGTTTAAAAGAAAATTGATTAATTTATTTACCATACAACTTAAGCTAGCCATCTTATTTCGGAAGCTATGATTCGATTCGTTTTTTTATAAAAATATCAAAATCAAATGTATTTGTATTGTTTCTACTGACTAAAACATCCAGAAATGGTAAACTATCATTGTTTTCCAGTTCATGCGTGAATACTATGTTTTGGAGTTTACTATTAAAGGCTTAATTAAATCATCTAAGTTTTCATTTTTCGAATGGAATATGGCAAAAACGTTATCCACATATCTTAACCATACATTCAGAATGTAAGTGAGTTCATCGTTCACCTCGGTTTCAAATGTACTCATGAACAAGTTAGCTAAAAACGGTGACAGAGGATTGCCCATTGCCGTTCCTTCTTGTTGTTTGTAAAACCTTTATTAAGCTGAAAACAATTTTGTTTCACACATAATCTTGTTAAGGAGATGTACTCCGAAACAATCTTGTTATTAAAACCGTCTAATTCGAGTAATTCCATCAGGCATTTCAAGATATGTGGAATCGAGACACTCAAAATCAACTACGATACGTCAATGGAAACCAAGGTTTCGTAGGTTGTAGATATGTGTTTTTGACATTTTCTATGAATTTTGTTGAGTTTATCACAAATCAGGAAGGTAGTTGGTTTGGTAAATTTTCAAATTCCATTGTTAACCATTTTGCTATGTTATATGTTGGAGAATCAATGGCTGATACAATTGGTCTCATTAACTTTCTTGGTTTATGAATTTTCGGTAAAGCATACAATCTTGTCGCTTTTGTGTAGCTGTAGCTTTTCAGAGAAGGAGAAATAAGGCTGTTAGAAGATTTCAATGTATCTCTGACTTCGTTAACAATTTTTGACAATGGATAACTGGATAATTGTTTATAGACCGACTTGAATTAATTTTTCAACGCGTTCAAACTAATCAGATTTGTACATTGTTATCTTATTTTCCTTATCTTAACTTTTCTTTGAAATATTTTTTGCAATTTTGCCTTTACATGACTCTCTGACGAAAGCTTTGAAAGACTCCGGTGTTTGACACCAGTTTCAATGCCGGTAAAGCAAACTTTTCAAAAGGATCAGAACAAAAATAAATTCATGGTAATACCGTTTGATGCCCAATTAACACGGGGGCTAGACAAAATTTAAAAAAAATTTGAAAATTAAGGTTATGTACAAACCATATATTAAATTAAGAGAAGCCCTGAGTAATCCAAAGGATAAAGTAGATCAACATGAAAAGTGGGGGATTTACGAAATTAGTTGTCAAGATTGTGATCGAAGGTATAGTGGGCAAACAAAAAGATTCATAATAACGAGATAACAAGAACACATTGTCCGCATTAGACATGGAAGAATGAAAAATCTTGTGTTGCCCAGCACGCAATGGAACATGACCACAATATAGATATTAGTAATTTAAGACTGGTTAAAAGGGTAAATTCATATGCATTTAGATGCATCTCAAAACATTCAATTAGAAAAATGTAGGAAAATCATGAATAAAGGGACAAAGGGACCTATTCCGTTCAGTCAACTTTTTCAATTATTAACGTAAGGCTCAGAAAACTTAACGGTTCATGATTTTTACACGCTGCATTAGGTAGGGTTATCATATAAATAGAAAGTTTAGTTTTAGAATTAGATTAAAACATCTCCTGATAATGCTAACATGGTTAGCGAGACGTGCGTGGAGAAGTTTAAAAAAGTGATTTGGTGTTTAGTTCTAAATCTCTTCGAGTTTAGTGTTTCATACCGAAGGTTCCAATAGAAGAATTGATGATTACGGTACACAATTGCTTGTAGAGTAGCTAGGGAATGAAAAAAGGTTGAAGAAATAAAAAAAAAATGTTCTATTAACAGTCTATATTTAAGGGATCAAGTTATAGTATAAGCAATATTGAACGCTTAGCATTTAGAAACCCTAACATTATATACACAAGTACTATTGAAAATCAAAATGGAGTACTAAAAATATTTTTTTTTACAATATATTGACCCATTCAATAAAGTGAAGTGATATTTAAGCATGTTGACAAACATGGAACCAGAAAAAGTGTATATAATAATTAGATATACGTCATATACTTTTGAAATTTCCCAGAATAAATATATTTCACATAATTTCTAGGAAAAAACTACTTATGTTTTGACTTCTTCTTCTTTCTCTTAGTTTTCTTATGTTTTTTACGTTTGCGATCCTTCTCCGAATCGCTCGAGTCACCGCTCGATTCCGAACTGCTACTACTACTGTCTTTCTTCTTCTTTTTCCTGTGCTTCTTGCGTTTCTTCTTCTTTCTCTCTTCTTCCGAACTAGAGCTGGACGACTCTGAACTACTGCTATCCTCGTCCGGCTCGCTTCTTCTCCCATCCTTGTTCTTTTTCGTGATTTTCTCGATTTCACTGTTCGCTTCATCGTCATGCAACTCTAAATCGTAATCAGGCTCAAAATTGGCCTCATCCAAAGTAGTTTTTCGTTTCTCTGTAGCCGATTTCGGTTTTTGGTCGTCCACCTCCGTATCTTTGACCTCTTCGTGTTTCTTGGTTTTCTCTTTTTCTCGTTTCGGCTTCCTGTCTTTGCGTTTTCGCTTGCGTTCTTCGCTATCGCTGCGCGTGGGCGATCTACGACGTTTGTCTCTGCGCTCGTCCGGTTTTTCCTTTTCACGGTCATCTTTTCTCGTACGTTTTGATCTGTCTGTGGTTTTTTCAATCTTCTCCCGCCGTTTGTCTCTATCGCGACTGTATTCGCGCTTTCTGGACTTGGAACGACGTCGCTCTTGTCTGCGATGATCTTGGATCTCGATACGGCGTTCTCTTCGTGAAAACGGAGACGGGCTTTTGCTTCTACGATTATCAACTAGAATTATTCTCGGATCTGGATCGTTCACTTTCACTCCAAGTCGATCTTTGACTGATAGCCGAGGTTTCTCGACGGGAACTTCAACCGTTTTAATTTCTTCAGCAACATCTTTTTTGTCGTCAGCGTACAGTTTTGCTCTATCACCGCTGATTTTTTTAATTTCGATTGGCCTGATGGAGTTGATCGCCCTGGCAAAAATGACGTTTTCAGCTCTTTTTAACACCTCGCTTGATACTTTGGCCGGTTTGATATCCATTTGATCTTTGGATTCTTTAGGACTACTTTGAATCTGACCCTCTTCGTCCACCTCCCACTTGGATTTCTCTGGAACTGGTGCCAGAATATCATTCTCTTCCAGTTTAATATCAGTGTCAGAGTGAAGTTCCAAAATGCCACTGTCTTCTTCTTCCAGTTCTTTATGAACCACCGGTTCATCTGCAACCTCGCCATCTTCAATGTCTCCTTCTGGTTCTTGATTTTCAACTGAAACATCCTCTTTAGATTCAGGAATAGAGTTCTCTTTTATGTTAGCGAAATCCTCAACTACTTCTTTGCGAACGTCTTTCTCTGGTATGACTTTATCGTAGAGATTCGGTGTGGTTATAACAGGCTTTTCTTCGTTTTGTGCTTTTATCCGTTCTTCCTCCTCTAGGATCCTTCTGGCCTCCTCAATTGCCTTTCGTTTGGCTTCTTCCCTGCGGGCCTCCTCTTCCCTTTTACGCTTCTCATCTTCGATAAATCTAAGCCGCCGCTCTTCTTTCTTCCGTTCTTCAGCCTGCTTTTTTAGCTCTCGCTGTTTCTCTTCTTCGTCTCGCGCTTTGCGTTCTTCGTTTTTTCTGTAGTCATCTCTAGTCATCTCTTTCTTGTTTCTGGACTTGTCATCAGTTTTCTTACGATCGTCACCATCATCCTCGTCATTTTCCCCTCTAGGTATGACTTGTTTAAATTCGTCCTTTTTATCTCTCCTATCTTTTTCAACTCGCTTATGATGTTTATCTTTCTTCTCTTTCTTTCGTTTCTTTTCTTCTTTTTTCTCTCTGTGCTTCTTTTTATCTTTTCCTCGTCTTTTATCGTCATCAGAATAATCTCTATTCCGTTCTCTGTCTCTATCTCTTTTCTTATCTTCTCTGGAATCAGAAGAAATTCTTCTACGTCTTGACGGTGTGCCGTCTTTGGATTTGGGACTGGGATTTCTCCATTTTTCCGGTGATAACGATCGAGACCTAGATTTTCTTTCATCCCTTCGTCTTGGCTTGTCTTTTTTGTCTTTTTCTTCATCTTTGGAGGCGGAGTATTTGTCTTTCTCCTTGTCTTTATGTTCGGGAGTCTTTCTGTCTCTGGTGAAGTCAGATACTGGGGGAGGTTCAGTTTCAAGGCCAGGTACGGGTGGTTGGTCAATACCTGGTGGAGCAATCTCTTCGAATTTCCTCTGCGGTGGGATATTCGGGATGTAGTCACGTGGTGGATACCTACACAAAGAAATATCGGGATTAGGTAATGCAGCGAGCAATTTTTCAATAAAGTCAAAAAAATACTGTAATATACTTGTATTAAATTTATTTGGTCCAATTAATAAAAAAAATGATGCCAATAATATATACTTTTAATCATGTTGGACTGATATACGCTTAATCTACAAAAACAGCGATAAAATCCGTAAAACTTTTTTTGACTCAACAATTCCAATTCCATTAACATCAGAAATATCTATTTTTAAAAGCCAGTGCGATAAAATGAATTAAGATGTTGACTTTGCTTTTATTGAAAAAATATTAAATTAGTACTGTAAAGAGCTGGTATTTATAAATTTTGTTGCCAATTTATTGGTAGAATAAAAGTAAAACTTAATTTAAAAATATATTTCCTTAAAATATTGAATCAAAATGTGTTGTGTGTTTCGCAAACCATATTAATTTTATTATTTAAATTATTTTCTGATGATGCTAGCATAGTTAACGAAACATACCTCCCGTACAGAAGACGGATATTTGATATTTTGTGGAAATACTTTTTTGGGTTAAATAAGAAAATCCTTAACCCCATTAATACAATTTTATACCACTGAAGAACTTCTTTTTCTCAGTCTTCTTTATCCAGAGTCATCTTCAACGTAAGCGATCTTCGGACGAAGCTTTTGAAGTTCTTTAGGAAGAAATAACAGAGACTCACGTCAGTAAAAAAAAACATTTATTTTTAGTTTTTAACAATAAGTTACAACAATTTAATGAAAATCACAGCCCAATAGTAAAAGTAATATCACAATAAATACATATATGGCTAGAAAAAATAAAACAAAAACAAGTTAATCCAAAAATAAAAACAGAAAAAAAAACTAATAGGTTGTTCGGAAAGTTCGTAGAGATTTTTCATTAGTTGCTACTTTAACGTTTGTCAAGAAAAATCTGTGTTGGAACAGTAATGTTTATTAACAGATTATTAATTCCTGTGATATTTACAATATTTATGTTTAGATTTCTTTTGATTTGGCTTCAGTTGGATAGCACGTTGATTTAAAGTGAAAATTCGATAATGATGCCTTTTTATTTCATAAATGGCAAAAACGCTGCCCAAACAAAAATCAAGATTTGTGCCGTTTACATAGAGAGCTCTGTTGGGGAGATCATGGTGTAAAAAGGGTTTGGTCGGTCCAGGGGTGGAGATTTTGACCTGGAGGACCGGCATCAATCAGGCTGTGCGTCCAGTACTGATGTCGATGAAATAGAAGCCATAATAGCCATAAAGATTCAGACCGTTTTTAGCCATCTAAAAAAATGGACACGTCTGTCGGTACGATGTGTAAGTCCCTCGTGAATCCGTCCCCCATTTCTGTGATAAACTGATAAAAGATTTAAAAGAATGATAAAAGTTATGCTTTGAAGAAAACCCAAAATTACCAAATTGGAAAGGCCCGACCACACGTTTCAGGGCACAGCAAAAATTATTGAGCTTTAATTGGGATATTTTGCCCCATCCACCTAACTCATCGGACATCGCACCCTCAAACTACTATCTATTCCCCTCCATATAAAATTGTTTAAATGGCAAATCTTTCAAAATGAGTCATTCTCTTAAAAAAAAATCCAACGAACTTTCTGTATAACCCGATAAATCATTAGATATGTCATCAATAAAAATACATACACTATAATCTATACAACTAAACGGTGTATATTGTGTTGCATTAATCACTCTGTATAACATTTTTTTTACATACATAACAATATTTTTAAATAATTAGTTAATCTTCAATCAATCATCTATCGGACAGTTTCAAACTGATTGCGTAAAACTATAACGTATCACAAACTAAAAATAATATTCTCATATTTTTATAATAAAAAAAATGTTGATCTCAAACGCGTATTACGAGATAATCCCTTCATTGTAATTTACCGTTACTGAAGTGGCTTTGGAATTTCCCTAGAACCCTTTAAAATCATGACTTAACATACATGTATTCCATAAATACTAATATCCTGTGTAACTAAAAGCAGATACCACATGTCAAAACAGAACGAACCCCAAAATATTATTAAATCAGTCGAACTTATTTAAACAGTTATATGACTTATGGTTTTAATTACTAATTAAACGTACAATACGAATATCCCGCCATTTACTTATAACATTGAAATTGAAAAACACCTTAGGCCGCTTAATTTGAAGGCGTTACCAGAAGCCACGCCTTCAACAACAAAAGCCCCGCCCCGTAACTGTAAGCACCCCCCCCCCCCCCCAAACAAACAGATTAGGTAACCTTGCGTTGTCCTGAAGCAAAAATGCGTTGTCCTGAAGCAAAAATGCGTTGTCCTGAAGCAAAAATGCGTTGTCCTGAAGCAAAAATGCGTTGTCCTTTTTCCCTGGCCAATATAAGGTATTTTCTCCTCCAGAGTATTATTATCACCAATCAGTACTGTTAGTACAACAATCAGTTGCATGCATGGATTTGGTTTGGTTTGTCTGGTTGATGGCTCACCAGGATAAACTCACGATTTTCACAGAGGATCCACTTTTCATCACAGGTCACAATCTTATAGAGGAAAATCTTTTCCTGAATGTGAAGAGGAATGACACATCAAAACGTCTGTTCTTATTCTCAGCTGTGAGTTCGTAGGGGACCGAACGACTCTCCTTTTTGAAATTCTCCTAGCTTGTATAAATGTTTATAAATGGTCTGCGGTGATATTTCAAGTCCCTATCCGAGCTCTAGCAGTGTACAAGGATTTTCATCCAGCAATTGTTCATTCTCCAATTTTCTGGGCTGTTTTGGATTATTTGAGTCAAAATTTCCAGTTCGAAATTTCTGGAACCACTTCCTGTGTCTGTCCTGTCCTGATCTTCAGCAGCATTTTTTCTTTCACCTCGACGAATCACCAGGGTAGGTGCGTCCTAAGGGTACTCAATTCCTTAATATAAGTGAACGTTTAGGGACCAGTTTAAAATTTCCAAGCACTCCCGCTTCAAATGAGACATCGTATTGAACGGAGGTTTGATCCAAGTCAAGGCCACGCCTTCTGTAGACCCTACTAGGCGAGTCTTAAATAAAGGAAAATCCCCGATTTGGGATTCAATTTTAGGAGCCAAGGATCAGCTTAAAAACAACTTAAAAAAAGGGAAATTACCAAATCTCGTCTTGGGATTATTTTTATTCGTTCTTATATTTCGATATGTAGTATCTGCTTTAAAAATTTCATATTAGAAGAAATTTCCTAAATTCGTAACGGATCTACATAAAAAAAACAATAAATAAACACCTAATCTAAAAGCAACGCTTGTAGATCCAAATTTTGTACAATTAATGCTTCAAAAACATCTTCATATTAAACTTCGATCCGGCCGACGTCAAGATCAAACAGCAAAAATCACCAAAATCCCTTAAAAACGTACTCACAAATAACCTATACCTGTTCTGATAATTTTGTTGTCCTTGTTGCTCGTGGGACGGCGGGTAATAAGGCTCTCTCTGTCCCGTCCACGGCGGCTGCGCCGGCGGTGGACCTCTGGCTCCGCCCCTCACTCCTCGGTCATAGTCTCGGTCGCGGTCCTCATAGTAACGATCTCTACTGTCACCCCGGCGACCTCTCGGCTTTTCTCGGAATCCGCTTCGGTCGTAGTCGTTACGATCACGATCGTTGCGCCTCCTGTAATATAAAATGGAAAATTATCAATGAAAGTTATTGTAGTTGGTGATTGAGTGGATTAATGATAAACAAACATTCTCATATAACATTAACCATAAAACATCAATTGTTTGCTGATAATTGCTTATACCAGAAATTAGGGGAAATAAAATTTTTTAAATTCCTGACAGTTCTGTAATGTGAAGTAAAGCTAATAGAGACTAGAAAAAAAATAATGTAGCAACAAAATATTTAGTAATTGTCTTTTCGAATACATAGGTTATCATAAAAGTAAAGGAAAATTTAAGGTGATATGCAAACACCGAGCCCTTTACGCAACCAAAACTTCATCAAATTTTATTTTATTTTATTTATACCTATGCCTATCTACAGCTCCATCACGCCCATTAAAGAATACTCGTTTTTTTTGCTTATTTTGCGTACAAACGATGCTAATAAATGTAGTAAAGTTGATTTTTTTGTGTCAGTAATTATGCAGGAAAAACAATAGATATTGTCATAGTATTGTGTATAGTCTCAAGATTTTTTTCTACTCTATTCATGTAAATGAATATCGAATAAAATCGAAAATAATGAAGTTGTTGTAAAAAACGATCCTAACCCAGAAACTACAAAAGATATAAATATTTGTAGTAGTACGCATATATTTGTAGTGACTGTTATATTTTTGTTATAATTGGAAACAAAAGAACCAGCTGATCAAAAAATGATTATAATTAAAAAGGTTAAGAAATTAAACCGCTTGTAGCTTCGTAAACTAGTATATATATATATATATATATATATATATATATATATATATATATATATATATATATATATATATATATATATATATATATATATATATATATATATATATCATCATCATCATCATCATCATCATCATCATCATCAGCCCGTATCGATCCACTGCAGGATGAAGGCCTCTTCAGCATGCTTCCAACCTTCACGGTCCTGGGCTTTCCTCTGCCACTCGGGTCCAATATACTTAACGATGTCATCAGTCCATCGTGCTTTCGGTCTTCTTCGCGGACGTTTGCGATCAAGCGGTATCCACTCCAGGATTGCCTTGGTCCATCTGTCGTCCCATCGCCTCGCTATATGGCCTGCCCATCTCCATTTCAACTGTTTTACTCTTCCAATGATGTCACAGACTTTTGTTTGTTCCCTGATCCATGCGCAGGACTTTCTGTCTCGTCTTGTAATGCCAAGCATACATCTTTCCATTCCCCTCTGTGCCACCCGAAGTTTTTGAATTGATTGCGATGTGAGTGTCCAGGTTTCACTTCCGTATGTCATAACGGGTAGAACGCACTGATCGAATACTTTTCTTTTCAGGCAAAGTGGGAGTCTGCTCTTAAACACTATGTTGAGCCTACCAAATGCCTGCCAGCCACATTGAACACGCCGTTCCACCTCCCGGGCGGTATTCCCTTCCATGGAAATCCTCTGCCCAAGATATACAAAGCTGTCCACAATCTCTAAATCCCTTCCTAAAACTGAAATTCTTCTGTCCTGAGCGAAGTTATTGAACATAACCTGACTCTTTTTCAGGTTTATTTTCAAGCCAAATGGTTCGCCAGCCCTTTGCAGTTCTTGTATGCGTCTTTGCAGCTCCTCTGGGTCTTGTGAAATGAGAATAATATCATCTGCAAATCTAAGATGATTTAAGTTTGCACCATTGATCTTTACCCCATCCTGTTCCCAATCCAGTTTACGGAATACTTCTTCAAGGCCAGCCGAGAAAAGAATAAGCGATATTGCGTCACCCTGCCGTACACCTCGTTCTATATTAATTCCCACTTCAAGATCATCAAGGTGAATTGTGGCTGTAGCTCCATCATATATCGATTCTAATAGGTTTACATAGGCTCTCTCTACACCTTGGCTAAGCAGTGCATCCATTATCGCATGCTTTGAGATGGAATCAAATGCTTTTTCGTAATCGATAAAAGCCAAGCACAGTGGCATGGTGTATCCGTTGTGCCTTTCTATGACCTGCTGTACAACCTGGATGTGATCCATTGTACTGAATCCACTTCTGAATCCTGCTTGTTCTCTTGGTTGTGCGTCATTCAGTTTTTTTAATATTCTTTTAGAAATTATCTTAGTGAAAACTTTGTACATCACTGATAGGAGGCTTATTGGACGGTAGTTCTTTAAATCTTCCTGTGCTCCTTTTTTATGTAAAAGGATCACTTCTGCATTTTTCCATAAGTCAGGTACTTTTTGTTCTTTGAGGCATTTTGAGTATAATTTTGCCAGTGTTTTATGTAACGTCCGCCCACCAGCTTTTAGCATTTCGACAGTTACACTATCCTATTTTATATATATACTATCTATTTTATATATATACCTATTTTATATATTACACTATCCTATTTTATATATATATATATATATATATATATATATATATATATATATATATATATATATATATATATATATATATATATGTATATATATATATATATATATATATATATATATATATATATATATATATATATATATATATATATATATATATATAGATATAGATATAGATTCTTACTTACATGCACATATGTATGTCAGTAAATAGGTCTTATAAGGCCTCCTAAAGCAAGGAACACAATCAGCTATCCAAAATCATGGATAGCATAGATTGATTGTTGATTGATTGGGGACATAATCTAACTAACATAATATTTAAAAGTGTAACAACACTCCCTTCAACAAGAGTTCCATTGAATGATTATTAACAATTTATAAACTACAAACGATTATATCGAATGTAGACCCTTCTGTCCATTTTACAGTTACATCCAGTTACAGAAAAAATTAACCTACAAACCATGGTATTGATTATGCCTGTGAAACATTGAAGTTGATAATGTTTCAGAAGCTTACTACAAACGATATATAAACTATAAACGATTATGTCGAGCGTAGATTCTTCTGACAATCTTCCAATGTCATAGATAGATTTTTCTGTAACTATATAAAATTACAAACAATTTCCATTAAGAAACGATTGACTCGACCCATTAAGAAACGATTGACTTGACACCTTACCCATCACAAACTCGTCACTGATACAGGTATAATGTTTTCAGTAGCAGATGTTCTATGACATTTGAAAATTGTCAGAAGAACCTACGCTCAATAATTTTTTTGTGGTGAATCGCAATTTAATTTAATTCACTGCAGTACATCAAGAGAATTTTGGTATTTCAATCACGTATACATACATACAAATATAACTAACGCCCAGTGGCGGCTCGTGGGTTTTTAAAGTGGGAGGGCGTAGAAGAAAATGGTGGTGCTGTAAAATTTTTTTGCTTTCCCCTACCTCCATTTTACTTTTCGTGCTAGTGCTATTGAAACCCTATACAGGAAGTGAACATGGAAAATTAATTTAAGGTAAGAAACTGAACGGAAATAAAATATGATAGTTTGCTCTGAAAAACTGTTTACTGTGATAAATACTGGAGGGGTAGCGCCCCAACGCCCTCCTTCATTATCCGCCACTGCTAACGACATCTTTTTCCCATTTGTCCCATTAATTTCTGCTCTTTTCAAATTCGATTAGAATAAAATTATTGATTATAAGAAAATTAATATTTGTTAAAAGTAAAGCAAAATGACTGTATTAGGTTCTTAACTTAATTCGGGGTAATTTTTGACTACTTTGACATTAATTTTGAAAAAACAGTAATAGAAAATTTATCTTCGAAGTAATCTCTCTCACATTCTGTACACACTCGCTACTTTTTAGGCAACTGTCCAATCTCAGATCGAAGTGGCTATCAACCAGGTCAAGTTGCCGGAATAAATTTAAATAATTAGTTAGTACCTACTATTTGGTAGAATACAATTTCATTCTTTGTTAACAATCCGAAGAAGGTATAGTGTAGCGAAAGGCTTTGTTTTAGAGAAAAATATAAGCGCAAATTAGACAACTTTGTTTTATTTATACAATTTAGTATGAATTTCCATCAAAAAAATACCGCAACCATCCTCAGTTTTCAGATTGTTTGATATATCTAGCAGTGCGTTGTCCTAAAGTAAAATAACTTCCCTATTTATTCCAAACCGTCACTAATAAAAATCTGCATTCTGATTGAAATATGTTCTGTAGTAGATGAAGCGCAGGAGCCAATAATTAAGTTGAGGACCTAATAATTACTTGATATTAATTTAGAAAAAGAGTACCAAGCTTTGGTAATATTGTAGCGTTCACAAATTCTTGATCGCTACAGGTAGCATTCGTAAATTGTTGATCACCACTGGTAGGTTTATTTCGGACAAATTCTTAACTGAAAGAGCTTCGGTATCGTTGGGACAAGACAAGACGATCTAACTCCAAATCTCCAGGTGAGCGGACGTTTTCGCGCCTTACCCTTCCGACCGAGAGGGTTTTACGACCCGGCAGCAGAGAATCCGATCAACAGACATCAGGCCATTGAACGACCACCTATTACAGAGCCCGACCATCGTGGAAACCTTACACCTTTTTGGTGCCACATGGCACAGTAACCGGTTGGTCAGATCGATATTATTTCGGGACCCCCGCATAGGGATACCGGACTGCCCGCAATCGTACTCAATGTTTTCGGACACCCAGTACCTTGACAGGCAAGGATAGACATCAGGAAATAAGGCCAGATAAACACTTTTATTACTTATACTTACACTTATATTTTTACTTATACTTATATTATTATATTTTATATATTATTATATTTTACTTATATTTTACTTATATTTTCATGTACCGTTAAGGATTGCAATTACCAGTTATTTTTCACAAATACATTATTACCATAATTTCTTATACTGATAATGGTCACGTTATCATCTTATATTTTGTACCTATTTGCCGTCTGACCATTCTTGGTTACCCTAGCGTTATATATCTATCTTTTTACTATTGTCAGAATAGAGGAAATAACCTCTAATTTATAAGTATAGGGACATAGAGACCAGCTGGTGTAATTCAGAGCTGTGTATTTGATTTTTGATTTCTTTCACGGTAAGGTTTGGAGAACCACCTTCCCTAAACCTTCCCGTGCCTTTTGTTTGATAGTTTTAGGTTATTCCTTTTTTTGTGTGTGCTTTGTGTCGTTCTTTTTTGAGTGTGCTTTTATAATATATATGTATAAAATTCTAGTAAACCGTTTTATTTAACATAGACCCCTTCCCGGTTCCAGGGTCTTTTCCGATATATGAAGTAACCGGGTGGCGCTCAACTTTTGTCGTGGCTTCATTCTGCCCTGGACCTTCTTCCCGGTGCTCCCGGCGAACAGCTGCCGTCGCTGTGATCTATATATTTTTTATTTTGTTTCAAAAGAGAAAATAATAGGTCACAATATCTCAGACATAATATAGTGTACAGAAATGTTCTTTTTTCTAATTCCTAATTCATTTAGTCTTTTTTTTAACTATTTCCATGAAAAACACTCTATCCTTTAATTAAAATCAAAGTACTAAAGAGAATTAATTAAGATTAATTAAATATGCCAACGGTAATTTCAATAAATACATACTTTCTGTGTATCTTATAATTAAAAATACGCTTTTCGTGCTTCGAAGTTATAAATACGAACAATCTCATTCTTAGACATATTTTTATATGTGTATGTAGCTGATATATGATCGAACTGGTATCACAATGACTGAGGTAGTCACAAAAATATCAGGTAACTCAAAAAAGTTTGCCCGATTTATATTAAAGTTCAAACTCTGAAATGTGCAAAAAGTCAATCGATGCAAATGTCCTAACAATCAACCTTTTTCTGATTTCGGAAATAACACATCACCCAATAAGTTCGTAGGAGGACTAATAAAACAACAACTTTTACAGAACATTGGTTCTAAGGCTTTTCTAATATTTCGATGCCGTTTTTGTAGAACGATTTATCTTCGGCCTCAAAATAGGCTGCTGTATGTGACCATGTTTCATTCGCTGCATCGTCGCCGCGTTGTTGTTTTTGATCGACTGAAAGCAAACGCGGTAACCACTTCGAACAGAGGTTTCTCACGGACAAATGATCATGTAAAATGGTGAGTACACCGCCTCTTACATCTTCAAAGTGTTAGCTATCTTACGTAACTTCAATTTACGATCGGTTAAATCTATTTTGCGGACTGTTTTTATGTTTTCTGGAATAACTGCCGAATTTGGGCGACCAGAGCGTTCAGCGTCATCGGTATTTGTACGGCCGCTTATAAGATCAGCAAAATACTTCTCTACCATTTGTACCGATGAAGCAGAATCCGAATAACACTTGTCAAGTTATTGCTTTGCTTGAACGATATTTTTTCCCATTCAAAAGCTCAAGAAACTCAGATATTTCCATTGTTTTCAAAATTATAGAAGTAGCATCATTAAAACCTCTGTAACTTGTGAACTATACCTCAGATTGTTGTGAAATTTTGACACGACTGAGAAAATTTGACACGCATCATTTGAAGGTTAGTACTTCCTAACAATCATAGGGATTTGTCAACAGTGGGGCCATCTATATGTCATCGTACGAACTTATTAAGTGATATGTTAGAAAATAGTCGCTGGTAGCTAAATTTGGAGAATATGGTGTATGAGGAATCAATACGAATCGTTTGATGCTATCCTAGCATTATCTTTGTTGATTTATGAAGTAGTACGTTATCTCGAAGAGATATAATTTTGTTTTCTTCGCTAAATGTAGTCGTTTCATTCAATTTGCTTAAAAATGCACAATAATACTTGTCAGCAATCGTTTTTGTTTTCACAAGATGGTGGAAAAGCAATATTTCATGTATATTCAGTAATTAATTGTGATTGTGATTTTTACAATGGATAAAAACATCGAACAATTTGTCTTAAATTTTGCATTGCAAATTGAATTTCGTGTGCCGAGTAACTGAAAATGTTGCAGGAGGCTTACGGTGAGTCGATTTTATCAAAAACACGTGAGAAACACGTGAGTGGTACACTGCATTCAAAAACGGTCGTGATGTAGTGGAAGATTTGCCTCGCTCTGGTCGACTATCAACGTCAATAACTGGTGTTAACATCGCTAAAGTGAAGGAAACGGTGACTGAAAATCGTCATTTTAGTTTGAGAGTGATAGCCGTTGATCTTTCTGTGTCCCACGAATCAATTCTTACCATTTTAAGCGATTGTTTGGGCATGAAACGCATTGCCGCTCGACTAGTGCCGAAAGACCTGAATTTTCTTCAGAAACTCAATCGCGTAAAGGTTTCTGAACACATGCTAGAACAAGTCAATTCCGACCCCACATTCAAAAAACGCATTGTAACTAGTGATGAGACATGGGTATACGAGTTTGACATGCAAACCAGTCAACAAGCTTCGGAATGGCGTCTTCCAACTGAACCGAAACCAAAAAAAAAAACACGTAAAAGTCGATCAAAAGTTAAAGTGACTGTTTTCTTTGATTATCGCGGTGTTGTACACTTGGAATATTTGCCAGAAAGTCAGACGGTAAATAAATAATATTGTCTGAGCGTTATGTGGCGTTTGAGAGAGCAAATTCGTCGAAAAAGGCCAGAAGGAAAGCGAACTCTTGGATTTTGCATCATGACAACGGGCCATCTTACAAGGCAATCATTGTCAACGAATTTCTGGGCAAAAACTCAACAAACACCATAGAACAACAACCGCATTCACCTGATATGGCTCCGGCTGACTTCTTTCTCTTTCCCAAAACTCAAATTATCACTTCGAGGCACCTATTTTCAGTCGATAGGGGAAGGGGCCTACTTTAATGGCGATACAATAAATTTGAATAAATAATAAACATTTTATTTTATTGATCAATTTCCGGTACTTTTTTGACATAATATATCAACCTATAGATCCATAACCTTCTTCCCATACGGTCCCCAGTATTCGTCTGAATCCAAGACACCGATAATTGAAATTTTAGAACAACCTTCCTGTTGGCTACCAGCGATTATTCTTTATACTTTATACTAAATAAATAGACCAATTTAGTTGGTGCAACTAGTCAATGATTGACAGCCCAAAAGGATTTTTTTCCCTGTAGTTTCGAAGTTGATGACCGATGATTTTTTAAAACTATTTCCGAAAGTTTTTGTACTATTTTTAACCGTGCAAACTTTTTTGGTACTATAGTTTCATACATGGTATAACTGATATCTTTTACAGATATTTCACCACTCAATCTTCATTAAAGCAGAAATTTTCCGCCTGGGAATCATAGGATTCTATCCAAACCAGTACAAATGCAAGCTGTTTATATATTTAGCAATGATAATAATATATTTGATCACATTTGCACAAATGTGGACTGTAATGGTCTTGACAATTCACTCCACTGATTTAACGGTAATATCTGAAATATTTCTCTTCTCGATGACCCAAGTATCCTTCATCAACAAACTAATATCTTTTCATTTAAAATTAAGAAACACCGCTGTCCTTGAAATAATGCTCTCTGAAGATATTTTCACTCAGGTTAGCTCGGACGAGTTAACCATCGTAAAAGACCACTTTGGAAAGTGTCAAAGAGTTCTTAATGTTTTCATTGTTTTATGTTTTGGAGTTGTTGTGTTTTATACGGTTTTTCCGGCAATCGACAAAGGCCAACCGGGAAAAAAGAATTATCCTTTCCCAGGAGAGTTTCCATTTAATCCTGACAATTATTATGTATGGATTTATTTTGGACAGATTCTAACCGTAGCTTCAAGCGCTTGGACCAATTCAGGTAAAATTTGAAGTATTTTTCAATAATCTGTATAACGAAGTATAAACGTTCAAAGTATCACCAAAAACTTGCTTTGCATAACTATTTGATTAAATGCAAGGTCACATTCGTTTCCGCGTTGTTCTGCACTCGTTCACTTGGGAACAAACCTGGATAACAATGAGAACAAGTTTCTAAAAATTACGTATCAAGATTACGCTAGTTTCGTTTCCGACTCGTATCCAAAAATCCGAGATTTGTGACCTTAAACGACACCTTCCTGAAACTGATAGTCATTTTCAATGCGCCTCAAAAAGTCAAGATTTGATAACGCACCGTTGCTTGAAATTGTTGTCACTCATTTTTAGAATGCACTAGAAAAATTCGGTTTACGTAAAGAATTGCTACAGATCACCAAGTGACTCTAGAAAGTTCAAACTCGTACTGAAGACGCCTCAGGTGTTGGCATACCCCCCTCCAAAAGTGAACCAGTCTCATTATTTTATTGACACGTCTCGTATACCAGGCCATTGAGGTTTATTAGTTCGACACTCCTAAATGGCATAAAAACGAGGGTTGCTACTTATGTATCTGGAATTGGCATCAATGGTGTTGCTATACGCCATCTGACATATACATTGTACAGTTTGACATTGTTGACTGTATATGTAGTCAAAACGTTTTGTTATACAGACGCTATTTTTGTTGTTCAGTGACAAAAATTTCATTTCGGTCATAAAATGGAATTAACTCTTGAGATGATTTACTACGACTTTCGACGTAGATTATTTCAACAACAGTGCATTGATCAACTCACTTCGACTTTTGGGCTGAAGCACCATCTAAAACCATCGTATATCACTGGTTTACTGAGTTCAATCGTGGCTGTCGTTCGCTCACGGGTGAATTTTTAAGAAGGTCGTCCAAAACCGGTTGTTGTCCCAGAAAACATCGATAGTGTGCGCGAACCGATGAAGCAAAATCGTCATGCGAGATAACGTGAGATTGAGGCATCCCTGGGCATTAGTTTGATCAGCATGCACAAGATTTTATATGAACATTTAGCCGTAATAAAGATTTGTGCACGTTGGATTCCGCATAATTTGACAATCCCTCAAAAACAAGGCTCGTGTCGATTGGTGTAAAGAAATGCTCAAAAAAATACAATCGTGGTGCGTCAAAACCCGTGTACTATCTACCCAGGTGAGGAATATTGGATCTATATGTATAAGCCAGAAAGTAAACAAGCAGTCGACTGTATGGGCCCTTCAAAATGACTCAAACCAAACAAAAGTTGTTCCGCAAAAAGTACTTGGAAGCAAATAGTCGCCTGTTTTTGCGCCACTAGAAAATCGCAAAACGGTCAATTCTAAATGGTACACAACCATTTGTTTTGCCAGAAGTTTATGAAGAAATAAGAAAAACCACTTCCCCATGACAACGCGAGATCTCACACATCGGTCCGAACAAATCAATATTTGACCGGTCAAAACATCGAATTAGTGGGTCATGCGCCGTACACTTCTGATTTGGCACACAAAGATTTATTTTCGTTCCCGTCCGTGAAGAATAAACCACGTGGTCAACAAGTTTTGACGCCAGAAGAAGCGATGCGTTCAAAAAACGAATGCGAATAGAAAAAGTGCTATGAAAATGGGTTCCAACCTATGCAAAAGTGTACCGATCATCGCGTATTCTGTCAAAAAAGTACAGAGAATTGATCATAGGCCTGCTTAAAGGAATTGTTAAAATTCTTTTCATCGTTAAGTTGGAACAACTGTCCTCTATACTGACGCGGAGTTTAAACGTCATCTGTCATTTAGTTTGTTTACAGTGCTCGATTTTGTCAGTTTATCTCAAGTCGAGCGGTCGAGATGTCGTGGAAGATTTACCTCTCTCTGGTCGGTTATTAACGTTAACTGTAGTTAACATCGCTAAAGTGAAATAAATTGTAATAACTGAAAATCGTCATTTAAGTTTGAGATAGATAGCCGCTGATTTTGCTGTGTCCCACGAATCAGTTCCTACCATTTTAAGCGATTGTTTGGACATGAAACGCGTTACCGCTCGACTAGTGTCGAAAGACTTGAATTTTCTTCTCAAACTCAATCGCGTTAACACCTCTGAAGACATGTTAGAACGAG
Source organism: Cosmopolites sordidus (assembly GCA_031761425.1). NCBI lineage: Eukaryota > Metazoa > Arthropoda > Insecta > Coleoptera > Curculionidae > Cosmopolites > Cosmopolites sordidus. The sequence goes on along the minus strand of JARFXV010000253.1, from coordinate 412,124 downwards.
TCAATTCCGACCCCACATTCATAAAACGCATTGTAACTGGTGATGAGACATGGGTCTACGAGTTTGACATGCAAGCCAGTCAACAAGCTTCGGAATGGCGCCTTCTAACTGATCCTAAACCGTCAAAACCACGTTAAAGTCGATCATAAGTTAAGGTGATGTTGACTGTTTTCTTTGATTATGGCGATGTCGTGTACTCGAAATGCTTGCCAGTGGTTATGCGTCGTGTGAGAATAAGGCCAGATTTCTGGAAAGGAAACTCTTGGATTTTGCATCACGACAACGCACCATCTCAATTTCTGACCAAAAACTCTACAAACACCATACCGGACAACCACCGTATGCATCTGATATATCTCCGGCCGACTTCTTTCTCTTTCTAAAACTCAAATTACCACTTCGAGGTACCCGTTTTTAGTCGATAGAAGACATAAAAGAGAATTCGCGGCAAGAACTGAAGTCGATTCCTAAAAATGCGTTTAAAAATGCTTTAACGATTGAATTCTTCTTTGATTTCGGAAGGGGCCTACTTTGAAGGCGATACAATAAATTTGGATAAATAACATACATTTTGTGTTTTATTTACCAATTCCCGGTGTCTCTTTTGACAGAATATATAAATAACATCCCTCATATATCTCTATATATAATTATCTATAAATAACATCCCTCATATATAAATAACATCCCCCAAAATATTTTGAAAAACTATCAAGTAACTTATATCCCTTAATTTGCATTTCTTCTGATTGCTCGTCGAGAAGTCCTGTATATTTGTCACTCCTGTTTCAGCGATTGATTGCTTGTTTCAAAAACACGTAATTATTGCAACGGTATTTTTCAAAATTCTTTGCCAAAGACTTAGAAGTCTGATGAAGAATACGTGCGGAAACAACGACACATTAATCGCTAAAAGAATAAAACGTTGCGTTATTTATTATAATGCAACGACAAGGTAAGTAACAGTTTAATATGCAAATATTAATTGTTATCATAATGATCTTTTCTTCATTTTACACTCACTCATGGGCATTGTCGATTTCAAAGATGAATCGAAAATATTGCTTATGTCGATATCAATCTCAGTCAAATGTGGTGGTCAACTGTATATTAGGTGTGGCAGTTAATAATCCTTTTTTAATAGATGGCGCTGGAAACAAGGGTTCAAACAAACTATTTTTTATCTTTCTCCCAAATTAAACGTGTTTTTTTTTTAAGAAAAAATTAAGAATTAGTCACCGCCACACCTGGCACCATATAATAGTCAATAAAATAAGTATAGGGTGCCGCAAAATAAAATACCTATTTTTGAAAAATTATACCATTTTAGTTCCTTATAGTTTTTAATGTGTATGGTTTTGGGCGTATGATATTTCATGTGTAATAAGATTACCAGGTATGTAAATATGAAACCGGAATTTTGTATAGAAAATACACGTTTATTGTATGAAAATGATAAAAATATTTTCTTCGAAATATTCCATCGCTAGTTATATATTCCACCTGTCTCATAATTTGTGGACGCCACGTCAAAAAAAAGCTGTTGCTCTTTTGGGGTAAACCAGTCATCGAGCCATTTTCGTAAGTGAAGCGTTGCTGAGCAAGTGCGTGTCCCATCGATGCAAATAAGTAGTAATCGGACGGAAGACAATGTCTGGTTGATGGAAGTGCATGGAAGTATTGATCTATTATGAGCTGCTAAATCCTGGGTGTAACCGTTAGTACTGAACGCTACAAATGAGTGATTTGAATCAATCTTTTTTGAAATTCGATTCTGGTCGTTTTTCACTTAAAGATTGATTCAAATCAATCATTTGTAGCGTTCAGTACTAACGGTTACACCAGGATTTAGCAGCTCATAATAGATCACATCCTTCTGATCCCATCAAACACAGAACATTGTCTTCCGTCCGCAGCGATTTGGCCTTGCAGGCAATATTGATGGTTCGCCTGGAGTTACCCATGATCTTTTACGCTTAGGATTCTCCCAATATATATATTTTTCATCGCCAGGCACAATTCGATAGAGAAATTACTTTCTTTTGTTTCTGGCGAGCAGCATTTCGCAAGTGGTTTTTCGGTTTTCCTGCTGTCTTTCATTGAATTCTTGTGGAATCCATTTTCCCATCTTCTAGATCTTTCCCATGGCTTTCAAACGTATAGAGACGGCTTCTCATGTCACATTTAATTGATACGCGAGTTATTGTTGCCTTTGAGCATGAGCCTCATCCAACAATGCTTGCAATTCGCTGTCTTCAAACTTTTTCGGTGGTCTTCCACGTTCTTCGTTCATCGTGTCAAAATCACCACTTTTGAATTTTTAAAATACTCAAAGATACTCATTTATCAAGAGCTTGCTCACAGTAAGCTTCGACAAGCATTGGATGTAATTCTGCAGCGATTTTCTTCAAATCTTAATAGAAAATGAATGCTGTCCGCAAATCGTAGTTTCTAGGCACAAAATTCGACATGTTCAACGTCATTACAAACTATGCTGTTGTATGAAACTTGTATTGTTTTGAGTTGGAAATCTTTGTCAGATATCAATGACGAAATGGCGCCAATGACGCGATTTGACAGCTAGGGCCATCAAGGGCTAAATTCCGATTTGATATTTACAGACCTGGTTTTATATATATATATATATATATATATATATATATATATATATATATATATATATATATATATATATATATATATATATATATATATATATATGATGTTTTTCTTAATCTTGTTATTTTATCTATAATGCTGGGATGATATCCATTATTCTTTGCGATATTTTTGATTATATTAAGTTCCTTTTCATAGCTGTCTTTTTTAAGTGGAATCGTTAGAAGTCTGTTGGTGATACTATGAAAGGTGGACATTTTTACTTCCCATGACTGATTTGAACTTACCTGAATAGTTGTATCAGTATACTGGGTTTTCTAAATATTTCGAATTCTAATTTATTGGGCGTTCTTATTATTTTTAAATATAAGAAATTAAATGATTATTCGTCCTTATTTCTATTTCCGTCCATATTCACTATTTAAATATTCAATAAATTAACCCAAAAATGTATGTGTCTTGTATAAGTACTGTCGATAAATAAATTGTTGTTTAGCCATGTATATTTCTGCCAGAAGAGGCTGCGAGGTCGAAACATCTCAAAGAATATCCTGAATATATGGTGAAACAAATAGCAAGTGTTCTAATCATAATCATTCTTATTTTTAACGTTTTTTTTTAAATATCTCACCAACCTATAATTATCAATAAAATGATTGTTTATATTCAGACTGAGCCATGTATACCTTTTAAATGCCCGGCATATTAATTCTGGAAAATTAATATTATTAAAATTGTCTTAAAAACAGCGTAAAAATGAGTTTAAATATAATACAGTGTCAATTATGTATCAATACTGGTCCGGGAAAATGTAATTAAAAGGAAATACCTGGCATTTTTTATAAATTATTTTTCGAAATATTCTCCTCTCGCTTCGATACATTTGTTATATCGATTTAACAGTAGTTCAAATGCGTGCTCCACCTCATTTTATGGAATAGCCTCTAAAGTACGCGTCATAGCTGTTTGGATGGTTTGAGTATCTTCAAAAAAAAACCCTTTCAACTTTAATTTCAACTTTGGCAACAAAGTGAAGTTACAAGAGACTAAATCTGGTGAATACGTTCTGGCGAATACGGTTCATCACACAGATTCGGTTTTGGACCAAAGTTTGATGCACAATTAATGATGTGACTTATCGCATTATCGTGCAACAAATTCCAGCTGCCTGGAACCCGATATTCTGGCCGAATACTGTGCATCAATCGTTTCAGGATTTCTAAGTAGTACTATCCAGTGACAGTTTGACCAATTGAAACGAACTCTTTGTGGATGATGCTTTTACTAGAAGACTAGAAGAAGAAAACAATGAACATTATGCTGATTTGTGAAGGAGTTTTTCGTTTTTTTTTGCTTGTGGTAAGTTTTTCGACTTCCATTCCGCACTTAGATGACATTGTAAAAACGGGACGAACTTTTGCATCAACCCAATAGCAATATGTTATGTTTTGTTCTACTTTCGAAGTAATTTACAGTGGTGACCAATAAAATAAGAGTGGCGGAGCCTTATTAATATACACAGTGCGTCCATTAAGTATCAGTACTTAAGATGTATCTCAGCAACCAGTCACGCCATCTATTGACGAGCAACGTCGTTTCAAAGCTTAAACATTCCTGGACTTAAGGAAACCTACTTTACCACGACATTTGTTGATTTTATGAAATCTTGTTTACAAGCCAAAAAAGTTTGATGTTCGAATAAAATCATAGAACAAAGGGATGTTATTAAATTTAACGCAAAACTCGGTAAAACTGCGTCGGAAACATTCCGGTTGATGCAGTAAGTGTACGGCGATAATTATGTAAGCTAAACAAATGTTTTTGTGTGGCAGAGGCTAGAGGATGTCAAACGTGATTGGGGGACCAATTTCAGCTCGCACTCCCGAAATGATTGAAAAAGTTCGCGATTTTGTAGCAAATGACCGCAGTTCTTCACTAAAAATGGTAGAAGAGCCTTTGAATATCGACAAAGAAACGATTCTACTCATTCTTCACAAGGATTTGGGTAAAACAAAGGTGTGTGCAAAGTTTGTTCCGCACACATTGACGGAGGCGTAGAAATCACTTCGTGTTAATTTATTCCAGCCGCCAGAAATGATCACAACTTCTTGAAATCAATTGTTACGGGGGATGCAACATGGTGCTTTCAGTACAATCCAGAAACTAAGCACCAAAGTGCAGAATGGAAGCCGAAAAACTTACCACAGGCAAAAAAAAAACCAAAAACTTTAAAAATCAAGGCAATGTTTTCTTCTTCTAGTCTTCTAGTAAAAACATCATCCACAAAGAGTTCGTTCCAATTGGTCAAACTGTCACCGGACAGTACTACTTAGAAGTCCTGAAACGATTGATTCACAGAATTCGTCACATTCAGCCACAATATAGCGATCCAGGCAGCTAGGATTTGTTGCACGATAATGCGCCAAGTCATACATCATTAATTATGCGTCAATTTTTGGCCCAAAACCAAATCTGTGTGATCAACCACCCACCGTATTCACAAGATTTAGCCTTTTGTGAATTCACTTTGTTCCCATAGTTGAAATTAAAGTTGAAAGGATGTTTTTTTGAAGATATTCAAACCATCCAAATAGCTTCGACGTGTATTTTGAAGGCTATTCCACAAAATGAGGTGGAGCACGCATTTGAACCACTATTGAATCGATGTAACACATGTATCGAAGCGAGAGGAGAATATTTCGAAAAATAAGTTTTAAAAATGCCAGGTATTTCCTTTTATTCACATTTTCCCGGACCAGTACTGACCATCCCGGGCCATCATCATCATCATCATCATCATCATCATCATCATCATCATCTATATATATATATATATATATATATATATATATATATATATATATATATATATATATATATATATACCAGGTGTCCCAGTAAGGATGGATCGCGGCCGTATCTTGAAAACTATTTATCTCACAGCTTTGGGAAAAAAAAGATTGTACTAAAAATGATCATGAGAAATTCACCAAAAATATTTTTAAGCTTTTAAAACGACCGCAAGAGGGCGTGCCGAGCTAAACATTTTTAAAAATAATTTTTTGTGTGTATTTTCAAGTGTTAACTGAGTAAGAAAAATTCTCACTTATAATTAGCAAACTGTCTCCTACAACTTTGTTTTATGACATTTTGTCGTATAAAGAAGTGGGGGGAGTTTTACCTATTTAGATAAAAAGTCGTCTAATGTCCGTTTGCCTAAACCGATTTTCCTCAATTTGGATTAATTTAAAAGGCAATTGCTGGAACAATCAGATAATCTGGGAGATAAATTATTTAGTTTATAAATGAAACCGCGAGGTGGCGTTACGTTCAACAAAAGTTTTTTTGAGGTTTTGTTCAGTTTTTTCAAATGGAATGGTACAGCTTCTACTACATGGCAAGAAAGGTAATTTAAAGAGGAATCGTCCAGTGAAAACCGTAACTCGATATTTCTGACATGTCAAGAGATATTTCGATTTTTCTGAAAAAAATCAGTTAGTTTTAATTTCTACCGTAATATAGTTTATTTTCTACTACATGGCAAGAAAGGTAATTTAAAGAGGAATCGTCCAGTGAAAACCCGAAATCGATATCTCTGACATGTCAAGAGATATTTCGATTTTTCTGAAAAAAAAATCAGTTTTAATTTTTAACGTAATATAGTTTATTTTCGTGGACGGCGCCCTCACCGGATTTGACAGTCCTCGATTTTTACTTGTGGGGAAGACTAAAAAACCTTGTTTTTCAAACTCGTCCTACCACACGAGAAAACGTGATTGAAAGAATTCAAAATTCAATAACCAGCATTTCAAGAGCGGAAATTGAAACTGCCGTTTTTAGGTTAAGTTGTAGGAGACAGTTTGCTAATTATAACTGAGAATTTTTCTTACTCGTTTAACACTTGAAAATACACAAAAAAAAAGATTTTTAAAAATGTTTAGCTCGTCACGCCGTCTTGCGGTCGTTTTAGAAACTTAAAAATATTTTTGGTGAATTTCTCATGATCATTTTTAGTACAATTTTTTTTCCCCCAAAGCTGTGGGATAAATAGTTTTCAAGATACGGCCGCGATCCATCCTTAATGGGACATCTGATATATATATATATATATATATATATATATATATATATATATATATATATATATATATATATATATATATATATATATATATATATATATTGTAATTTTTAGATATGTGTCAATGATCCAACAAACATTTTCGTATGGTATTTTGATCCAATTTCTATGTAGCGTAATCATCATATGTCTCACAGTTTTCCAATTGACATTGGTGGTACGTATGCAACTTCTCCTTAGATCCAAATCAGAAGAATGCATACCTTTTAGGTTGCCTACAATAGCACCAAATTTATTCTCATGATTGTGTACTTGCTCTGTATGATGTTCCAAGCGTCTTTGTATTGTTGGTATGGTCAGATTTTAATGGAGAAGGTATCATAGAACTGTGCTGTCCAGTGAAGTATATAAATATTTTTTTTTGTAATCACAGAGTAATGAAATTACACCAGCGTGTTATGCCGTTAACTGGAATGAAATGAGTATAGAGAATCAAAAAATGCTTATTACTCTAATGGAGAGAGCTAAGAGACCAGTGGAACTATACGCATCTGGGATATTTAAATTGAATTTATCTACAATGATGACGGTAAGGATAGATCAAATTAGAAAGTAAAGACGAAAATATCACCTTTGAAAAAATAATTTTAGTTTAGTTTAACTTTACCAATTTTACTTGTTTTTTTTTTTACGTTTAAAAGTTCATTAGTTAAAATTTATGCCTTGAAATGGTATAACTCGAAACCTGCAGATGCTTTAAAAGAGTTGTTTTTATTAAAAGTTGCAGTTACGATTTCAGCTAATTGTGATGATATCTCTTTGGACCTTTTGGGGATTATTCTTATAAAACTCTTTTTTAACATGATATACAGACAGAAACAGCAAATGCTTTGAATTAGTAACGCAATTTTATTAGTTTTTAATAATAGGTGTTTCTGTTAATAATGTTGATATTGCTTTAGAGATGGCGTTACCGATACATTTGAAGGTGTAGACTACAGTACGTCACATGACGATTTTGCTTTATCAGTTCGCACACAGTATTGATATTTTCTGGCACAACAATCGATTTTGGACGATCTTCTTTAAATTCATTTGTGAGCGAACGACGGCCACGATTGAAATCACTAAACCAGTGATATAAAGTGATTTTCGATAGTGTTTCATTGCCAAAAGCGAGTTGATCGATGCACTGTTGTTGAGATAATCTACGTCCAAAGTAGTAGTAAATCATCGCACGAAAATTCTCGAGTTAATTATATTTTTTAAATTATTAATCACTAAATAACACAAATAAAGTTCGGTATGATAGAACGTTCTGAGTAAGTTTACAGTCATCAATGTCAAACTTTACGATTTATATCAGATGGCGACTAGCAACACCATTTTTGCCAATTCTGGATATATAAATATCAACCCTCGTAGCTTCGGTTATGTCAAATAATGTACAAGAAAGCGACGTTTTGAGTGGAAGTTTAATAACCTTCTTTCATTTGAAGAAAACGGCTGCTGACAGTTATCGATTGTTGGTTGAAAAAACTAGGGAACGATGGTTTAAACACTTTAAAAGAGGTGATTTTGATATAAAAAATAACGAGCGTCTAGGATACTCGAAAAAGTTTGAAGATGCAGATTTGTAAGCATTATTGAATGAAGACCCAACTCATATGTTGAGACAATTGGTAGAAGCATTGAATGTTGCCCAATTCATCTTTTCTGAACCTCTGCACGCATTGGGAAAGATTCTGAAGGATGGAAAATAGGTTTCGTATGAATCGAAGAAACATTCAAAGGCGAAAAACCTGTTGGGATATTTTGCTTGCCAGTCAGAAATAAAAAGGTTTTTAGCAGAGTTGTGATAGGTGATGGAAGGTGGATCTATTTTGACAACTCAAAACGCAAAAAAACATGGGTAGACCCATGCCAGCCTAAGAAGACTTTGTTGTGTATTTGGTGGGATAGTAGAGTAGCTGTGTATTACGAACTGATGAAACGATTACCGATACCAACATCAATTGAAGTACCTTCGGTTTACTATTTATTTCGATCGATGCAGCACGGACTTTCAGAACAACACTTACATTCTTACGAATGTAATTATAAATAGTTGGCCTCAAATAATGAGAAGTTTTTTTGAAGCAGAATCAATTCTTTGACAAAAAGATTGGGAAAAAGTAATAGATAACGATAACCACTACTTTGATTCTTAAGTTAATTTATTTTATTATAGAAATAGACACTCAAATTTTGGGAAAAAATCGACATTACTAACCGAAACACCTATTACGATTTTATCTATAAAGGATCAAAATCAAGTCTGAGCATTGATCGATTTAGTCTTGGAGTATCCCGTCCCAGGCTACTTGTACCACATGTTTTAGGATTTCCAATACTTGAGAATGATTGGGTAAATAATCTGGATTTTTGTGATTTATTCGAATAATTTTTAAAATTTGCCCCATAAATAATAAAGTAATGGATTAGTGAAAGATATATCTAGATTTTTGTGGTCAAAGTAAGAGATATACTCCGAATATATCTAAAATATTTAATGTTGCCCTTGCTCTATGGAGCTGAAAAATGAGGTTTTTTTAGGCGTTTTGAAGTAGGTGACATTATTATTTACTTATATCTGTAGAGTGTAAGGAAAATAACTTTCGTAAATTTATCCAACGATTGGATAATTAAGGATTTCCACAAAAAAAAAAAAAATTATTAAATCAACAAATGAAAAGCTATAATAAAAGTTAACAAGCAAATTTGGCAAATATTAATTATTACCTAATGAATAAACTAGCAATAAACTAATAAATATTGTTAAAATATTTTTTTTTAATTATACTGGGCTAATTGAAAAGTTCGCGGAGCGACACCTATAGAGCAGTAAAAGAACTATATAATCTACTATATTTTGGAGTTTCATCCTTCATATGAACATATTTGAAGTTTCAAGTCGATCTGTCAATTAATTCGTACAAAAACATCAATTTAAAATAAATGTATCAGTGTATTTTTTTAAAAGGAAAATATTGAAAATCGTGCAGTGATTAAATTCATTGTAAAAAAACGTTTAAATGTAATGGAAATTCATAGTGAAATGGAAGATGTATTAGGGGAGAGTGCTCCCTCAAAAATAATGGTTTGTAAGTAGGCAGGTGAGTACAAGCCTGGATGATGGATCGTTCTGGACGTCTAATAAGTGCAACTACTGAACAAATAATTAATTCTATACATTATATGTTTATGGATGATAGACAACTGACTTTGAGTGAAATTGTTAAGGCCATGAACTTCTCAATTGAACGGGTGTTTCATGTTTTGAGAAAGGACTTGGGTATTTGAAAGCTATGTGCAAGATGGGTGCCGCAATTGTTAAATTTTGATCAAAAACGACTTCCGAGTAAAACCATTTAAGATATGGGTTTTTTCGAAAGAACTAAATGGATTTTAAACGACGTTTTGTAACTATGGATCAAACTTAGGTTTACCACTATGATGCTGAACTGCGACAACAAACCGCAGAGTAGTGTAAGACCGGTTGTTCAACTCCGAAGCAACCGAAGTAGTCAAAATCGACCAAAAAGGTTATAACGTCAATTTTTCGGGATGCAAAAGGTATTTTTTTAATTGATTACCTTCAAATCAGTGAAGCAATAACAGGAAAGTATTACTCAAACCTTTTGGATCAATTGGATGCACAAATTCGTGAGAAAAGACCTGGTTTAGCGAAGAAAAAAATATTTTTCATTAAGACAATACACCATCTTACAGAGGTGTTCTTGCAATGACCAACTTGAAGGAGTTAAACGACAAATTGGTGGAGTAGCCACCATATTCACTAGATCTAACCCCCCCCCCCCCCCCATAAAATGGTTTATCATTTCCGGTCCGCGAACTTTTCGATTAGCCTAGTAAATAATGTCCTGCATCAGCCAAGAAGAATGCGAAAGATGCAATGTCGTAACATTCCCACGATCAAGAATGATATTTCAAAATGGCGACAAAAATGATTTCACTATATGAATGCATCTATTCCACCCAAAAATATATTCTATACGCGAATAGCATGATATGTTTCTTATTTACGAAGAAGTTCGTATTAAGAACGTTGTGCTAACCAGACTTGACTGCCAGGACTTTTTCAATGTGTTCGGGAAAACTAGTTAAAAGAGCGATAGACTCAAATGGTGAACGTTGTGAACATTTAATTTAATAAAATAATTAATGTTTTTTTTAATGCGATAGGAATCGTTTAAAACGTGTTACGGTGTGAAAAATTAGTGTTAGTAATTTCAACTTTGGCATTAAACGACATTAGTGTGTAAGTTTTAATTGTTTGTATAAAAGTAAACCAGTTTTATTTTGAAAGCCATGGAATATAGGACTATAAAAGTATTACATTTTATTTTCAAATAATATTTGATGAAGCCAATGACGCAAATAACTGAATTTTGTCGCCAAATGTTACGAAACATCGCCAATTGCTGGAAAAATTTCACAAGTTCTGACCTGTGTTCCGCAACATGAAAAACAGAAAAGATGCTTGCAATATTTGAAAGAAAAGTACTCAGAAGAATTTTTGGTGCAGTAAATGACAATGGAAATGGAGGATCAGGTATAATTTCGAACTCAAGCAATTATATAAGGATCTGGATTACGAGAGGGTTCAATGACTCACAAGAGCCGGACACGTGATGAGAACGCCAGAAAGTCGAATTTCAGGAAGAACCAGCATGATGGCAGGACAATGAAAGAAGAAATGCTGAAGAATCCTGCATATTAAAAAGTGGCAAGGGATGTGGGCATTGGTCCGAATGGAGGCGAAGTTTGGAAAAAAACGAAGACCAGGAAAAAAAAATATTCGAGCTACCAGAAAGATCATAAATTATTTATTATACACATTTTAAAATCTGTTTCAAAAAATGTCGTTTCATTGTGCAAATTTTTAGTTGACGCGCCTTTATACATCACCGTAATCCAATGATACATTAATGTTTGTTTGTTTAAGATCGATTTAATTTGTTAAAATCTGATTTAGAAAACTAATCCTAATTATCTATCGAAAGCAAACTTGAATTGTATTATCTTTTCAGATATTACGCACGTCTTACTCATACTTTGCAGTGTTGCAGCAAATTTATAAAAAATAAAAATAACCACACCGATAGATGATAAATACATACCGTAAAGTATATTATGACTTAGTTATAAGAGTAAACAGAACATACAAATATTGCACCAATAAAGTTATTGTGAATTAGAAATAGTTTTTTCTTAGTATTACACCTTTATTTGATGAAGGGATTTCCATACTTTCGGAATGTTGCGAGCGTGGTTTCGCGTATTTACAAACAAAATTTGTTTTAATATTATTTACATTAACAAAATACCACATACCATGTATTTGCATTTAAAAAAATGCCAAAACCAAATGTTAATAAGACTGAAATCAGAGGGCTTGACATTTTAAAAAGAAACGAGGATATCACTATATTACCGGCGGACAAAGGAAACGCAACAGTTATAATGAACACCGAGGACTCTATGGTAAAGATGACGAATATTTTACCAGAAAAGACATATAAACCAGTGAACAGAAATCGAACAACCTATCTAGGAAAAAACGACCAAAAGCAAAATCAAAGCATGGAAACTAAAACCGGACTTTGAACGAAGAATAATTCCAAGGGAAAAATCAAGCAGATGTCCTAAACTTTACTGTCTACCCAAAATACATAAACCAGAAATCCCATTAAGGCCCACAGTAAGTGGCTTTAGTTCTCCAACACAAAATTTGGAAAAATATGTAGCAAGTATCATGCAACCAAGCGTCAAACTTGCCGAGTCCTATGTTCAAAACTCAGAACATTTGATAAGGATGATTAAAGATTTCCAACTAGAGGATACAGCCATACTGGCAAGTCTGGACATAGTCTCATTATATCCAAGTATCACTATAGACGAGGCCCTGGACCTAATTTCGATGAACGAAGACTTTCCACCATATGTGGGTAAACTCTCCGAACACTGCGTGAAGAATATAGATTTTTCCTTCAACCAGCAGATCTACAGAGACCGACGGTGCCCCAATGGGATCATCTTTATCACCCGTTATAGCCAACCTGTTCATGACCGACTTCGAAACAAAGGCATTGGCCAACGCTCCTTTAAAACCTAAACTTTGGAAACGCTACGTGGATATCTTTATAATATGGCCTCACGGAAACGCACTTTTAAACAACTTCCTAACCCAGTTAAACGGAATCAACCCCAGAATACAGTTCACTCTGGAAGTCGAACAGGATAAAAAACTGCTTATTTTGGATCTCCTTATCACAAGAAAAATTTCTGAAACCCTCGAATACACAGTGTATAGAAAACCAACTCACACTGATCGATACCTCAACGCTAAATCCCATCATCATCCTTCTCAAATCCAAGCAGTAGCGAACACCTTAATATCCAGATCCTTCCGACTGACACTAGCAGATACACGAAGCGAAGAACTACCAAAATTTCCATAGCCCTTAGACAAAATGGATATTCAGAAAATTGTATCAGGTAAGCCCTTCGCCGTCAGAAAACCCAAACACGAAGAACAAGAGAGGATCATGAATCAAATACACTAAAGATCCTGCTACCATACGTAAAAGGAATCACAGATAGGATAGGCAGACTACTAAGGACACATAGAATCAGAACAGCCTACAAGCCGCACAAAACTGTCGCAAACATCTTAAAAAACCCCAAGGACAAAGTTAGACTGGAAAATCATGGGGTGTATAGTATATCTTGTTCCGACTGCGACAGAACATACAAAGGACAAACAAACAGACGGATATCGGCCACAATACAAGAACATAAAAACAACTTAAAAAACAAACAAACCACTTCCGCTCTGTTCCAGCACTATCTACAAACAAGACATAAAATCAATTTTGAAGAAGCCAAAGAAATAACGAATATTGAAAACTACAAGGTCCGAGCAATGAGAGAAGCCCTTGAAATAGAAGAAAGAGGTGAGCTAAATACGCGAAACGACGAAATGACTTGCAACATTCCAAAAGTATGGAATCGTTTCTTTTTAAACTTTCAAGTCCTCTGATTTATTAACATTTGGTTTTGGTATTTTGTTAATGTAAATACATGGTATGTGGTATTTTGTTAATGTAAATAATATTAAAATAAATTTTGTTTGTAAATACGCGAAACGACGCTCGCAACATTCCAAAAGTATGGAAATCTGAAAAAATAAGAAACGCGGCAACGTGGCGGCGAGGTAGAAAAATCAATAAACGGACGCCCGACAGCGTTGCCGAGGGCCGCAAATAGTCCCGATCTATCCCGATATAATCTGCGCAGTCGCCGGCTGGCTACAAAAGCGAACACAACGAACGGGTCTTTAGTTGAAGCGGACAGCACTTGAAAATGCCAAGTGAGATTTTGGAAACGTCGTGACTCTTCACAAAATCAACGGATTGACACCCGGATTTTTCATGGTAGCCCGTTCGTTAGAAGTTTTAGTGGTTAGAAAAAACGTAGAATTCTAATTTTTTGGTTTTCAGTGTTATTTAAGATTCTCTTTCATTTTAAAATATTTTCAAAGTCATAACACTTCCGGTTATCCCGGAACTTGACAGTAATTTCCTTATTTTAAATGGAACACCCAGTATGTTATTTCATTTTTGGATTCCTGAAAAAATTTCATGATGAGTACCATCAGGTTTCCCTATACCTATTGGGTACTAAACGCTTCTGGAGTAGACGGAAGCACAAGAATGATAGTTTCGAAGTACACATTGAAAATTAATTTATCGCATATAGGGTGTCCAAAATTTGATGACCAATTACATTATTTTCAAAGTTAAAAAAGTTCGTTCTTTCAAATGTGATACTGTATATTATTGGACGGTCGGATGCAGAATGTGATTCTGCATCGATTGTTAATCCAAGAAACGAAAAGTTAATTGTTAAATTTAAGAAATGTATTTTTAATCAAAAGCCGATGAAACTTCAAAAGTCCTATCTAGTAAGCCTCGATTTTGACAGGAATTGAAACAATGCTGATATTATGTCAAGTCAGTATCAGCTCACAAATTCGTGGGGTATATACTTACAGTTTTAGTGCTTTGTTATATTTTTACAGTATTTTTTTAAGTACAGTTTATAATGGAAAATAATGAAGAAAATTCCAATACTGACTTGTTAAATTTGTTTTATATGCATGTTGAATGTGGACGAATTGTTAGACGAACGTGCAGATTATATAACGAACGATATCCGGACCTACCAACAATGACTCCCGGAAAATTAGCAAGAATCGAAGCTCGGTTTTTGGCAACTGGGGATGCAAGGGCAACACGAAATCACCTAAAGCCCGTAATAGATAATGAAGATAACAAGGTGAATGTGTTGGCTTATTTTCAAGTGTATCCACGGAGTACAACTCCAGCAGCAGTTCTGGATTTGGGTATTTCAAGAGCATCAATCCACAGAATATTAAGAAAGCATAAAATGCATTCCTTTTCTGAGATAATTGTGCACGGATTACGTCTTGTGATGAGGCAAGACGAGTCGTTTTGTGAGTTGGGCATAAAAATGACCGAATATCCGATATTTTTTCATATGATTATGTGGACTGATGAATCAAAATTCAGCAGGCAAAGAATTATAAATCGCCGAAATAATCACTACTGGACACAAGACAATCCACATGTCGTAAGGGAACATCAATCACCAGGACCACTTTAGTGTAAATGTTTTTTGTTTAATTATGGACAATAGAGTGGCATATCAAGTGAACGATGAAAATTTGAATGGGCCCTAATATCTGGAGATACTCCGAGGGTTTGTTGGTGATTTCCTAAATGTTCTCCTTCCACACGACAGAGCAAACAGTTGGTATCAGCTGGATAGTGCTCCAGCACATTCCACTATAGCCGTACACCAGCAGTTGACCTTGATGTTCGAGGATCGGTGGATAGGCTCACAGGGACCCTGGAACTGGCCACCCAGATCACTCGATTTGACGCCTTCGGATTTTCACCTCTGAGGTCGTATAAAAGAACTAGTGTACTCTGGGCCTGTATAAACTAGAGATATTTTTTTTTCCTTTATTTGGGTTTTGGGTCCACTATCTAAAACTCAAAAAATATTAAAAATACCTGTTCTTATATAAAAAATCATTGAGAAATTTGTCTCCGTTTGGTTTTTTGTTTTTACCCAGTGATTCTTTCTTTATATATGAACAGGTATTTTTGATATTTTTTGAGTTTTAGATAGTCGCGAAAAACAAAAATAAAGGAAAAAAATATATGAACACGCCACAATCATTCAGACATTACTTAGAGAAATTATTAAGCCATGATCATGATGCGTTCACTAATCTAAGTCTATGCGAAATTTGGAGGTCTGTTTCGCGAGACATAGTTATCCGGTGTTTGAACCAAAATAGCGGTCATACAACAATTATTGTAATTTTACATTCATTTATAATTTTTTTGTAATTGTTCCATTTTTTATATTTTTCACTTATTACGTTCTAAATTTAGCTAAAAGACGCAGTGTTGAAAATAATGTTACATCTTTCAATATTTGCAAAAGAATCAGGATATTTAAGAAACAGTTCAGAATTGGTATAAGGAAACCTGGTGGAACTCATCATCAAATTTTCTCAGAAATCGAAATATGAAATAATATATCGAATGTTCTATTTAAAATAAAGAAGTTAATGGCTAGTTCCGGGATAACCGGAAGTGTTATGACCTTTTTAAAATGAAAGAGAATCTTAAATAACGCCGAACGCAAAAATTCAGAATTCTAAGTTTTTTCTAACCACGAATACTTCTAACGAACGGCTACCGTGAGAAACCCGGTATATAATAAAACTGGTAGAAAAAGTGTTACCAAATTTATTTACTATAAAAAATAATATAATATGCTAATATTTACTGACCTTTAAACATTTTGTTTACAATATAATTAGCACATCTTATTGCTGCTTATTTTTTTAAAGAATTTATTTCCTTATAATGGTTTGTGCTTCAGTGATGAAAAAAATAAGAGTGTACCAATTTTATACACGTCGTCGCATACAAATTCTGATAAAAAGTGAAAAAGTTAGACTGTTTCCCAGTATATTCCACTAAACATGGACCGCGCTAGATACCATACTGCCAAAGAAAGTTGTTTAATTTTGTAATTGAGAAAACAAATTTTATGCATTTATTACGATTGCAATCAAACGGTCACTATGTACAATTGCGGAAGTATTAAAAGAATATGTGACCAAAAAAAAAAAAAAACAGAAAAAAGACTGTTCAAGAAAAACGAATAAAAAAAATGGATAATCGTATTATACGCGAAGATTTATTTGCTTCTGTGAAGAATTCAATACTCGTGCCACTTTGGGTGGAGTGAAACATGGTGGTTGTAACACTAAAGTATTAGAATGCTTTTCATGTAAGGGAGTAGTAATCTAAACCCGATCGAGAATCTTTGGAAGAGGTTAAAACGATGTCTTGTTGGTAAAAAAATAACAAACCAGAAGACATTATGGAAGGAAATTCAGACAGCTTGGTTCTCAGTGCCATTAGAACAATGCCGATATCTAATCGACTCAATACCAAGAAGATCGATCAGTAATTAAGAATAAGCGCCACGCTTTTACAAAAGTACTAAGCTTCGGTAAGTATATAGACTAAACAGTTTTAGAGAATTTTACTTTATTTTAAAACTTTATCATAAATAATATTGATAATCGATGTAAAAACTTTTAAAAAATTGTTTGCAATGAATTATAAATTAATTAAAATCTATAAAAGTTTAAATAAAATTACTTGACTACGAAACCGTCACGATTGGCAGCCATGTGTAACATGCCATTGTGACGTCATTATGTTAAAGCGTTTTCACGTATCTACTGTCAGTAGCTTCTACCTGTATATATACTGTCAAAATTATTGAAGTGTAGTGCAAAAAAATATTGTTGTTACCAATTTAATTCAGTAATGTGTGACAAAGGGTTCATAAAAATCAATTCTAATAATATACCTAGTGTGGATATTTTTAAGGTCAGATATTTTCTCAAAAATGGCATTCGATTCAATTCAGCTGAAGTTCGAGATGCTAAAGCACCAATTTGAGTTTTATAAAAAATAATAATGTAAATGTAAAATAATAATGTAAAAATATTAATGTAAATGTAAATAAAAAACGCGAATAATGGTGTCACGTGAAAGTTACGGTGACAAGGCTACAGGTTATGTTCAATTTAATCGTAAAAATTGTATTTGCACGTTGAAAGAACATGTATGTTGAGAAATAAAGTTCTGAGTATAGCTTATACAGTTCCCTTGATTATTAATGAAAAACTAAGAAAAGTTCAAGACACTCAATGTCACGATTGTGTAGCTTCAGCAGGTAAAAAAAAACTTAAACAAAAAAAATTGATACATGTTATAAATAATAATCTTTTCTATATATACTGCTGTGAATAGAAATTGCAACACCAACAAAAAAGATAGGGTAACAAAAGTTAATTAGTAAGTAGTACAAAAAAGAGAGTACAATAATTACAATTGTGGGGGGTACACCTATAAATAGCACAGGAAATCAGTACCTTGTATAACCCCCACGTATTCAAATAACTGCCTCAAGCCGGCAGGTTCTGAATGGTGGCTTAGGGAATGTCAGTCCATGCCTTTTGTATACACAGACCAGAGGTCAATCTCCGTCGCCGGTGGATGTGGATGACGAGTGAGTCGTCGACCAACCATATCCCATACATGTTCGATTGGTGACAACTTAGGTGAACAGGCAGGCCAGGTAATATAGGGATATTGTTTGTATCAAAGGAGTCAAGCACAGTTCGGGCTACAATCTCTGTCAGGTAACGTTGAGCGGTAAATGTGCCTCGAATGCGTATGAGAGTGCTTCATGATTTATAACTTATAACACCATATACCATTATTCCACGTTGCGGTGCCGTATGTCGAACAATACTTCTCTCCTCTTCCCGTTCACCCTGACAACGTCGAATGAATACCCGGCCATCACAGGTCAGGAGTATGAACCCAGACTCATCAGAAAAGATAACACAATTATATTCCTGGTCCTGGTCACAGACGACGTTGGCAGAGTCAGTCACAACCACAATAATGGACGTAGGGCCCGAAAGCCCTCCCGCAGTACACGACGTCGAACAGCACTGGCAGTGAGTGGGTGATCGAGTACAACTCCCCACTGTATCGCAAAGACACGTGATGTGGATATACTGTGTGGTACACGTGTGTGGTGCACTTCCCGTACGCTGTTGAGCACCAGACCCCGAACGACGAACTTGTGGTACCTTCTTCTTGCCGCCGATGGCATATATGGAGAATGGCACTGACCTGGCGATGTAACAGAGTAGCAATTTCCCTATATGACCACCCTCCCACAAGCAACCAATACGACCTCGCTCAAACTCGGACACTTGTTTATACGGCAGTCGTTGCCTGCGACGTTGCATCTTTTACGGCGACTAACGCAATGCTACCCATACCGTACCTCTCAACTCAGCGGTTCGCTACCATCCTGGTACATAGGTGGAGGTAGCTACCCCCTTTTATTACCCTTATCTTAAAACCGTATTAGGCTGTAATTATAATCATTTTATACTTGCTATATAATGAGCTTTTCCTCGAATTATAATTTCATTATCTATCTGTTTTCTTGGTGTTGCACTTTCTATTCACAGTAGTGTATTAGATGTTAGGTGGTTGTAAAAATTTTATGTCTTAGGATTTATACGTAGTTACGTACTCCGCTCACATGAGAACCTCGATGTCAGCATCACCTCAAGAGTAGAGTTACATATTTCGTTCGCATGAGAACCACGATGTCAGCATCACCTTGGGAGTCATCACGCCACCAGATGGTCCCGTGAGAAACGCAACCTAAACGTATTTTTAAGTATAAATATTACCTCCAAATTTAATATTGTTAATTCTTAGTTAAGCTGTTGAGTTTAAAAAACCTATTTTGTAAACCATTTTCGAAATAAAGTTTTTAAAAACAAAGTCTGCCGAAAAAGTTCTTTAAGTGGCGCAGTCGGTAGGATTGCACAAGTGTTTCACGAACGAGCCAATTGAGGACGACACCAAGAGACACAACAGTTGGAGCCAATCCAGCAGTGCAATCAACAGAACCAGAAGCAGACAGCAGCACAGCCGAGAATTCGGGAAGGAAGAAGCAGATCAACAAAGGTTAGTGCCAATTCCTTTTACCCTCCTGACCCTCTGATTAAGGTACTCAGTTGGAATAGTTAGGGAAGTGTATTTCACACAAAAAACCAGTGTATTGAACACATTAGGGTTAGAAATTAGGTTAAGAAAGAGGAACAAAAATATATGACAGAAATTGACGATTTAGTAGCATCATTAGCATTAGCATTTAACGATAACGATTCTAAAATGCAGAAACAAAGTAAACAAACCCCCATTGACTGGGATTTATTCAAATCTAGATTAGAAAATATTAAACCTTTTAATGGTGACAGTAACGTTTTAAATAAATTTGTTACCAAATGCGATAAACTCGTAAATATATATAGGCAATTACAAAGTGAGGAATTAGATGCCCACATTTTCGATTGTATTCAGGAAAAATTAATCGAGAAAGCAGAAGTAATGGTTGGGAATAGAACAGAGCTGACAAATTGGGACGCTCTGAAAGCCGCGTTACAACAATGTTTTTCTGATAGACGCAATACGGACAATTTAGTCCAAGAATTAACACGAGCCAGACCATTCAAAGGTGAACACTTAATAAGTTTCGGAACCAGACTTCAACTTCTTCGAAGTAATGTTGCTCAGAGAATTAGTAACGATTTAAATTTGAGTGAACAACAGAAAATTTGCCACATTACTTACTATGAGAAAACGGCGTTAAATACATTCATAGCAGGTTGTACGGGAACCCTGAAAAATAACATGCATTTGAAAAAACTCGACACATTGGAAGATGCAATGGCTTATGTCGTTGAATTTGAAAATTTCGAAAAATTATATGGGAACCTAAACGCAACTGAAAAATACAGTAATAATCAATTTGCACCGAAACCAACAAATTTTTCAAATTATCCAAAATTCTCAAACAATCAAAATTATTCTAATCAAAACCCTTTCAATCAAAATCAATTTAATCAGAATGCTTTTAACCGAAACCCAAATTTTAATCAACAACAATATTCGACAATGGCAAAACCATTTCAATGGCCATCACAACCAATAAATGTGCAGCCCAGACAATTCGCACCTCAAAAATTCTTTACAAACCGGGAAGTTTTTGGACCTCCAAAAAATGTGTTTAAGCCCAAGAATATTCCACCTAGTCAAATGAGTAAACCAACACCCATGTCGATTAGTGTACGAAACAGTAACGGATTTAGCAGACAGCCAATCCGTAATCAATTCAACCATTTCCAAAACACATACCCCAATCAAAAACCGAATTTTACTTTCGAAGAACTTCACAACAACGAGTGTGAAGGATATCCGGTTGAAGATTATCAAGATTACTCGTACTACGAACCGAATGAAGAAACTCACCTTGATTATCATGTGAATAACTATGGTGAAGATGAACAACAAAAAAACGAAGAATTTTCAGAGAATGAAAACCTTAAAGAAATTGGAAATTTTACGGAACAAGCCCAGAACGAAGGCCAACCTTGACGGAAATAAACATTTCCTCTAATAACGCTTTACCATATATCGAAATTGGCTATCCTAAAATTAAACTCTTAATAGATACCGGGAGCTCAAGATCAATTTTAAGACCAACTGTCGCAGAAAAATGTTATCCAAACTGTATCTATCGAGCGAATAACATCATCAAAACAGCAATAGGTAGTGAAAACACACAATTTCAGGCAAAAATTCCAGCATTTTCAGAATTTAAACTAGATTATGAGATAGATTTTATTCTTTTTGATTTTCACGACTATTTTGATGGAGTAATCGGTCTAACAGATTTAATTAATATGGGATTGAATATAGATCTTTTAAATAAAAAACTAATTGGACAACAAATCGAAATTCCTTTTAAATACCGAAGACCTTCCGAAACAAATTTTTCTATTACCATAAATCCCAAAGAAAAAACTTTAAAGAAAATTCCAGTTAATATACGAGAAGGAGAAATCATCACCAACAGCGAAAAAATAGATGAATTGAACTTTCCATCCATTCTCTCTTATGCTCACGATGGTTATGCTATAATCGAAATTCATAACCCAACAAATAACTATATAACATTGACTCTCACTGAACCATTTCCTTGTCAATTATTTAAACCGCAAGAATTCGAATGTATGACTTTCGAACAAGTAAATCATAAATGTTCTCAACAAATACCAAGCAAAAAGGCACAGTTAAATCATCTAATACGCACCGAACATATGAACCAAGAAGAAGGAAAAGCAATTACGGCATTGTGCAGAGAATTTGAAGATATATTTTACCAACCAGGAGACAAATTAACATTTACATCGAAAATTAAACACGAAATAAAAACCACAGATAATATACCAGTGTACACAAAGACATACAGATACCCATACATTCACAAGAATGAAGTGTGCAAACAAATCAGCGAAATGTTAGAAAAGGGAATAATACGACCATCATCCAGTCCATGGTCATCACCGATATGGATCGTCCCTAAGAAGATGGACGCTTCGGAAAGACAAAAATGGAGAGTAGTAGTTGATTATAGAAAAATCAATGAAAAGACAATTTCGGACCGCTACCCTATTCCAAATATAACCGATATATTGGACAAATTAGGACGAGCCCAGTACTTTTCAACATTGGACCTAGCGTCTGGTTTTCACCAGATTGAGGTAGAAAAAGACTCCATAGAAAAAACGGCGTTCACAGTTGAAAATGGACATTATGAATTTTTAAGGATGCCATTCGGTCTGAAAAATGCTCCATCTACGTTCCAAAGAATAATGGACGAAGTCTTAAAAGAGCTACAGAACAAGATTTGTATGGTATTTATGGACGACATAATAGTAGTGAGCACAGGCTTAACGGAACATATTCAGAACCTTAAACTCATCTTTAAGAAATTGCGAGAAGCTAATTTAAAAATACAAATTGACAAGTGCGAATTTCTACGAAAGGAAGTTGAATTTCTAGGTCATATTGTGACACCTGAAGGAGTCCGACCTAATAAAAAGAAAATAGTTGCTATACAAAAATATCCCATTCCAAGAACGCAAAAGGAAATCAAAGCATTTTTAGGCTTGTTAGGCTATTACCGTAGGTTTATTAAGAATTTTGCCAAAATCACTAAACCGATGACTCTATGTTTAAAGAAAGGAAATAAAGTCGAACACACACAAGAATTCGTAGAATGTTTTAACACCTGTAAGAATCTATTAATTTCAGAACCAGTCTTAGCATATCCGGATTTCTCTAAAACCTTCGAACTGACTACGGATGCATCGAATTATGCAATTTCGGGAATTTTATCTCAAGATGGTCACCCAATTTGCTATGCATCCAGAACTCTAAACCCCGCCGAAATCAATTATTCAACAACAGAAAAAGAATTATTGGCTATTGTGTGGAGTTGTAAATATTACAGACCCTATTTATATGGCGCAAAATTTGTGATATACACCGATCACAAACCTTTACAATGGTTAATGTCGCTAAAAGAACCAAATTCTCGTTTAGTACGATGGCGACTAAAATTAGCAGAATTTGAATACGAAATTAGATATAAAAAAGGGAAAAACAACCAAGCAGCTGATGCTCTATCCAGGAATGTAGCAGAAGTCAATGCAGCAGAAACCGAATCAGTTTGTAATAATGCAGGCGACGCTGATGATATAATAAAAGAATTTCTATTAACACCTAGCGAATTACCAAACGTAGATCAAGTTACAATTGATGAAGTTATTCCACCGAAAATAAATATTATTTCGGACATTCAAATTAAACCACCAACTATTCATGAGAATAATAAAGAAGGAGTTGAAACAGTACACTCTTCAGCTGAAGATCCCATTTGCGGAATGCCAATAACTGAAAGAGCCATAAACATGTATAAAAATCAAATAATTGTCACAAGTGGAGATATAACCAAATTTCAACTAAGACAAGAACGAGTGTTCGAAAACAGCAGATTTTACTTAACTATTTCAAGTAGAGATCCAACATTCAGTATAGTCACATTCCTTAAAGAATATGTAAAACCGAAACAATTATACGCTATATACTTTAATAACCAAGAATGCGCACGTCAGGTTGCAATCACTTTGCAAAACCTTTTTAAAAACTCATCTTACAAGATATTACAATGCTCAACGTTCTTAGAAGATATACGAACAAGAGATGAGCAACAGGAAAAACTTACTCTACACCACACCACCAAAACATGCCACAGAGGTATGAATGAAATGAAAGCAGCATTCAGTACAAGATTTTATTGGCCAAAGATGTCAGATGATATTGAAAATTTCATTAATAATTGCGAGATATGCCAAAGAAACAAATATGATCGAAATCCACCCGTAATTAAATTTAATTTAACACCTACAGCATCAAGACCTTTCGAGCACATACACGTGGATACTTTTAGAATAAATTACGACGCCTTTGTAACAATTTTAGATTCATTCTCAAGATATGGACAAGCCTACCCACTCCGTAGTATTACAGGTACCGAAGTAGTAGAAAATTTGTATACATTCGTAACACATCACGGTCTTCCATTAAAAATAACCGCAGATCAAGGAACAGAATTCAAAAATAAAGACCTCGAAGATTTCTGTAAATTGTATAGAATTGAACTACACTATACAACCGCGAAAAACAGTAATTCGAACTCACCCGTTGAACGTTTTCATTCGACCATAATTGAAAGTTTTCGTTGTTTACGAGAAGAAAACAAAGACATGACAATACAGCAGTTGATGAGAAGAGCTGTAATGGGTTATAATAATTCAATACAAAGCGTGACCAAACTTACGCCCTTCGAAATAACAACAGGACACGTAAATACTATAAACCCTTTTGATCTAAACGACAACGCTATCATATCTAGCTATGTACAATCACATAAAGAAACATCGAACAAGCTATATGAGAAAGTAAAGAGAATAAATGAAGAAACCAAACAAAATGTAATATTGAAAATAAACGAAACTAGACAAGAACCTCCTGACTTTCAAGATCAAAAGATCGCCTACGTGAAAACGAAATATAGAAGCAAAGACAAACCAAAATTTAAAAAGGTACCAATAATTGATGAAACTGATACCAAAATAATAACAGACAAAACTTCATATCATAAAAGTACCCTCAGAAAACCTAAACCTAATGGAGGAAAATCTTTTCAGGATGAAGCAGGAAACAGCGACGATCCTGTTATACCTGGTCCTGCAGATCCACCTGACAAACGGGTCTGACATTCAAATCACCACGCTGGAGAACCCCATATTACCTATCCAACTGGGAAATTCCAGACTTATTTATAATAGACATACATTTATTCATTACGTAGATTTAAGACATTTAATCGATAAACTAAGTAATATTAAGGCTTATTTTCTTAAACTCAAGGAAAGTTTATTACCAGTAAATGCATCGAATAATATCTCTTATCATGCACTAGCGCAAAACCTACTCCTCAGAACCGAATACTTAATAGAAATTGCAACAAATAAAATCGAAAATTTACACCCTCACATTAGAAATAAACGAGGTTTTATTGATGGAATTGGAAAGATTAATAAATGGTTATTCGGAACCCTAGATTCAGATGACGGTAAACGATATGATGAAGCAATAGCAATTTTAGAGTCCAATCAGAAAACCATAGTTGACGAATTAAAATTACAGATTTCATTATCAAAAAATCTAATCGATAATTACAACGAAACTGTGGCAACTCTAAGTAAAAATCAAGAGTCACTGCAATCAAGTTTATATACATTACTCTCACCAGTTCAACAAACTATCAATAACATACAAGATTATCTAAGTTTCCAAGGAATTACAACGCAATTAAATTTAGATTGTCAAAATCTAATAATGTTTCTTGATAATTTGGAAGACGCTATTATGTTTGCCAAAGTAAACGCTCTACATAGCAGCATACTGTCAAGTTTAGAATTAAAAAATATGTTAAACTATTTAAAGAATATCTATAACAATTCGGAAATTCCAACATTCAAAAATTTATTGTCATACTATCAATTTTTTGGAATTCAAGTAGAATTTTTAGAAAGCAAAGTAATATTTGCCATACATGTACCGATACTGAGGCCTGAAACCCTTACCTTCTATCACATCTACCCAATTATCCAAAATCGAACCATCTTTATACCAAAATACCCTTATTTGGCACAAACCCCTATGAGAAGACAATTTATTGCTAATTCATGTCCAATTATCGAGAAAATACATTTCTGCATGGAAGAATTCCTACCCGATGACCAATGTGTGAACAGTCTAATAGCAGGACATCAAACTGGAAATTGTCCGACAATCGAAATTAATATTGAGGAACCAGTGACAGAGCAGATTACCAGAGAACTAGTTTTAATCTTACCCACCAAACCAGAAACAATGATTGCCAAATGCAACACCGATCAATATTTCGAAATATCGAAATCTTCACTAATTAAAATCCCAGAAGATTGCGAAGTTCAAATTAAGGAAAAGAAATTTCTAAATGACTTAAAGATTCAGAGAGGAAAACCAATTATCCTACCCGAAATAAAATGGTCAAAGTTAGATGGAACGAAAACTTCGATTACCTCGAACATTACCAAAATCAATATTGACGAAATATACCATCTGAAGAATATGGCAAATCAATTGAAGCCGATAAACCTCGATAACACTAATCATCGACAAACCACAAATTATATTGTTTTAGGTATTTGCATTGTCCTAACCATACTTGTAGTGATGATGCAAAGGGAAAAGTTGTATTCCTATTGGCAAGCTGTCAGAAGAAGGTCCAAGAAAAGCCACCCCCAGAGTAAAGTGGATTCGGAAAAACGTACCGTTGTTTTCGAATCTTAAGGAGGGAGGAGTTACGTACTCCGCTCACATGAGAACCTCGATGTCAGCATCACCTCAAGAGTAGAGTTACATATTTCGTTCGCATGAGAACCACGATGTCAGCATCACCTTGGGAGTCATCACGCCACCAGATGGTCCCGTGAGAAACGCAACCTAAACGTATTTTTAAGTATAAATATTACCTCCAAATTTAATATTGTTAATTCTTAGTTAAGCTGTTGAGTTTAAAAAACCTATTTTGTAAACCATTTTCGAAATAAAGTTTTTAAAAACAAAGTCTGCCGAAAAAGTTCTTTAAGTACGTCGTGCTGTTTAACATCTTGTGGCACATTTAAAAACATTTTTTCGAGAATTGTTTTTTTCTAGTATTCGCACAAACTCTTGCGAAATAGGCACGATAACTAATTAGAGTTGACATTTTCAAAAAAAGTATCAATACAATGATGATAATAACAAGAAAAAGTTGATTAAAAACTAAAACACTCCTATGAGCTGTCTGTAATGTTGAGGGAAAATAAACATTATGACGTCACATGCACTCGGGCTTTTTCGGGAACTGTTTACATGTCATCGGTACTAGATTTAAAAATTTATTTTCAATTTGATATGACTTTTTAATCATTAGGAAAAAATAATAATAGGCGCTTTCGTAGTAACGTGATTTTATTTCGAATTTTAAAAATTTTAATTCATTTATAATTAATTGTAAAGAATTTTTATTTTTAAGTTTTAAAATAAAGTAAAAAATCGATAATTATTTTTTATTCAAAAACCCATTTGACTCATAACGCTTGTAAAAAATCTGTGTTACATTAGTAATGTTTATTTACATATTATTAGTTCCTGATATATTTAAAAAATGTTTACATTCAAATTTGCTTTGATTTGCCAAAGATCCAACGCCCCACAGTCCATGATAAGCAGATAAGTTAAACATCTTTTCGAGCGATCTTCTGCTAAAAAAAAATCTGAAGCGTATGGTAATTGGTGATGAACTCTGGACGTTGTGTACAACGTGCAACGAAAAAATCCATTTATATTATGTGTCAGCGGCTTTAACTACGACCAAAAACGGCCCTCCTCTGAAGAAAATTATACTTTGCCTTTGGTAGGAGTAGAAGAGACTCATACACTTTTACACTAATTCTACTGTTCAATTAGATCAGAATTAACAATGCACGTGCAATGACAGTGCACGATCACCCGTTTCAATTAAGACCCAGCAAAACTTGTTGAGCTTAAATTGAGGTGTTTTGCTCCATCCACCTTACTCACAGGACATCGCATGTTCGGACTACCATCTATCCCGCTCCCTCCAAAATTGTTTAAAGAGGAAATCTTTTAAAATGGTGAAGTGAAAAACAACCTGTACATATTTTTGCCCAATAAAGTTGCCAATTTTTGGCAAAAACTGCCACTCTGTTGGCAAAAAGTTATAAATAATAGTGGTAATTACATAATAGACTAAATAAATATTTACATAAACAATTTGAGTTTCTTTCTCTTTAAAAAAAAATCCCTACGACCTTTCTGGACAACCCAATATCTCTGCTAAAGGAAAACTTTTCTGTATCTACCTAATATGACTTGTCTATATGATATAATTTTAATAAACCCTCAAACTTACACCACACCTGCTTGCTACAATTAACCAAGTGAATTATTAGGCGAGAAAAAATAATTTTCGAGGTCGCAACCGATAATTATATACCTACAAAACTTTAACACATAAGTTCTGGAAAAGTTACCCCAGAATTAACGTCGGAATTAAAAAATCTCTGAAAGTTTCGTGAACTTTTCTTACCTGGCAATTAGATAATTAATTTTACAACATTTTAAGAAGTTTAAATATGTTGGACTGCTGAAAACGTTCGGCAGAGTGACAGTGTCACCTTCAATATGTTGAATCTCGAGAACATGAAGATGGTAAGTGTTTAAAAGGTTTACGCAAATGTTTTAAAGCGTTTTTTTTTAATAAAAATATATTCGTGTTATCTATGTTGCTACTCATGATTAAGCAAATAATTAATACTTTAACCAGTACAAATACCTCTCATTTGATTTTTTTTTCTTCTGTCAGCACGAAGAATCGTTGAAAACCTAAGTTTTTGAAGCTTTTTACTGCCTTCTTGCAACATTATGTTACATGCAAAAACACCTGCAGCATTTGTACCTTTTTTTAATGAAAAAAAAATATATATAAACTACACGCTAGAGTAAAAAGTAAAAAAAATATGGTCCAAGAAAAATGGATATTCTGGAATGGGGTCAGTAGAGTGGGAGCGGGTCTGCGGCAAACGTTTATCAATTCTCCCTACGATGTTATTTAGTATCCATCATACAATTGTTGACTTGAGAGTGGTGAGTCCGCGAGTAAAGTGATACAACTATTTGAGTAAAACGTTAAGGCTTCCTTGTGAAACATATTGAAAATACTAGGATTTTAAATAATACACTTATAGTTTTTACTGCTTCAAACGTTTATTATAGATTTTGCTTTACAAATGTTTCGTCCTGTTAGGGCTTTCTCAAGAGTAGTTTGAACTAATACTAATGGTCAAACACGGCGTTTCCAAGTATACAGGTAAAATCATACCTTGTTTTTTTAACGTCTAGTCTAATTACCCTAAATATCAGCGGGTAAAAACCGGGCTATTCAATTACATTATGATCTTATCTATGACAGAGGTGTTTTGGGAATTTAGCTGATCATTCGTGGTTATTATATAACTATTCTTTAAGGATTATTTGTATTTCCAATATTTCTACTCTGTCTAATTTTTTACTTTTCTGTTCTGAGTGTAATAATTTAACATTGTTTAAATCTATAAAATGATCATTTTCAATACAATGTGTGGACATTCCAGTACTTTTTATATTCTACAACCTTCTACCACTTTGACTGATATATATATATATATATATATATATATATATATATATATATATATATATATATATATATATATATATATATATATATATATATATATATATATATATATATATATATATATATATATATATATATATATATATATATATATATACATATATACATATATACATATATACATATATACATATATATATATATATATATATATATATATATATATATATATATATATATATATATATATATATATCGCTTCACAATCCTTTTATTTTTATCTAAAGTATCCGTTTTATCCTTATTATTAACTAACATTCTACCTACATTAAGTGTATTTGCATAAATAGACTTACAACCTAGTTTATTTAATCTTTTACACATTGTATTACTAAGTATAGAAGTGTAATTAACAAATTTAAACGTCTTTTTACTTTTTAAGGGGGTATTCTAGTCTAGAAATCTGAAAAAATCGATTTTCGATAGTTTAGATAATCAAGAATATCTCCCTAAAAGGATTTTTCAAAATTCGAATTATTATTAAAGTTAGAGTCATTTTAGTGACGTAGCACCCAGACCGGTTTGGGCGGAGCGTCTGTAACAATAGACGACTGTAGGCTGCACCCTGCTCCTCTCCTTTTTTTGATTATACGCTGAAAATCAGCAATATGAAGTAGAAGAAAGTCCGATGTATAGAGCTGGGATGGATGATTAAGAGAATGTAAGTTATATGTACGCATCTATCAGTTACACTGTCTGACGTAAAACTTTAAACGCGTTTTTCTCGAAACTACTTTTTTCGATGCGGTTGACATAATATCTCAAGTTCTAGTCGACCGATTTACTTAAAATTTGGCATGAATATTCTTTATATATTCCTCTATCGTATGAACCAATAAAATCTTTAAATTTTTTATTTTCAATATTTTTAAAAAATTCGGGAAAGTTAAAAAATTAGCGGGAAAATCGACCTCAATTTTTGAGTAGCCACCATTTTGCAAAAAAAAAATTTTACACTTTTTCTGGTTCATACGATACTGGCATTTATACTGATAAAAAAGTATCCATAATTTTATTTTTCAAATGACCAGGAGGGTAGATATCATGACGACTGGGACACCCCCTCCCCAGCACCCCCCCCCCGCCCCCTCTACTTCAACGACGCATAACTTGCTGAAATATTTATAAATATATTTTTTAAAATTTTTTTATGTACTCTCGAAATATCAATAAATAAGCCATAAAAAAATGGATAGTAATACTTTCAATTGCTTTTTTTTATGAATCCTTAAAAAACGCTCGAAATTCGGGCTTCTAGACTAGAATACCCCCTTAATGTTATAAGAATTCTTGCAAATTTAACTTTCTTTGTTTTTAAACCATGTGTCAATTAATCCTTCTTCATAGTCGTTGCTTTTTGCTATCTGTTTACTGGTATATAGCTTTTTATTAAAATTATCTCTGTTTAGTGAAAAACTAATTAAATGAAAAGGAGATAATTTCACTTGCCAAAATTGTTTAGAACTAAAGTGTACAACCGTCTCTGTTGTAGCCCATTTTCTGTAAATATCAAATTGTAAGTTATTAGATATTTTCTTTATCTTAATGCCTAGGAAGTTAATTTCATCATTAACCCCAATCTCCATAGTGAATTGAATATTTTAGTTTATGAAATTCAAATGGCCTAAAAACGAGTGTAATTTTCTTTCCGTACCATTCCAAACGCAAAGAACATTCTCCACGTATATCTATCTGTCAGTGTGGTATACTGATGGATTTTTAGAGCTAAAAATAACATTTTCGATATCAGCCATAAAAATTTCAGATAACAAAGGTGAGATAGATGAGTCCATTAGAAGACCGTGTTTTTCTTGATATATTTCACTGTTATATTGAAAATAATTTTGTTCTAGTTAAACTAGGATTGCTGTTTTTAATTTGTCTTCTATGTCTGCATGTAGATATAAACAATGTTAAATTATTACACTCAGAAAAGAAAAATAAAAAATTAGACCTACTAAAAATATTGGAAATAAAAAAATCATTAAGAAATGATTCTATAATAACCACGATTAACAAATCTATACTCTCTATACACATATCTCTATATATCTATAGACAAATCTATAATAAACGTTTGAAACATTAAAAAGCTGCAAGTGTATCATTTAAAAACTATTGAGGCGTCACTTCAACATCGGACGACATAATGAGATCTCCAGTCGCTGAATATTGGTAGGGTCATTCTGAAAAATCCCAATCTCTAATATGTGATACGCTTCCGAATGGACATAACTAGGAGTGGTGTAAAGCGTGTTTTACATTATGATTTGGTAATTTTTCGGCATAAATTCACATTATTCCAGTGGTTGTTCCGTAAATTGAAAAGATTTATCAATAATGAATGTACACAGTATGTCGACAAAATAACGGAATTTTATAAATAAAGCAAAAACATTAGTATTTTGCCAAAATTATTTCTTTTTATTCAAAATACATCCCTTCTACATCAATGCATGGCTTCGAAATCGGTTTAATGACTGACCATTGTCGCAGCTTCATGAACTTGTGTAACACTGTCATAAAATGTTCCTTTCATGACCAGTTTTAGTTTTGGGAACAGGAAATAGTCATACAGAGATAAATCAGGCGAATACCGACGATGCTGAAGCACATGCACTTGTTTTTTGCCAAAAAATCACAACACTACGGGTGCACCAAAATGAAGTTGAAGATCAATTGGATTAGCTGTTGCAAGAATTACTGAACAATAAGGTATCACTCAACAAGTGATTTACCATTGATTGCAGAAGTTGGGAAAAGTTTTAAAAGGCTGGTGGTCGGATCCTGCATGTGCTTAGTCCAGAAAATAAAGCGAGACGCTACAAAACAGGATTTTCTGTTTAAAATCGTGACAGGTGATGAGAGGTGGATTCTATACGATAACCCTAAAGAGAGAACAGCATGGGTCTATCCCGAGGAATCCCCGTCTATCAAGGTCAACTGCAAAGCCGAATATTCACGCGAAAAAAGTATTGCCTTGTGTTTGGTGGGATGTAAAATGTGTTCTATACTTTGAGTTATTAAAACCCTGGAAAACTGTAAGTTCTGAGCGTCTTCAAGAAAAAATGATGACGAAATCGAACGAAAATGACCATATACTGGCAATGGAACTCGGAACGTAATACTGTTGTACGATAACGCATAGCCCCATGCGGTGGTAGCAACCAAACGACTTATCGATATTTTGGGCTGGGAACCTCTCCCTCACGCGGCCTATTCTCCAGATATGGCTCCTTCAGATTTCCACTATTTCGTTTCCTACATCATCTTGTAGATACGCACTTTCGCGCAATCGAAGAGGTCCAAAATTATATTACCGAATTTATGCGATCAAAACCACAATCGATTTCGAGCAAGGATTCGCCAGCTGTCCGAGAGATAAGACATGTGCGACCTATGGTGTGGAGATAATGAATTTAACAAGCTTGGAACAGGAAAATCTACTACTATTCGAAATAGATATTGTAAAAAGAATATATGGATTAACCAAACTTGCAGAAGAATACAGAAGATTAATGAATTTTGAAATAAAAACCATATTGAAAGGAGATAGTGAAAGCCATAAAAGTGCAAAGACTTCGCTTCGAAGGGAGAGACCGAAGGGTAGATGGGAGGATCAAGTGCGGGAAGACATAAGGAAATTGTTGTAAATACAAGCATGATGAGAAAAGAGCGAGACGTAGAAGAAAATACTGGAAGAAGCAAAGACAAACAATAGGATAGAATAAGTCTAAGATAAGAATAAGAATAAGTCAAGAAGAACGTGGACTAACTCACCACAAGAAACGAGTTTCTAGAGCCGAAAAGAATTGAGCGGCTACAATTCCTGATGGAATGTAAAGCCGTATACATACATATATATATATATATATATATATATATATATATATATATATATATATATATATATATAAGTTAAAATTTATTAGTTGACCTAATAATTTGCCCCCTCCTAATTTTTTCTTATTACAAACACGTGAAAACAGTTGGACAAAAAGAACAGAACTATTTTGCAAAAATCGTATTTTTTGGTATATTTTTAAATTTAAGTATCTGACTTTTTACTCTATCCTCGTCGTACAGTCAGCATTTCTCTAAGTTCTTTTAAACAATCTAAGATAAATATGGGTTTTGTTTGCTTATTTGTTGTACAAAAGTTCTTTAGCTTCGAAGGATATTACACATGGTAATAGAGAAATTAAATTTTATTTTACAATTAGACATACAGTAATGGACAAAAGTATATACACAACCAGTTTGATTTTTACAGATATTTCTTTGTTGTAAAATTTAATTTTCTTATATTGTCAATACATTCTACAGCACTGAAAGAAAAATATTCGGTAGATTTTATTTTGTTTACACTACAGTCAAAAAAGCAAACTACGTAAACAAATATTTTTGACAGACCAAAATATATAGACTTTAAAATTATTGATTGATTTGTCCGTTACTTTGTGATAGTTAATTTTTTAAAAAGGAATAAAACAATTTTTTACTTTGTTATTTACACTTTCTCCATAAAAGTGATAGATAAGATAAGTGATAAAAGTGATAGATAACAAAATAAAAAATTGTTTTATTCCTTTTATATAGACGTTATAAAACTAACTTTATACATTTCACTTTAAAATTAATTTAGTTCATGTACGCATCTTAAAATATTTTTTAAAATGCCGCGTGGTTAATGGTTAAATTTAAAAAGAAACGCTATATGGAAAATATTTAATATATTTAAACGGAAAAGGGGAATAATAGAAGTATCGCCAAGATCCAATCGTTCCAGAAAACTTAACAGTTAAGTTAACAGAAAAGTTAACAGTAAAATTAATTAAATATATATCATTCAGGCTCCATTCAAGACTCCAACCGAAATAAGAACTAATTTAACAAACCAAGAATTAGCAGACCTGTAGACAAATACCATTAAAAGAAGGCTTAATGAACAAGAGTTTTTTGCACGTCGACCTATCAAGAAACGTCTTCTTTCAAAGAACAGAACGAACCGTTTATGTTTTGCTCGTCGACATCTCCATTGGACTTTACGCCGGCGTTAGACGCCGTGTCGGAAAAAGAATGCATAATAAATACACAGTTCCTACTCTTAAGCATGGAAGTGGACCTGGCATTGCCTGGGGTTGCTTCTCAGGGTTTGGAGTAGGTCCATTACACCGTATAGAAGGGATTATGGATATATTTATGTATCGCGATATATTAATGAACATAATGAAGCCTTATCTGGAAAATAACATGCCTATAAGATCTTCTTTTCAACAAGATAATGACCCCAAGCATTCTTCAAAGCAAGTCAAGCAATTCTTTATAGATGAAAACATTGCTATTTTAAAGTGGCAATCGAAATCGCCGGATTTGAACCCTATAGAAAACATGTAGGATCACTTGAATCGACATATTAAACATAAGAATTACTCCACCAAAGAAAATATATATAGGGCATTGGAAGAAAAATGGAAAAGTATTGATCATGTCGATATTAATAAACCTTTTGAGTCAATGCATAGAAGATGCCAAGCAGTTATTCGTAACAACGGCTATGCCTAAAATATTAAACAAATTACTTCCTATTTTGGCTTATTTGAAGCGTTATTTAATTTTATTTCAAATAAATCTTGGTAATGTTAGTTTAGTCTATATACTTTTGTCCTGTAAGAATTCAACTTTTTCATTTCTCTTCACGATATTATTTGGACATTCAGATTAACACTTAATATTTATACATTTATAGCTAGAAATAAGAACATGAAAATAACTTTAAATAAACTTCTGTCCAATACTGTACCTAAAGAAAAATGAAAAAAAAAAAACGCTTGAAAACGCCTGTATCCGAATAATTGGATCGTTCAGTATGTTACTTTTATTCCCTAAGGTGAATGAATGCGACGGTTGTTCACCAAATATCTAACATAGAAGGCTTGAAAAATAAAAACAGTTGTCGCTTTAAGTTTAACCTTACACCTCTAAATTGAGTGAATTTTGCCACGAAATCGCAGTATGGAATGGTAGATAACCCTCTAGCTAGCTGATGAAGTAACAGAAGAGAAAATCACCCGAAGTCTTTTGTTTCGCTAGAATAACATTCCAGTTCATAAGAATTGTATTTCAATGACTGTCATCTACTAGTTCCACTACTTAATTCTACACCTCTATGAATCAATCAATGCCGTCTCTATATGTTTGAAAGTCATGGAAAATATCCATAAAATGGGAAAATGGGTGCCACATGAACTGAATGAAAGACAGCAGGAAAACCGAAAAATCACTTGCGAAATGCTGCTCACCAGATATAAAAAAAAGTAATTTCTCCATCGAATTGTGACTGGCGATGAAAAGGGGATATATTTTGAGAATCCTAAGCATAAAAGATTATGGGTAACTCCAGGCGAACCATCGACATCGACTGCAAGGCCAAATCGCTATAGCGGGGCAAGGCCAAGATAACGCACTTGTTTGGTGGAATCAGAATGGTGTGATCTATTAAGCTGCTAAAACCAAGCGAAATCGTTAATACTGAACGCTACCGACAGCAAATAATCGATTTGAATCAAGCTTTGTGTCAAAAACGACCAGACTATCAAAAAAGACAACGCAAACAACAAAACTGGCCAAGGAAACGATTGAGACGTTTAGTTGGAAAATACTTTCGCTTGAGGCTTACTCACCGTAATCCGGCTCCGTCGGATTACTACTTATTTGCATCGAAGGGACACGCAGTTGCTTGAGCAGCGCTTTATTTACGAAAATGATGACTGGTTTACTTCAAAAGACGACGCAAAAAGACTGGCCCGATGACTGGTTTACTTCAAAAGAGCAACAGTTTTTTTGGAATAATGAGAATAATGTATATAGAGCGATGGAATACTTCGAATAGTTTTTATCCTTTTCATACAATAAACATGTATTTTCTATATAAAAATTCCAGTTTCATATTTACATACCTGGTACATCATTCAGGGAAAATTCAAAAGGAGAATCATTCGGTCTCCTATGATATTCTGATATTATTGTGTCATTGCTGTCCAGATTCAAGAAAAATAATTTCCTACATAAGATTGTAATCTGTCATTAAAAGGGGATCCTTTACGTTAATTCAAGACGGCGAAAATGGTGTTGATTTTGGAGGAAAAAATATCTTATACTAGCAAGACAAAAAGAGAAAAAAAATTACTTCAGGCACACCGTCACAACGGTCACATGCGGCAAAAAAGACTGTGGCAACGATCACTGAGTTGGGCTGGAAGATGTCACCATTCGTATTCTACAGACTTGGTCCCTTCAGATTTTCATCTCTTCCTATTCCTGTGTAACGCCACCTAATTTATAGCCTCTTCGTATAACTTGAGGACGTAAAAATGATCTAAATAACTTTACCACATCTAAAACAACAAATTTTTTTGGATCTGGGATTTAATATTTGTTTAAAAGGTGGCCAAAGTACATGTAAATTGAGGAATATTACTTGGAAGATTAAGTTTGTATTAGTTTTATTATAAATAAATATCAAAGGTGTCAAAAAAGCAGATAATTGAATTGATACAATACAATCTAATACAAGACCATTTCCCAAATTCTTGATTAGCCTTCCTTTTTCCTGGATTTAACCTCCAGCGACTATTTTTATTCCCTAAAATGAATTAATATTTACAGGAAACTTTTTGATGACGACGATATAATCACAGACATGAATGAATGGTTGACAGAAAAAAAATCCAAAAGTCAAACGATACATAGGATTTATTTTGTGTTAAGAGATAATTTACTGCGCTCGTATATATCATAAGTTTACCTGTAAGTTAGTAATCATGTAAAATTTTTTAAATTATCATCTGAACGTTCCAAAACAATTTTTTGCACGTATTATCGTATCATGTACTTGACATTTTTTTGCAGATATATGATATTTGCGGCGCCTTCTCAACGGAAAAATACAATCTTGGGATAGTCGGTTTTTACCCGGGAACGTACAAAACATACCAAACAATAATTATTCCACTCATGAACGTTTTCTGCGTTCTCATTGAAACCTTTCAGCTGATCTGTACGGTGGCTTTCGTACTGGTACACACGTCCAACGTCATAAAACTATCGGAAACTTTACTGTACTCGATGACTCAGCTAGCATTCCTTAGTAAACTGTTCAATTTTATTAGTACGAAAAGAAACTGTGTACAACTGGAGGCTATGCTTTCGAATCCGCTATTCACTGAAGTTTCTAGTGAGCAAAGGAATATTTTTACGAGAAATATCGAGTCAGTGAACAGGGTAGCAAGGATATATAGGATTTTGTGCTTTTTCGTCGTGCTGCTCTATGGACTCTTTCCGTTTTTGGATACAGGCAATGAAGGAAAAGTTTATCCATTACCCTGCCTTTTTCCGTTTAATCCCGACAACTACTATGTATCAGTTTGTTTGATAGAAGTACTGAGTATAGCAATAGGTGCCTGGTTAAATTCTACCATCGACATATTATTTTGTATTTTGGTTACAATTGGAACATCACAATTTGAAATTTTGTGCAACAAAATTGGAGAAATAACACAATACTGTGAAAGTGACACGAATACGGAGAAACTTCTGAAGTGTTGTATCATATACTACCACGAATTATTAAGGTAAACTATGACGTGTACCCATAATGTCGTTTTTTGATACCGTATACATTCTGTGAAAAAAGTACCGGGATTTGATCATTTGAAAAGCCCGTTTAAAGGGATTGTCAAAATTATTTTTATCGATAAGTTGGCACAACTGTCCTCTATACTGAAGCGGAGTTTTTACGTCATCTGTCATTTAGTTTGTTTACCGTGCTCGATTTGGTCAGTTCATCTCAAGTGTGTTTTGCGATTTTTACAATGGATAAAAACAACGAACAAAGTGTAAAAACAAAAAACACGTGCATATGAGTGGTATAGTGCATTCAAAAGCGGTCGAGATGTGGTGGAAGATTTCATACACACACCACATTGATAAAATGCATTGTAACTGGTGATAAGACATGGGTCTACGAGTTTGACATGCAAACTTGACTGTTTTCTTTGATTATCGCGGTGTTGTACACTCGGAATTCTTGCCAGGGCAGACGGCAAATAAAGAATATTATCTTAAGAAGAATATTACTTATTAAGAAGCAACTAACCAATGCTCCATTGCTCGACGACAAAAGCATTTCTCGTCCAAACACCGTCGAGTAAACGCTTTGAAAATGATGAATGAGATTCCATCGAAACCGTCCATCAGTGGACATTCAGCTACCACGGGATACCCGAGAAACTATCATTACATTTCACACTCGTGAAAACATTCGTCAAAACATATATATATATATATATATATATATATATATATATATATATATATATATATATATATATATATATATATATGAGCATTGGTTAGTTGCTTGACTGGGAGGAAGACCCACTCACCCCTTACATTGGAGGGCACATGTTTCGTCTGTTGGTGGTTAGACTCATCAGGGTATCGACATATGCTCTCTCGCCAAGAATAGGGAGTCCGTCTCCACAATCAAACAACCCATATTTTCGCCGACTTCTCGTCGGATGGCTTATACATGGAGTTTTTTTGACTTCTTTAGACTGCGCCCAATAAGACACCAGAAGTTATATACTCCCGACCGCAATCTCATGTATTATGTATATATATATATATATATATATATATATATATATATATATATATATATATATATATAACTTCTGACTACTGTTGTCTCATTGTAAACAAATTGCAAACAAGTAAAAAAACTCCATATATATATATATATATATATATATATATATATATATATATATATATATATATATATATATATATATATATATATATATATATATATATATGTATATATGCATGTTCTTAAATAATTCCGGATGTAGATCCGTTCGTTCTGTGAAGAGTCACGACATTTTGCCAAAAGCTTGTTTGGACTTTTCAAGTGTTAGTGAAGAGTCCAACTCGAAGCGAACAACACTTGAAAATGCCAAATGAGATTTGGGCGAAACGTCGTGACTCTTCACAGAACGAATGGATCGACACCCAGAATGATTTAGGAACATTGTCTACCATCCTTTAAAGTATTAGATGTAACATTCAAATGTTTCATATGAACGCAGAATCATCCTTTTGAACTTGAAAGATAAGGAAATTGATGTTTTTGTGCAATTAAAAATTCTCTTATTAAAACTACTTTCCGAACAAGTAAATTATATTGATTATCTATCAAACACTTGAAATTATTGTAAAGATATGTTATCGAAATATTTTCAAAGAAAAAAACATCATTGGCGTATAGCTGGTCCGTCAAGAAACTTTACGAAACCAGATACTTTAGAAAAATGTACGATCAAATTCAACATTACAGTAATACCTCGAAGTTACGCGATACGTGGGACCAAATGACAACCGTGCATCGTGGTACAATTTCGTATATAAATGCATACAAATTTTGTTTAACTGGGGGCAAGGGATAAGGAAAAAAAAAAATTATTTAGAAGAAAATTGTGTTTTCAAATTTTAGAAAAATAAAGAAATTAAAATATTATTTTAAAGCAAAAACATAAACTGAAGTTATGTTGATGTAAAGGGCTTCATAAAGTCAAAGTCGTCTGACGAGTAAAAAATGTTTTCTTCGCAACCAAAAATCTTCATAGTACGTTAATATTTTTTTAATCCCTGTTTTGTAACTGCAACGCGCTCTTTATGTTTTCTAAAATTTCTAACCCTTTTTCAATTGACAGAGGGCTTTCGTCAAGTTTGCAATCGTTATTTGATCTTCAAATTTAACTGGGTTAAAAGAATCAGGTGCTTCGATGTCTTGCTCACACATTTCTGTGAGGTCATCAACTGTCAGCTCCTGGTTATGTAAATCTAGCAGTTCTTGTACGTCTCACCATCCACTTTGAAATATAATTGTCTAGCAAGATCGACAGCGTCTTCAATAACATGATCAAGTTAATCAGGTTCTGGCGCTTATTCCACAGGAGTTTCACTATTTTTTAAGTTTTTTTTTGTGAAATTTCATCCCAAGATTTTCCAATGATGTTCAAACATTAAATTGTTTCCAAAAGTCTATAATAGAAAGTTCATTGTTTTACCTCATAGCTTCATGGAGATTTGTAAATGATTGCCTCGTATAATAAGCTTTAAATGTTTTGATGACACCCTGGTCTATGGGTTGAAACAAGCTGGTTGTATTTGATGGCAAAAAGTCACCTTTCACACGTCGGTCGAAATTACGAGAGTAGCAGAAGAATAGCCTGATGTATTACCGATTAATAGCATCACCTTAGATGGGATTTGTTTTAATTGGCAATAACGTTCGACTTTAGGTATGACGTGATGGCCAAACCAATCCTCAAAACCAAAGGCTGTCACCCAAGTTTTAGGACTTCCAAATCACGTGTAAACCAGCTTTAGATACATTTCTTAAAGCTCTTGATTTTCCGAGCGATAAACTAAGAGAGGTTTTAACAAACAGTCACCAGCTGCATTCCCGCCAACCATCATTGTCAATCGATCTTTGGAGGCCTTAAAACCTGGAAAGGTTTTTTATTCACGAGCGATAAAATATCTTTTTAGGCATCTTCTTCCAGAATAATCCAGTTTCACCCACGTTGAATACAGTTTGGCTACCATAACCACCTTCTTCTATCATAGCCTTCAGTTGCTCTGAATAGAGAACACAGCCTCTTTAACAGCACTTGCCGCCTCTCTTTCACTCACTTTCCGCGATGGTGTACCAGTTACAGCAACTTTTGAATCGGCCAAACCACTAATTACAAGCTTTAAAGATTTCCTCTTTGACCACCTCCTCAGTTTCTTCTTGTAATCTCTTAAAAATCAGCTTAGCTTGAGCACACCGTGTTCTGATCAATAGGGCAGTTTTTGACTCTTACTTGATTATCACACCATAATTTCAACATTGTTTCCATCTCAGCGATAATACAATGACGTTTACGAATGATTCTTGAATTCACAGATTGAGAGATTTTTCACCTCTTCAAGATTTTTTTCTTTATTTTTTATAACTGCTGTGACTGTGGATTCTAGTAGATCAAACTTCTTTGCCAATTCACAAACTTGTAGTTTTGTATCGAAATATTTGATATTGTTTAGTTTACATCCCAAAGATAATGTTTTTCT
This sequence comes from Cosmopolites sordidus, assembly GCA_031761425.1. NCBI lineage: Eukaryota > Metazoa > Arthropoda > Insecta > Coleoptera > Curculionidae > Cosmopolites > Cosmopolites sordidus. The sequence goes on along the minus strand of JARFXV010000253.1, from coordinate 370,198 downwards.
TTGCTTATTTGATGCAGAATAATCAGTTTTACTTCTTTTAGATGACATAATTGCTTACTAAATGATATAATAAACAAAATAATTTGTAAACGTGCGTCGAGTCCACGCGAAACATGTCCGTGCATGTCGTAAGCCGAACACAAGTGTTGGCGCGACGGGAAGGGAGAACGGGTGTTGTGCCGCCTGATTCAAAGATCGCGTAACTTCGAATTCGTGTAAGTCGCGGTATTACTGTAGATTAATTTAAATCGAGCTTATTTTGAATTAAAAACAAATTGCTTCTATTTAATTTAATATCAGACACGTCACATAGGAAGAATATACAGGGTTGTCCAATAAAAGTGTAAGAACTTTAAAGTGATAACTACAAGTGACGATCCGATAATTTTTATTTTATTTTGAGGGACAAATATTAACATTATGTTTTGAAAATAATGTTGTTCAAATGCCCCCCTCGGCTTAGTCTGGTTGAATGAATTCTGGAGACCCAATTCGATTACCCTTTTATAAAGGGTTTCACAATAAAAGCGATATGATTTGAATTTGAAATAAAACAGAAAATTCGGCCAAAAATGGTTGCTCATTATTTTTATTAGATGGTATATTTTATGCCATTTAGGATTTAAACAAAATATCGTTCAAGTGATCATCTCTTTGGCCTCAAAATAGGCTTCAGTTTCGACAATTACTTCTTCAATGGAGCCAAATCTCTTGCCCTGAGGCTTTCTCTTTAGGTCTGCAAATAGGTAGGAGTCGCTGAGAGCCAGATCTGGAGAATACGGCGGATAGGGAAGCAATTCAAACAATTTTGCCACTGTTGCGAGCGACATGTGACACGGTGCATTATCCTGATGAAAGAGCATTTTTTCTTCTTCATTTGGGGTCGTTTTTTTTTTGCTGACAACCCTAACTTGGTTATTCGCCCCCTTCAAGACAATTTTGTATTGGTGTTATTCGATGAGGAGGCAAGGATGTAAAACAAATCCGTCGCCCACTGCACCTCGGAACAAACGCATAATATCTTATATAATTAAACGAACAATAACTTAATTTAAAACTTCTTCGATGTACACAAGATCAGTGACTCTTCTCTCCTGAACCAGTAGAGGTGTCCGTATACCCCCCATAATACCACCCCAAAACATCATGCTCCCACCTTCAAATGGGATATGTGTTTGAGCTGTTTCTAGTCGGGCTTGTCGACCTGGAGTTCTCCAAACGTGAATCAGAAACCAAGCCAATTCTCGTCTCATCGCAGAACATCACGTTATTTCAGTTAGGACTATGACCCACCCTTTTTCGAGTCAATTGCAATCTTACATTTTTGTTTTTGTTGAAGGGTTAATTTAGGAACACCTAAAGGTCTTCTGCGATGCAAATTTACCGCTTTCAGTCTACGTGTTATCGTTTGTCGAGACACATTTAGCAGACTTCAAGCTGTCATTGATATCTATCGGTCTTGTGCAGCTGTTGTACATCATTTTCTACCACTTCTGGGGAGATCCTTTACGTCATTTGTTGGTCGCCGAACTATTTGTGATCATCTGCATGTCATGGGAAAGACCCAGAAAGCGGGAAAATGGTTACCACATCAGCTGAACGACAGACGGATGGAAAAGCGAAAAACGGTGTGCGAAGTTTTGCTTTCTCGGCATGAAGATTTTTTGCATTGGATCTTGAGGAAAAATGCAGAAATTCATGGCTTAACCCAGCACAACCATCAACATCTACTGCAAGACCGAATCGCTTTGGAAAGAAGACAATGCTGTGCATTTGGTGGGATCAGAAGGGTGTTGTGTATTATAAGCGTCTGAAATCACGTAAAACACACACACACATATGGTAAAACCTTGAAATTATTCTCTCATGTAGAATTTGTTTTTGTAATTTTAATACACTTATAAAATATATACTGACTATCATTTCCACAATATTAATTACAATACCTAACTACATGTTGACTAAAAGACGTATGAAGAAAATATTGAGGGAATTTGAAAAAGTTCCTGTTATCCAGATTCCTCGACGAACGGATTACTTTTAATTATGAATCATTATTTTTGTTTCTTAGATATATCAAACTAATTGAGACAACATTTTCTGGTGGGATATTTGTACAATTTTTATGCAGTGTCGTGGTCATTTGCTTAACAGGTTTCCAAATGCTTGTCGTAAGTATAACTCAAATCTATACCGCTCAGGGATACAATGATGACGTTTTTCAGATTGAAATACAAAGTGTCCAATTTTTCTTACTAATAGTATATTTTTCATGCATGATGTGTCAAGTAGTGGTGTATTGTTGGTATGGCCAACTTTTAATGGAAAAGGTAACAGTATTATTCAATAATAGTAGAAGGTAGAAAGAAATGAAAAAAGTTTTATTTAATATAGTTTTTAGAATAAAAAAATATATATAATATGAATAATGATGTCTTCATTTTAAAAATTGTGATTCTGAAATCTCTTCTTCTTGCTCTTTCTTTAGACACCGCCTGTCTAACTTCCTACAACTCTTCTTCCTTGTGGTTTTCTGCTTCTTGCTATTTTTAGCAGCTATTATGTCTCTGGCTATTTTATGGAAACATAATGTTCCTTCCTGTCGTCCTTTTGATCCTGCGAAAGGTTTTCCACAACCACTTTCACGCAAATTTTCTCCATCCCCAATTCATCGGTAAAAATCTGAAGAACGGGTTTGTGAGTCAAATTCAACTCCTCCCCGATCATTTTCATCACTTCATGGAGTTTAAGGCCTTCCGCTATGACGCTTATCTTCAATCGAGTCTCGGCCTTCTGAGAATGCCTTAAACTACCTGAAAATCTGGACGCTTGGCAAAATACTGTTTCAACAGACTTATTAAACTTTGCAAAAGTTTCGGCCGCACTATGCCCAAGTCTGAAACAAAACTTGATAGAGCACCGTTGCTCGAAATTGTTCTCAGTCATTTTCAGAACGTACTAGAAAAATCCGGTTGAAACTAATTAATCCGGATCTCCGAGTGACTAGCGAATTCAAAACTCATACTAAAGACGCTCTAGATGTTGATCTAAAACCAACACTGTTGCCAGATAGAACGCTACGCCACCAGTTTCATTACTTCATTTATACACGTTGTAAATTCTAATATTGGACACAAATCTAAAGGACAAATCACAAATCAAATCTATTGGACACAATCTAAAGGACACAAACGTAAAAAACGTAAATAATCACAAAACGCAATGATAGCGTCCGATGCGTACATCTACAACGCGCGCATGCGCCACACTATCTTATTCTATCGCTTTGTATCTATAACTCTCTTTCTCCTCCTCTCTATGTTATATCTTTCTTCTCTCTCATGTAACGAAATGTGCCTAAGCGTGACGCGTCCTTGAAATTTCACTCTCAATTCTCGTCCAATTATCGATTATCGAATTGCCGCCTTCTCACTTCAAAAATGGTAGAATAGAAAAATACCATACACTGGGATAAAGGGTTTATACAGACCAGATTTGTAATATTTGGACTTTTGCGCATTTTAGAAGTAATAATACGATGGAAATCGACTCGAAGTTTCTTATAGAATCACGTCCTGATGATACCAATGTATCTCGAAAAACGCATGCGGAAAATATAAAAACAATTAACAATTAATTATTATAAGTTTGTTTTAATTATAAACCTTTTCCTTTCGGATTATCACCTGGTTCAATTAATAAGGCGCAGTTTAACTAGATGTGGCTTTAGAAACAACATATCAAATGCGACATAATATATCAACATCGATTTATTTAAGTATTTTACAAAAATATAAATATACGATGAAATAAAAATGTACATACACCTAAAAAATTTATAACAAAAATGTATAAAATATCATAAAAATATCAGGGTTGTTCGAAAAGTTCTCGGTGTGACAAAGAAAACGCAACATTATTAAGAATTTTTCAAAGTAGTTTAGAATTCAATACAGTAAGATTAACAACGTGTCAACGTTTTAATAATATGCTCCGCAAAATAAGCGGTTGTCTCAGCTTTGATCTCATCTTTTGAAGTGAATCTTTCTTCAAATCTGAGAGGAGGGAGTAATCGCTGAATACAAAATCCGATGAATACAGCGCAAGTGGATGCAATTCGAAGCAAGAGTAGATCGTCCTTCTTTTTGGTCAAATGTAAAAGATCAGTTCAGTGGTGAAGCGTAATATTCCCCAGTGAAAGTCTTGTCTTTTAGTCCATGACCAGGTGGTTCCTGCAGATAGAATCGCTTTCATTTCCTTTGGCGTACTTTCACATGTACCCACATGTACATGTACTGTACTGCTGCTTCGTCTCTAGTATGTAATGAAGAATCCCTGTTTCATCAACTATCATAAATCGTCCAAGTAACTCATATTAAATACTCATACCAAAAATGTTGTGTAAGCTTTCAAGTATTTTACTAAGGCTAATTGAAAAGTTCGCGGAGCGATAACTATCTATCAGTAAAAGAACTATATAATCTACTACATTTTGAAGATTCATCCCTCATATGAACATATGTGAAGTTTCAAGTCGATCTGCCAATTCATTCATGCAAAAACAGCAGCTTGTAAACGTATCAGTGTTATTTTTTAAAAGGGAAAATATTGAAAATCGGGCAGTGATTAAATTATTTGTAAAAAAAGGTTTAAAGGTAATGGAAATTCATAGTGAAATGGTAAATGTATTAGGGGAGCCTGGTCCTTCAAAAACAATGGTTTGTGTGTTGAAACTCACCTACCCACTGGCAGGTGAGTTTCAACGTAGTCGTACAAGTCTGGATAATGATCCCCATTCTGGAAGTCCAATTAGTGCAACTACTGAACAAATAATTAATTCAACACATGATACAGTTACGGATGATTTTTCGAAATAACAAAATAGATTTTAAACGTCGTTTTGTAACTATGGATGAGACTTGGGTTTATGGTTACCAAAAAGGTTATGGCATCAATTTTTTGGAACAAGACCTGGTTTAGTGAAGAAAAAAATCATTTTCCATCAAGACAATGCACCAGCTCACAGAAGTGTACTTGGAATGGCCAAACTAAAAAATATACACCACGAATTGCTAGAGCATCGACCATATTCGCCAGATCTGGTCCCGTCTGACTTTCATCTGTTCCCAAACCTCAAAAACTTGCTACGTTGCAAGTGTTTTTCATCAAATGAAGAAGTTATAGCAGCGGTAGGTTAGTATTTTGAAGCACTTCCAGAAAATCACTTCAGATATGGAATAAATGAATTAGAGAACCGCTGGTAAAAAATGCATTGAGCTTAAAGGAAAATATACGGAACAATAAAGTATTTTTTTTTCAACTATAAGCTTGTTGTCATCATCATTTCCGCTCCGCGAACTTTTCAATTAGCCTAGTAGAATAGCTCAAACTGAAAATTTAAGTAAATATAAAGCCAGTTTGCTTTACTCGATCGCCTCAAACAAGCAACTAAACGCACGCGTTTGAAACTTCGCTGCATCAAACAAATCACACTCGACAAATATCATAGCCATTTAGTCATACTTGCGTCATCTCTATGTGAAGACGAGAACTTTTCGAACGGGCATCGTATATGCCCCCATTTTCGTATTAACAACCCATTTCGTTCAAGCAAAAAAATGAATCATCATCTACTACAGTAAATACTTTCAACTACATTCTATCTACATTTTCATTCAAAATGGTTATACATGTTACTTTTTGTGATTTAATATAAATCACCATTATTTGTAGAGCGACGAAATAACCAATACGTGTTATAAAATTGATTGGGACAGAACAAACGTAAAAATCCAAAAAATGATCGTAATGATTATGGAAAGAGCTAAAAAACCAGTTACAATAAGGGCGGTTGGATTTTTTGAATTAAATTTGGCCACGCTAATGAAAGTAAGTAAAAAAAAAAGGAAAACGTTAGCCAAATGTAGTGTCATTCTTCTGACTTTAATAACATATATTCAATATTCAACCTTAATACAGAACCTTCATTTCATTCCGAAATCTGCGTGACCTGTAAATGTAGACAACCAACACGACAATTACCAACTTGTGTTGGTTGTCTACATTTATAGGCCATATTTATAGGTTGTCTACATATGATTACCACAAAATCACTAATTTTCTTACTATGACTTGTTTTTTCTTCATTTTTTAAAAATAATCTTTTTCTTTGAATTAGATACACAGTTTAGCACTAATAAATATACGAAAATTAAAATAACATTTGACCAATCCTACATTAAATTCGAAGAGATTTACCACTAAACACCAAATAACTTTTTGAATTTCTCGACGCATGTTTCGCTAACCATGTTAGCATCATCAGGAGATGATTTAATCTGTTATTTAAAACTGTTAGTTAAAATTAATGTGTGGATTTAATCTAATTAAATAACAGATTAAATCATCTCCTGATGATGCTAACATGGTTAGCGAAACGTGCGTCGAGAAATTCAAAAAAGTTATTTGGTGTTTAGTGGTAAATCTTTTTGAGTTTAGTATTTCACACCAAAGGTTCCAATAGAAGAAATATTTTGAACTTGAAGTAAAAATAATGTTAAAATAACTCCACCGGAGAAATAGAATAATAATAGAAGAATAGAATAGAAAGAAAAAAAAGAGAAGGGCAATTCGTAAAACAACGAAAATTATTTCTTTTAAATATTCAAATATGTTTAAGAGGTGCTTTTAAAATATTCCCCAAGAAGCATAAAAACTAATAAAAATTTTGAATAATAAACCTCCCTGACATCTAAGGGAAATTTTAGATATATTTTTGGAGACAAATAAAAACATAAAAAATGAATGTTAAGTTAAAAATAGATAACTAGTCACGTATATAGCAAGATTAAATGAAGATTCTGTGTGTTTATTTATATTTATATATACAGCGAATCAAAAAATATTATATACAGAGAAACATATAATATTGATACACTAATGTTTTTTGACAAAAATATTTTTAATGATGTTTTTAACACAAAATAACCTGTAATAATTATAACAAACAACAATATGCATTAATTCAGGCGATCGCTGAAAATTAGAAACCTATACAATCTTTTAAACACCAATATTTTAAATCTCATCAAAAAAATATTTATACACCACATTTATAAAACACATTAACCAAACATAAGTCAAAAGTCTCAAATCAAAGTAAACTCATTCAGTGCTGTGAATACCTTCGTAGAAACAGCAGCGTTTATGTTCTCTCTTTGCAACTGCTCACGAGGTTCATTCTAGATTCTAACATCCGCCAGTGTTTGTTTTAACAGTAAGTTGAACATTCGCTTCCCTCTTTTTTTATACGCTTACATTTTATTTTCATTTCGTTTTTGAATTGGAACATCGGCTTATTGACTGATTTTCTGTTTCATTTGTAACGGACGATCCGGAGGGAGGTTTAGTCCCCCCTTCCCGGTGCCCATCAGACATATAGAAACTGACAATGAAAATGATAGTATTTCAAACGAATATTCTTCCACCCAAAAAAATTCTCAATAGGAAAAAAAAAATTCTTTATTCGCAAACCGATATTGGGCCTTTTATAGTTTATATCGAATCGACAAACATTCCATCAATTAAAATTGGTACTTTTAATAGTATCAAAATTGCAAGAGATATTTTTAATCTTAATTTAAAAGATGTTAAGAAGGTTAGCAGCAAATGATTAAACCGTATAGCGATAGAATTAATTAACTACCAGGCAGCCAACTCATTATTAAAAAATAAAACATTATTAAACAAGGGATATATTTTCATACCATATAACTTCGTAACATGCAAAAGTATAGTTAGACAATTGAACATCGATCTTAGCGAAGAAGAGTTATTACAATAATGTCAATCTGAGCATAATGAAACCGAAATCTTGACAATTTAAAGACTGATCAGGTGACTAAAAACAATGAAGTATCTTATGAATCTACGGGAATTGTCCTATTAACTTTTAAAAGTGTTCTAATGCCAAAAACTATATTTTTCTATGGACTACCAAGAATGATTAACGTCAACATCCCCCCAGTTACCCAATGCTTTAAATGCCTAAGATATGGACATACCAGAAATAATTGCAAAGGTAAGGAAAAATGTTTTAATTGTGGGGAACAAAAACATAATGAAGGAGAGGCTCCGCTTTGTAAACTTAAATGCTTTTACTGTAGATATTCGCACAAATCCGTGGATAAAAGATGTCCTGAGCATGCACGACAAAAAAACATTAAAGAACTAATGCCATACGAAAACATAACGTATATGAAGGGATATAATATTTTCAAACCATATAACTTCGTAACATGCAAAGGTATAGTTAGATAATTGGACATCGATCTTAGCGAAGGGAACGCACACAAAGAAAGCAGGTTAGCCAGAACCTAATTTCGGCGCTGAATACCCTTGTACTGTACATACGTTACCATTATTGCGTCATTTCATTAAAGAACGCTGGTTATCTGCGAGTAAAAAAGCAGATTTCATGAAGGCAAGATGTCCAGTTCATCCTCCGATGAAGAACTTATAAAGATAAACATAAAAATATATACAAATAGCGGCCTTGGACCTTCATAAACTTATTTCGAAATAATTAAATAAATTGTAAAATGTAAGTACACTATAAACAAAATATTTCGAAATAATAAAAAAATTGAATTGAAAGAAAAATAATCAACATGTGAGTGTGGAATTTTAATGCCGCCACATTAATAATAATTTTTCTACTGAAAATCCACGTCCGGCGCCGAAAATAAGAGACCAAGAATTAAAAATTCATTCCGGTACAATAGTCGGTGCTGATTGACGTTTGTTTACAAATTTCGACACGATTTGTTTATGTTAACGATCATTTAAAACATAAGTAAATAATCGGCTTTTATAGGTGCCGACTACCAGTAAGCAGGAAACCTGCTTTCTCTGTGTGTGCACCCGAAGAAGAGTTATTACAATCATGTAAATCTGAGCATAATGAAACCGAAATCTTGAAAATTAAAAGACTGAACAGAAGGGTAATTAAAAACAATGAAGTATCTTATGAAGCTACGGGAACTGTGCTGTTAACTTTTCAAAGTATTCTAATGCCAAAAACTATATTTTTCTATGGGCTACCAAGAATGGTCAACGTCTACATCCCCCCACTTACCCAATGCTTTAAATGCCTAAGATATGGACATACCAGAAATAATTGCAAGGGTAAGGAAAGATGTTTTAACAGTGGGGGGACAAAAACGTAATGAAGGAGAGGCTCCGTTTTGTGAACTTAAATGCTTTTACTGTAGAGATTCGCACAAATACGTGGATAAAAGAAGTCCTGAGCATGTACGACAAAAAAACATTACATTACAACTAATGTCATACGAAAACATGACCTTCTATGATGCAAGTGAGGCAATTCCTAAAACATATATAGGCAAAGAAAAATTCATCTATAACGCAAAGGACTTCCCAACCATATCAAAACAAAAATCAGCAAATCAATAATATCAGAATCCTAATAATAGTAGTAGTATAATAATAATAGTAGTAGTATAATAGCATATCTGATGGGCTTATTGATCCGGCACAGAGGACTCATAACTTCAAAATGTCATCGGTGAAACGTACCTTCCAACAAGTAGTCTCCAATATCGACAATAAAAGAAGAGTTCTACAAAAAGATTATGATAGAAAACTTCATGAACAAAATCTATATTTCCCAAATTCAAGACCAGAGAAACAAACACCTTGTTCAGTTCTTTCCCAACCGAGTACTCAACCTCCATCTACCCCTAATTCATACCCCCAACCCTATTCCATTCAAGACCGCAAACCCAAATTAGCCTGGCCTGCCAGTGAATTTCAAAGCAACTTAAATTCTCTTTAAGTACTGAAAATGATTTAAAATTATGTATTGACTACATTATGAACACAACTCCAGAAAATCAAAGCATAATCAAAAAACTTCTATTATCATGTGTAAATTTACAATCCTATATGGACTTAGACTATATCTTAGACTCAGACTCCTATATGGACTTTCAGACTGCGATTCTTAATACCCACATTAAAAATTATTCAGTGGAATATAAGAAGCATTAAATCTAACAGAGACAACTTGATCACCCTAATCTCAAAGGAAAATCCAGATATCGTGGCTATAAACGAAACGTGGCTCAAACAGGATTTCAACTTCTCTTTAAAAAATTTTAACATCAAACGAGACAGGACAGACGCCGGTTGCTGTAGCATCCAAAAAAGTCCAATACATTACGGCAAAAATTGGAAACCTATATATAATTAATATTTACTCAAACTGCAATAACGCCATTACACTGGAACTTCTGAAGGACATGATGGAGAATGTTTCTTTGGAAAAAGTAATTATATTGGGTGATATGAACTCTCACCACCCCTTATGGGATACATGTACAACTAATAAGGGCGGTAAAAATATATCGGATTTCTCCTTTCTCAACGAATTAACGATTGTGAATGATGGTGATGGTGAACGATGGTGAATGATGGTGATGGTGAACGATGGTAATTTAACTATTACCTCGGAATGGTCCGTCATTCAAGCTTGCAAAAATAGTAACCATTTCCTTACCCTTTTAAAACTTAATTTGTCAGACCCTCAGGAGATAACCGGGAGAATAACCCGTTTATAGTAAATTTTAACAGTAGGAATTTCAATAGAGCTGATTGGGAAGCTTTCTATAACAACATTCTAATAGCAATGGGTCATAATGTGGAGAACACAAACTATAGCGACTTCTTGACTATAGTGAACCAAGCAGCGGACGACTCTATCCCTTATAAAAGCTGCCGGGAAGAAACAAACCCTTGGTGGGATAATTAATGTACTTTATGGGTCAATAGAAGAAGAGAAGCTATTCGAAATTTCAAACAATTCTCCAATATGGAAAATTTCGTTAATGCCAAACGCATTATCGCCCAAATTAGGCGTAAGCTAAGAATCAAAAAAAGAAATAAATTCAAAATTTTTTGCGAATCCTTAAAGATTCTAACATGAAATATGTTTGGAATAAAGTCGTAAAGTTTTCGAACTGTAATAAAAAATCAGCTAATAACACTACCTCAGACGACATTAAAAGAGACATTCTCAACATAATGTCTTCAGATGAGATTTACCCAGAATTTACTCTTGTACAGGGAAACAATATTACCCCATTCTCAATCTTTCAACTTGACAATGCGCTTCACAACAAAAAACTTTCGGCTGCAGGTCTGGATGATATTTCCTACCCAATGCTAAAACAACTTCCCCTTGTACCTAAACAACTACTACTTAAAATATTTAACGATTGTCTCAAGGATGGCTCACTTCCTTTGGACTGGAAAAAGTACAATATCATAGGCCTCCTAAAACCAAACAAAAATCCCTCATTGTCTGATAATTTCAGACCGATTGTTCTATCCTCTTGTGTTCTAAAAACTCTGGAAATCATGATTAAAAATCATCTGGATTGGCATTTGAAACACAACTTAAGATTCACAAACTCACAAGCAGGATTTAGAAAGGGTAGAGGCACAATTGACAATTTAGCTGCTCTACGTTCTAATATATTCGAAGCTTTCACGACCTCGCGTTCAGTATTGGCAATTTTTCTGGACGTCAAATCGGCATATGCTAATGCCAATATTTACAAACTTTACAATAAATTATGCTTCTTAAACATACCAACCGCACTAAATAATATTATTTTCAACATCCTTAACTACAGGCTTCTGTATGCTAGAGGCAATGTTGGAAATTTACTGGGACCGATGACGACAACAAAGGGCCTTCCTCAAGGATCTCCTTTAAGTACAATTCTTTTAAACATCTATATGTCAGAGATATTCTCTATCGTAGCTGAAGATTTCCAAATACTTGGATATGCCGACGATTTGGCCCTATTGGTGAAAGGGTTTGATGTCTAAAAAATGGCACAAAAAATTAATTTAGAACTGAACAAAATTCAGATTTGGCCAAGCATAATCTACATCTATCCACTGATAAATGCGAACTAATATGGTTTACCAAAGGACCACGAAAAATTTCACTGCCGGAAATTAAAATCTATAATACGGTCATACCCTTCAAAAACCAAGTAAAATTTCTATGTATGATATTCCATCAACACCTACAATGGGACGCTCACGTAAATTGGGTTACTGTCCAAGTTCAAAAAAACAAAAAACAGTATTAATGTCTTACGTGCAATCTTTTAGGTCTGGTGGGGTGCAGACCCCAGGACACTTTTAATGGTAACTAACGCTTTAATCCGATCACATTTAAACTGTAGATCGACATTATTTAAACCCACGAGTGAAAAGTGTCTTAATAAATTGACCGTGATCTGTTTTGAAAGTTTGCGAATTTGTTTGGGCTGCATGAAATCCACTCCGCGAGTAGCCATACTGGCAGAAGCCGCAGTATCGGATCTTGAGCATAGAAGGAAATGGTTAGCAGTTAAATTTTTGGCTAAAATAATTATCATATAAAATCACCCCTTAATACAGACACCTCATAATATTCGTAAGGAGGTACTAAAAAACTTTCATAACAATAATGAAACTCCGTATCTAGCAGCGGCATTAGAACACTTTTATCCTTATTACAAAAAAAATACAAAAGCTCTAACTTCCCTTGTTACGACATATATTTTAACATTCTAATCTCTGAACTTCAAACCTTTAACTGCAATATTAGGAAGAATGAAGCTATGATCAGGGAAATATTTTGCATGGTTACTGAGAAATTTTAAAATGAATACACTAAAAAATAATAATAGGATGGGATACGGTCTGTATATCTCTGCCATTAACTATACATTCTCTTTTAGACTGTCACAAGAATTATGTATAAGCAAACCCGAAACCGTTGCAATACATCAGGCAACAAAAGTGGCTATGACTAAACATCTTAAGAATGTGATCATTTTTTCAGACTCTCAAAGCGCTATTACCAAGATCAAAGGAAATAACTTCTCTGCATCTGACGATTACTAAACTCTTAGAACAAAAACATTAATGTCATTGGCCAATTAAAACGGTTCAAATATTCTCCTTTCTTGGATTCCGGGTCATTCAAACATTTCTGGTAATGTAAAAGTTGACACGCTTGCAAAAATACGAAGAGACTTAAATGTCTTAAACTTAAATGTGCCAATGGAATTTTTTTTGGATTCCAGAGACGTTTTAAATGTAATTAAGGAAAAAATTAATAAACAATACAGAACTTTTTGGAAAAAAATTGCTGCTAAAAAAAATTACCAATATACTAAGATCCAATCCACTTTTCCTCTTAAAAGATGGTTTCAAAAAATGTCCCCAGGAGAGGAGACATATCACTACCATCATTAGAATGCATACGGGTCACTGCCTACCCAAACAGCATCTTTTTAAATTAAATTTAAGGGATGACCCCCTATGTGAATGCGGCTTAGTGGAAGACTTAAATCACATCTTTTTCGAGTGTCTCATTAACTTTTTTTAATTTATACAAGAAACTGAGATTAACGAATACTTCAGGTCCAATTTCTATCCACTCAATAATAAGTAACGTTACGGAAGAGGTAGTCAATATTTTGATGAACTTTCTAACAATAAACAAAATAAAACTCTAACAAAGCACAATGCTCAACTGTATAATAATAGTCCTTTTTCTTTTTGATCCCCTTTCCTCTTAATGTGTGTATATAACCTTTGTTGTGTTGTCTGACTAACTGAGAGCCTCACATCGAAATACCCACAGGAGAGTTTATAAATTTCAACTTATTCACAGCACTTAATAAATTTTACAAAAACTAAAACATTAAACATTAGTTAACTGAAGTCAGCGGCTCCGATATGGCTTAGAACCAGAAAATATCGTGGTTGCCTCCAGATCGTGTTGGCGTATTGCCTTGCAGCAAAGCCATCAAGCAACAAGACAAGACCAGTAAACTCAATACGAGGGTCGTTTAATAAGTACTTAAAAAAGATAGAAAAACCATTTTTTTTTAAGTATTTGTTAAAATTTTTCAACATAATCTCCTTTTAGCTATATACAATTTTCCAAGCGTTTCTCCAGCTTTTTTAAGCCGTCTAAAAAGTAATTTTAATTTCGCAAGGTCATCAAAATAGGCATGTGTTTGGGCGATGACCTCCTCGTTCGATGTGAACCGTTGCCCGCTGAGCTATTTTTTTAAGTTCGGAAATGAAAAAAAGTCACTTAGGAACAAATCCGGTGGATGTTGTAATAATTCAAATTTCAATTCCATGATTTTGGCCATTGAAACTGTACAGATGTGCACCTGTGCATTGTCTTGATGAGGATGAAATGAGGATGATTTTTCTTGATTTCTTCGCTCAACCGGTGCAATAACGTCGCAGTTCTCCAGTTATTGTTATTCCTTTTTCCAGGTAATCGGTGTAGATGATTCCCCGTGTATCCCAAAAAACTGTGGCCATAACCTTGCCAGACGATATCACCATCTCCACATTCTTTGGAGCCCGTTTGCCTTCAAAAACCCACTATTTTGATTGTTTCTTTGTCTCTGGAGTGTAGTGGTGTATCCATGTTTCGTCTACAGTTATGTATCGACGCAAAAACTCATCAGGATTGCGACAAAAATACGCCAAAACAGCCTCACAGTCGACCACACGATTGCGTTTTATTCTCCACTGAGAGCAAACGCGGCATCCACCTTGTCGAATTTTTTTTCACACCCAATTTTTCGAACTTTGATTCGTCGATCACATAAAACAATGTCGTGGATTTTATCAATCATTTCAGGAGTAGTTACTTCCACTGGGCGTACCGGACAATGTTCATCTTTTGTGGATGTACGGCCACGTTTAAACTCATTTGCCCAATTATAAACAGTTACAAACACGGGAGCAGACGTGCCATGAACTTCATCCAACTCAGCTTTGAGCTCTTTCTGTGTTAAGCCTTTTAAATATAAGTGTTTAATCACCACTATAAATCCACTTTTTTCCATTTTTGTAAATAAACAAAAATTTCTTGCTTCAATCGACAATAAAAATGAAAGTATTGTCTGAATGATTGTGGCGATTGTGGTTTCTTTTTTTTTGGGTTTTTCGCCACGGTCTAAAACTCAAAAAAATATCAAAAATATTTGTTCTTATGTAAATAAAAAATCACTGGATAAAAACAAAAAACCATTGACAGCTACCTGTTGAATAATGATGCTTACTAAAAAAAAAACCATTTCCGATGCTACGAGCGACATCTCTTGGATTTTCTATGGACTTACTGAATTACCCTCGTATTTCGTTGGGTAACGCATACGCATTTTCTTTCGCATTTATAGTAGCTCGAAGTCGACTGAGTATTGATTCTACGAGCTTGGAAGGCTATTGAGAGTCGATTTCTGCCCAGGCTTTTTAGAGGTTGAAAATTAGGTCATTCCTTGAGGAACATTGAAATTTTCGTACTTTTAACTCCAATAATGCCCATAAATTTTCAATAGGGTTAATATCCGGTGATTGAGGAGGTGTAGGTAGCCTTTGACGAACATTATACAGTAGCCATTCTTTGGCCTCTTTGCCCGTATGCTTCGGGTCATTGTCCTGCTGGAACAAATATCTGTTATCTCTTCCCAAATGCCGCATACTATTTTTTAAACTGCCTTGCAAGACAAGTGTTCATAATTCCATCGATAATTACAAATTTACCTACTCCTCTGGCGCTCATACAGCCCCCGTCCATGCTTAACCCCCTACCCCTTTCATGCATAACGGTCGGTCGCATTTTTTTTGCTTCAAAAGCTGTCTCCTTTTTCCTCCAAACAAATCTTCTTCCATCGGATCGAAAAATATTATACTTTCTTTCATCAGAAAACAACATATTTGTCCAAAATGAAAGCAGCTTGTTTGCGTGCTCTCGAGCAAACTGTAATCGTTTTTTTTCGGTCTTTTTCATTTATGAAGGGTTTTTTTTTCTTGTCGCCCTACCCCGATATCTTGCTTCATGCAACCAGTTGGGGGGGGTTCAGTTTTGCAAAAACATGATTCTATGTCTTCTGAAAGTGCGCGAGCAATCAATTTGGGATGTTTTGACGCCTTCGATACCGCACATTTGCCCCACGATTTCACGAGGTTCACGCACTGTCAGGGAACATTTTCTGCCCGTACGTTTTTTATTATCAATAGATCGACTTTTAAACTTTTTAATTATATATTGCACTATCGCGTATAACATTTTCAACTTTTTTTTCTATACATCGATAACTCAGTCCTTAAACTCAAAGAGATTTACTACTAAACACCAAATCACTTTAAAGTTCTCATTGCACGTTTCGCTACCCATGATGAGATGAGAGATGAGATTAAATCATCTCCTGATGATGCTAACATGGTTAGCAAAACGTGCGTCGAAAACTTCAAAAAAGTGATTTGGTGTTTAGTGGTAAATCTCTTTGAGTTTAGTGTTTCACGCCGAAGATTCCAATAAAAGAATTGAACTCAGTCCTTGTTGAAACAATTAAACAATTTGATATTTGCAGGTTGAACTCAGTTCTTTAGATTTGCGACCCATTCTCATGGAAGTATCTTTCAATACTGAATTAAATACGCACAGTGGTTTATTTTTGTTTACTTAAGAATAAAGGAATACAAGCTAGGAGAAAACATTTTCTTCATTACAAGTTTTCAAGTTATTATTATGACTACTGTTACTGTATGAATATTTTTTTTATTCGTGAAATTTATGGTGTTTAAAAGATTGTATAGGTCTCTAATTTTCTGCGATCGCCTGAATTAATGCAGAATGTTGTTTGTTATAATTATCACAGATTATTTCCTGTTAAACGCCTGTTAAAAATACATAAATTAAAGAGCTATATTATCAAAATGTTTCTCAAGGAAACAACTGCGGAATCCATAAACATAAAAATATTTTTGCCAAAAAAATAAGGGTATGAATAATTTTTTTTGATCCACTGTCTCTCTCTCTCTCGCTATATATATATATATATATATATATATATATATATATATATATATATATATATATATATATATTTATATATATTTTAAACCAAATCAAGGTAAAATACTGAAGACTCAATTGTATTTATCTCAATCATTTTCATAAATTATATCTGACACTTAATTTGAATAACTTGTTATTTACATAATTTAAAAACTGTTGGATTATATGTATTTCTGAATTATAGATTTTGCGATCTTCGTATTCCTACTTCGCTGTACTACAACGTTTATATACTACCAGCAATATCAATAAATAATGAGGAAATCTACATGTTCATGTACTATAATTGATGCACTTATGTCCTTTAAATAATACACACATCGCAAGAGTCATTGCTGTTTTAATAAAGATTATCAAAAGTATGTCCAATCAAATTTAAGTCAGTCTAATTTAAAAATAAAATCTAAATATTTGTCTTTTATAGCGGAACAGGCAATAAGTCGCTAACCGATATGAATTTCAAATATATTTATTTCAAAAAAGTATTTGCACAACTTGATTTTTAGGGATTTATCGCAAATCAGGGCGAAATTAACCAAACTGTGTGTTCACATCGGTTCATTACTTATCAACCACTCTGAACCTTTTATTTGTCTATTTCACATATTTTGACTATAAAAAAAACCTACAATACATGTATGATAAATTACAGTCACATTAGGTTCTCAACTTAATTCTGGGCCATCCTTGGCTGCCTTGGATATTTAGTTATGATAGCGTTACAACTTTACCTGTCGAAGTAATCTCCCTCACTTTCTATGCTCTTACGCCATTTCAGGCATCCAGATCGGAAAAGCTGGGTGGTTTTGATGTGAAAAAGTCATTGAGGCTTGAGAGATGAGAATCCGAAAGGGTCAAGTTTAGAGAATAGGCCGGGCGCGATAAAATCTCCCAGTCTAACTCGGTGGTCGTTTCCAGAGTCCTTTTTGCTATATGTGGTCGAGCGTTGTACTGAAAAAAAATGATTTTCCTTCTTCCCATGACCATCAAACGACGGAACATGGAGTATTTAAGCCGTGTAATGAGAGGTCCAAAATAAACATTTCTGCAACTAATCACGAAGAAGAATTGGAAGAAGGCGCAACTCCTGGATGCGAAACTTGAGACAATGGTTTCAGTGCACGCCTCTCCAACTTTTCAAATCAGCTGCCTCAAAAATACACTTAGCAGTGATAACTACTAGAATCCTAAACATAGAGGGCACTTGAAGGTGATCAAATTGTCGTTACAACCTTAGGTTCGAAGTTCTTTTTTTTGAATCTGGAGAGTAACGAAACAATATCAAAGCGTCTCATCAAAGCTACCACTATCTACTACTATTGTGTGTAGCTGTGAGTTCATAGTAGGCATAACGACTAACCCAAGAGTTCATGTCCGAGAATACAAAAATTTTCTTTCAACAGAGCTCTCAATTCTCCATCCTTTTTTTGTCTCGGACATTCTGCATCATTTAAGTCAAAATTTCCATTTTGAAATTGCTGGAACTACTTCTTCCAACTACTGTACGAAATAGCATCATTTCCCAAGCCGCAACACTCATGTCTTGAGTTTCCGCAGCATTTTTTTGTCAGCTAAAAGTTGAAAAGAAGACAGTGCTAAATGTTGCTTTTCGAACGAAATCGAACGAAATCTCGACTACACCTGATTTTCAAGTTATAAGACGGGAAAAAAATCTGATTCGAACAGGTTAATTTTTTTTTAATTATCGAATATAGACCTATCATCTACTTTGGCCGTTTAGCGTTTATGTTTCCTTGTATTGTTTTCACAATACACCATTAAAGTCAAGTAGAGCGTACTAATATCCATACCTGAACCAGGGATCATTGGTTCTGCAGTTGATGAAACGTAGGGGTCCAGACTTATGTTGAGGACCTAATATATTAGTCAAACAGGGCTTCAAAACTAAACTTTAAGCTAATTAGACTGACTTTCTTCTCTGGCTCCTCACACAATTTAAAATTCCAATCACCCAAGAGACAAGCCAAAACTACTACCTCGCAAACATCAAATAAATACGTTATCTGATGGTCATGCTCGTACCTGTGAGGTGGCGACCGGAGAGGTGACCTGAATCGCGCATGCTCCCTCCTCAACTGGAGGGAAGGGGGGGACCGCCTCAGAGGGGGCGGAGACCCTCTCGGACTTTTCGAATACGATCGAGAACGCGATCTAAAATAGACACAACAGAGCCCTGCTTTATTCGTACTGTCAACTCAAAAAGAAACCTTCAACCATCTGACCACATATTACTTCATGCGTTCATGGTTTGTTAGGTCTTAGAATTAATTTCGTCTCGATTACTATGACAAAATTTTGTTTCATTGCTTTGTGGAGACCGAAATCCATTCTAGGACTAATCAGGTATTAAAGTGCAAGTTAATATGGAAATATATCACAATCAATTGAAGCTAGAAGCAATAATTCTTTTTGAGCAGCACATATACGCTATCTTTAACAGATACATGAAATAGAAACCTTTTATCTCTGAACGACATTCATATCAATGTGTAAATTAACATGAGGGTTACATAAATAAAACAATACATACCTGCTGATTGAAAACGATCTACTGCGACTTCTCCTTCTTGGTGTTCGACTACGTCTACGAAGAGGCGGAGGTGATCTGCTGAAACTTCTGCTTCGGCTACGACTCCTGCTCCAGCTCCTTCTCGCGAGGCGCTGCTGTCTTGCACGTTTTTCGTCCTTCTCTCTCAATATACGATTGAAAGCTGCCAAAGGATCATCGATCACGCTAGAAAAGAAACAATAGAAAGTCAAGCAATGTTATTTCTTATAAAATATGATAATTGAAGATACAGGACAGGCATGTGGCCGTTAATAATTCTTAATTTTTTTAAGAGATGACGCTAGAAACAAGTGTCTGTTCACAGTTTAATCTCTTATGTTATTCTGTGGCTACGACAGTACCTTTCAAAACACCATTGATGTTTAACCTTCAAGAGAAGCACTGGATAAGGGATACCCAGGGGTGAATTAAAAATGTTTTTCCCTTATAAATAGTCACGTTGAGGGGATGACTTTGAAAAGGGAAAATTGAATACTAACAAAAATATAAGCGACCGTAATCAGTCTATGGTCCGTAGCCAGTATACGCCAGCCAGTGCTGTTGTTATGTCAGTGTTTTTTGTTTGTTTTTTATTTAAATAACCTTTTTGCACAAATAGTGTTTTTTTTCGATCTTGACACAGTTCGTGGTAAGTAAATCATAAATATTATATTTTCTATAGTATTTTTATTGAAAACTTTGATTTTTAATTTTTTTTTTAACATTTATTTCTCGATTCTTCTATTGGGACCTTTGGTGTGAAACACTAAATTTAAAGAGATTTACCACTAAACACCAAATCACTTTTTTTGAACTGCCCGACGCACGTTTCACTAACCATGTTAGCATCATCAGGAGATGATTTAATCAATAATTTAAGGAGATGATGCTAACATGATTAGTGAAACGTGCGTCAAGCAGTTCAAAAAAAGTGATTTGGTGTTTAATGGTAAATCTCTTTCAAGTTTAGTATTTATTTCTCGGTTTCTTTCATTTTCTATTCAGCTCAAAATGAACACGCGTTCTCGTACTCACTGTGCGACTGAAGTAGAAGCGTTATATGAGGCAGCTGATATTTTCGACGACAATGAAAGTGAAAGCGAGACCAAATCGGTTTTTGAAGAGCATCATACCAGTAAACTTTACCTAATTAAATAGATATATTTTTTAAAATAATGCTAAATTATGTAATAAGTATCTGAAAGTACATTATGTCCCCTATTAAATAACTGTTGGAAGAAATATGTTATCTATTAATTTCGCCTAGATATGATAGTTTGAATAAAACACATCATTTTAATATTTTTTTTAATTTTGCTGATTTTTTCGATGGTATTAGGAATACTAATATTTTTTTGGAACATTCTATAGATATATAGTCTTTTTCTATACTGAATTGAGGTTTAAATTAAAAAATATATATATATTAAAATTGGATAATTTAATCAAAATATATTAATAATCAGACATATGGACATACCCATGTTCTCCTGAATCGAGGGTTAAACGATTTCGAGCTAGCGTCATATTTTTTTGGTGGTACCGTAATAGGTACCACATAAGCTGAACGACAGATGGAAAAACGAAAAAGATGTGCGAAGTTTTGCATTCTGAGCAAAAATGAAAAAACATTTTTGCATCGGATCGTGGCTGGAAAAATGAATATATTTAGAAAACACAAAACGCAGAAAATGGTGGGTTGACCTAGGACAACCCTCAATATCGACCACAAGACCCAATCGCTTTGGAAAGAAAACAATGCTGTGTACAAAGCTATCGTCACACCTGGTAGAAATTAAAATATTGAAAAAGAAAAGATATAATTGACCTTGACAAGAATATAAAACAATTATTGGTAAATATTTACTTCTTTGCGCGTTAAAATGTTAGACAAACTCGTTTATATTTATGATTTAAACTCCTAAAGGTTTTATCACAATTTATCAGTTAAGTTCAGAAATTCATAAATTAACAGAAAAAATAAAAAATGTCTGATTCACTATGGAAAAAAATTAGTGGCTTCAGAAGACGATTCAGTTTTCGATACACGCAGATGGAATAAGTTGTAGGGACATACGACGTCGATTTAAAAGCAGTTTTTCATCGGTTGTCAAGTTAATTCGGTTAGGCGAGACATACGCAATCCATCGTTGTTCAATCTGCTCTGTCAAAACAAAAAAAAACACTGAGAATTGAATCGAATTCCTGTAAGACTGTACGAGCAATTGTTGAAGAAGTTAAAATGCAAACAAGAATTAGGAATATTCAAATATTATTAAAAAGTCTGAAAATACTGCAAGAAAAAAAATTCTTAGGGAAAAAATTAATTTGGATGTGGCTGATGGTTTTTCCTTTTATTCCCGCAATCTCAGAAAAGTGTTTGTAGGTTTTCTGTAAGCTGTAGTTTTTAATGTGTTGTGCTTTATTATTAAAGTGTCGAGGAATGGCAATTTATTCTCCCTCTCCATCTCTAAAGTAAACTTAATTGTATGCTCTCGAGAATTTTTATATTGTAAAAGAGTATTTAGATCATCAATGTAATGTTGCCACATAGCAAAAATATCATCAACATATTTACGCCATATTATTGGCTTTTTAAGAGATTTACTTAATATGTGATTCTTGAGTTCCCCCATAAAGATATTAAAGATTACGGAGAAAGACAAGAACCCATTGCCATTAAGAAATTTTGTTGATAATAATAATTTTCTAATTGAAAATATGTGGTTTTTAAACATAGAGTTAATAATTTCAAAATTGTATTTATGTCTAGTTTAGTGCGGTCTTTTAATATTGTCTCATGTTCTAATCTCTTTCTAATTATTAAAAGTGATTTATCAACTGGTACATTAGTAAATAAACTCACCACGTCAAAACTAACCATTAAACTTTTTGTATTTATTGTTTGTATTTATTTTAGAAAATTTTTGTATATTTTTAAAATTTTTGTTGGTTAGGCATATTTATTACAAAAAAAAAGAATCACTGAGAAATTTGTCTCCGTTATGTCTTTGTTTTTTACCCAGTGATTCTTTATTTACATAAGAACAGATATTGTTGAGTTTTAGATCTTGGCGAAAAACCCAAAAAAAAGAAAAAATACATGAAAACGCCACAATCATTCAGACAATACTTAGTTGAATGATTCATTACCACTCATAACCATATGAATACTCTGAAATTGTTATCCACAATCCAGTTCTAATATTTTTAACCCATTCCAATCAGTTTCACTGGTGCTTAATTTAGATCAGTAGTTCATTTAAATCAGTATTAAAAACATTGATTTCGTTTAGATAGTGTCCTACAAAGTTGTCTTATTGTTTGGTAGCAGATCTATTTATGTTTTCACATAGAGTACACATATTATTTCGATGTCCCGTCAATTAATAATGATAATGATAATAACACTTTATTTGTTATTGCAAAACATGTATAAATTATATTTACCCTGGTGGAGTCCTTTCTCTAATGCCTCTTCTGTTATTGTAATCTCTGGTCCTTCCCCCATATTGTGGTGGGAAAGGTGCTGGTGGACCTCCTAATGGAGGCCTTGTAGGATCATATAATGGTCTAGGTGGGATTGGATAAGCACTGAAACAATACAATTTGATAAGAATATGCACTTAAAGAATCAAGATAACAGTTGAGTGTTATATCACTCGAATTGATCAAATTTTTAAGCAGCTTGTGCTCTATACTGCAAAACTGACCCATAAATTGAAAATCGAAATTTCAGTATTAATTTATTAATGTGATAAAGCATTTTGTAGGTTTTGAATTGGTCTTATATTAAGCTCAAAGAAATTTATTACTAAACACCACAAACACTTGCTTTTAATTTCCTTCAGTTTAAGAGTGAATCATCTCCTGATGATGCTAACATGGTTAGAGAAACGCACGTCGAGATATTATAAACAAGCATTTTCGAGTTTAATGGTAAATCTTTTTGAGTTTAATATTTTACATTAAAGATTCGAATTGAAAAATTGATGCTGTTATTAAAAAAAAAAGTTTTCAAAATATTATATTATTAACGTTTTCAAAAAGCTCTTAATAGAGTTTCTTTAATGACTGAATAATTCTTTAATGACTGTTAAGAAATATTTTCTTACCCTGGACCCATGAAGGGTGGTGGTTGAGTGCCTGGTGGCGGTATACGAAAATTAGGTGGAGGTCCTTGGACTGGAGGATAGCCTCCCATTGGCGGTTGCTGTCCTGGAGGAGGATATGTCCCAGGAGGTAAATTCGAAGGTGGAGGTCCCTGAAAAGAATAAGTTTTTCAGTTAATTTATTTTTAGACACAGATCATATTAACTATCATTTTTAGACATTTGTTTTCCAAAAATAACGTAAGTACATGCAGTTTATGTTTTCAAAATAAAAGTTTAAGCCCAGAAGAAAAACAATGTTTCAAAATCTCTTTATACATATAACATTCAAATTACACTCACCTGCATTGGAGCCATAACATTTCCTGGAGGTAATGCCCCAGGTGGCATACCAGAATTATATGAATCTGTTGAAGTGGGAGGAATGTAATTATTCCCAATACCAGGTGGTTCATCTCTTGTAGGTGTTCCTTGCTTTTCTTCAGAATGCCTTTAAAATTAAATGTTAAGTAAATTATTCATTTTAGATCATAATTTCTCAATATAGGGGTCGCGTTCAGGAATATGAGGGATCGCAATGTGTTCAAAAAATAAGACCACACCACTGTTCGTTATCGCTTTCGTATCATCAGCACGTATAGCAATGTATTTATTAAAGTTTAAGTTTTCGTTTTATGTTGCATTAATAAAAACTTTAAAGAGTTCTTTGTCCCCTCGCATTGGCCCCTCGCATTCCTATCGGACAAAAGACAAAAATTGCGCCAAGTTCGACACCTTTGTTGACTCGTCGAACTGAATTGCAAAAAATTCGCTTGGTTTGGTTTTGTCAATTATTTGATCGTGAACGTCATTGATCATTTCATTAATACGTCTCGATATTGTGTCATTTGAAAGTGGTATAGTTTTAAATCTTTTTGCTTCTTCCAGACTTATCACATTGACCATATCAATGGCAGCGGGTAAAATGAGATTTTCCGCAATCGTGTACGGCTTAAGACTCCCTAACTACTCTTGATGCTACTAAATAGAATGCTTAAGTGTTGCAGTGTCAGTACAGCTTGATTTGTTGATTTTTCAAGGCGAGTGATTTACGTTCGCAAAATTCTAATGGTTTTTTGTAAAGACGGACGTTTTGTTTCCAGATGCTGGAATAATTTTAAAGACTTCATGCTTTCCATAGACAGAACTTGATATCCTTGCTTGTCATCTAAAACAATGAATCCATATTAAATATGTTTCATTGTACAATTTGGTTTTTTTCTTTACTGTTTCATCAGATGTAGACGGTGCATTTGGTTTTGTCTCAAATTTGTTAATTTTGATTTATTTTATTACAAGACTGTTATTAATTTATTTAACACTGAGTGAGAGAAGAAATTGTAGTATTTAACACTGAGTGAGCGAAGAAATGGTAGTACTTGCTTTCGTAAAAACGTAATTAACAATGAATCTCGTCTAATTCTACTGCTTTTATTACCAAAGCCCATATCTTGTATGAACCTGCCTGAGCACCCTTTGGATGAATGATCCGCGTCGTATGCGCAGGCGAGTCATTTTACAAGTGCAGATCACAGGTTCAACTAGTAAAAATAATATAAGAACAAGGGGCTACACAAGTCTTGTAGTTCGGTATTTTGGTATAAGCGTAACGGCCCATTCACACATATCTGTCATTGACCATTCGTCATTTAATACAAAGACAAATAGATGATTCGTTTAGACCATTTATAAATAAAAACGATTCTTCATAAATTACGATACTAAAAAAAAGAACGAAAAAGAACGAAAAGAACGTCGCCGTGTTTTAACCGGCCGATGTAAAACTTTTATAAACGTCAAATTAACATATTGTAGTGAGGGGGTCGTAACAAATTTTTACTTAACTTTTTGGCTATTTGGAGGGTCGCAACACTAAAAATGTTGGGAAACGATGTTTTAGATCAAAGGTCTCCAAACTAAGGCCTGTGGGCCAAATCCGACCCGACAGTCTCATCAAACCGGCCCGAGACTAACGAGAATTTAGCAAGCGTATAGGGCGCGTACTTGGCGACTAGTTTAAAAATTATAGATAATGGCAAAAAAACTAAAACGATTTTGACCCTTGGAGCTTACTGGAATAATGAGTCTGGTCCTAAGGCTGGAAAGTTTGGAGATCCCTGCTTTAGATTATCAAACAAAATGGACAAAAATATTACTGAATAAGGTTAAATAAAAAGCACTTACCTTTTCTCATAATTTGGAGACAGCCGATGTCTGTGTTTTTTAGGTGACTCTGGTCTATGTTTATGTTTTGCTGCAAAAATTAATTCAAAGATATTCAATCTTGTTATTTCTCTTAGATTATTGATACTTACTCTCACGATCCTTATCTCTATCATTCCTGTTCCTATCATTTGTAATTTTACTAGTGATATGGTGTTTTGGAGATTGAGCTTGTGGTGGTGACACTCCCGGAGGTCCTTCTACATCATCACTTTTAGGAGGATCGAGCTCAATGTCCTGCTGAAACGAAAAAATATCTCACATATTTTTTCTTCTATTTAAGCTAGTAAAAAAGTACCTTTGAAAAGTCAGTCTCGTTCTTGGTGTGCTCGGTAGAATCAGCTTCTGATATGACAGTCTTTTCCTCCAACTTTAGATGTTCTTTTTCAGTAGAATCTGCTACAGGTGGTGGAGTAACCTAAAATGCCATTTTATATAATTTGGCATTGATTGAATATATAATTCAATCTAATCAATTACAGTGACAAATACCAACCTCCTTTTTAGGCACAGCTTCTTTATCAACTTGGGGTTTTGGTTTATAAACTGGCTTCTTTTCATAACCAGTTGTATTTTTAAAGTTTGCGACTGATTTCCTTAAAAATCTATTGGGAATCAAAGTTGCTGGGGAAATATCCTTCTCATGACAATCTGGACATTCATGGTCCTCACTTTCCAATAACACACTTCTTATACATTCATCACAGAAGGAATTTCCTAAAATATTCAGTAAATAAAACAACTATTCAAGTTAAGGAGCAATAAATGAATCCTTACCACAACATGGAATCATGACTGCATCTGTTAGTAAATCAGAACAAATAGAACAGAGTAGATCATCTGGAATTTCTGGTTTTGGTTCTACAGCAGGAGGAGGAGCTGGATTTTTCTGACTGTAAGCTTGATAATCCAAAGCTGGTACAGCATATTGTCCATTAGACATCATCATAGCACCAGGTACTTGAGGTCCCTCTACTGGCACCATAAAACTTTGGGGTATTCCTGTACTTTTCTTAATTTCAAGGTTTTCCTATAAAAATATCAATAGCATGCACTTTTCTTCACTGCTAAACAAATCCTACTCACAGTTCCTTGTCCTAATGGGCAATCTTTAATCCAATGTCCGTTCTGATGACATTTATAACAACGGTAACTTGCTGGTACTGGCCCTACTTGATTTGCACCCCTAATTTTTACATAACTAGAAGAAAAGTCTCCTTAGTATATCCTATCCTTTAAAAATATAAAAAACTGTTAAGACATACTTGCTAGGATCATATTCCTGGGTGCTTTGTGTCATCATAGCTTTGATTTTATCATCTTCTGATGCATCTAGATTAGCTAAATCTACTGCTTTTCCAATTGGCCCAATGTCATCAATTTTTGTTGATGGAGGAGTATCATTACCACCATAACCTTCCCATTGTTTTGGCTTAGGTACTCTTAGAGGTATTCTCGCAATAAGCAAAGATGTATTTTTGGGAATAAGGGTATTTTCATCTTTATATACTGAAATGAACGAAACTACAGAACAATTCGTAATGAAAAGTAATTACTTACCCTCTTGTGTCTGAGCGTTTGTTATTCGTAAATCAAAATCAGTGCTCCTGCCAATGCGCTTCTGTTGTATAATGGCATTCTTTAAATCTTTAACGGATATATGTAAACCATCAAATGTTATAGTGTCGTATTCCAACGCTGACTTAAATCTATAATGTACAGACATGATATCCCATTTAAAACATACACTGTTACATCAAAATCAGAATTGATTCCCAAATATTTGACATCAAACGAAGACCAACGGCCAAGAACTAATTTCTTTTCAACTTTTTCGTTATCAGAGATATTGTTTCACTAAACTAAACGTAGTCACTTTTCTAAACCGTTTGTGTTGCTCAATATTTGCGAATAAACTTTAAAAACCATTTAAATTTCCGGAACTATCACAAATATAGTGCAATATGGCTACCCGAGCGAAGTAAACTGACAATCAATGATGCCAATAAAAGTAGTGAATTAATATCGAGAGTAATTTAGTCCTCCGCGCACAGATGGCGCAACCTAAGACACTAAATAAGAAAAAATTAAATTTTGAATATTATTACATTACCTATTAATATTAATAAAACGATAATAAGAACAGAAATTTTAAAAATGTAATTTTATAAATATATACTACTTAACATCAGATTTCAATTCATTAGTAAAAAGTTTATAATAGCAAACTGACAAAAACGTCAGGAAAAAGTATTTAGTTTTTTGCTGGAAACAAATTCCGTAGATTTAATATTCGAGCATTCTTTAACTGCAGTTTAAGAAATATATTTAAACATATAGTGTATTTAGTTTATTTTATTATGGCAAATTTTGAAATATTAGAAGATTATGAAAACAATCATAGAATAAGGAATAAGAAAGTAAAAAAGTCGAATGATGTGGGGCCCGAACACGTTTTTCA
Source organism: Cosmopolites sordidus (assembly GCA_031761425.1). Lineage (NCBI taxonomy): Eukaryota > Metazoa > Arthropoda > Insecta > Coleoptera > Curculionidae > Cosmopolites > Cosmopolites sordidus. The sequence continues at coordinate 341,816 of JARFXV010000253.1, read as the reverse complement.
AAAGAAATATATTTCGGAAAATAGAGGAATTCTACAGCCGGTTAATAATGGAGTTCGGGTAGAAGTTAAACCATTAAAACTACAAATTGAAAATAAAATCGAAGTAAGTGAAATGTGATGTGCTGTATAAATTATGTATTGTAAATTAATTATGTAGAAAACAAGTTAATATACTTCCATTCACCATTTTGTCAATAATTTTATTTTCTCTAAGAACAAAGTTGTGGTCTCAGAACTTGAGAATTTGGACGACGATATTTTGAAAATAGACGCACACGGGACTAAAGAGGAATTAAAAGAAGAGCAGGATTTACCAAAAAAATTACTGTTTGTTACTGAATACAAAAAGGTAAGGAAAAATCAAGATGAAACTTTATTTATGCTTATTGAAAATGCTTCAGGATATATGGAAGTATTTACATAACTTGGAGCAAACATTTACCTTTCCCAAATCGAAGTATATGTTGAAACAAAGTGATTTGTCGTGGAATACAAGGGGTATTTTAGTTGACTGGTTGTCCAGTGTTGCTGAAGAATATAAGTTGTGTAATGAAACGTTCCATCTTAGTGTGAATTATATCGATAGATTTTTAAGTCAAACATCTGTGGTAAGTAATTCAAAATAACCAAGTAACATAGTCTCTAAATGTGTGTTTCAAAAGTCATTCTATCATCATCAGGAAATTCTTAAATCTAGTGTATTTTTATGGAAATCTAAATGAAGCTTTTAAAATGTATAAGCAGTGAAGATATCTACTAAATATAAATACTACTTCAACAAGTAGACTATACATAATTGAATGAATCTCTTAAAGTCATTGAATCTCTTAAAGTCCTTCCCTACTTCCTTGTTCCATTCCTTCTTTAGACGTCCGCTTTTCCTCTTACTTTCATTCAAAACCTTTCTTGTGAGCCTATTTTCGGATAATGTTTCCACATGTTGGGACCTTATTATTGCCGGGGGTTTTCATACAGTTCTAATAATTAATTTTTGTTGTTTTCCCTTGTTTTGCGTTTATTTTATTGTCTGTTGTGCTTCATACTTGTGCAGTGTTCATAAATGTGATACATACAACAATGTTGATCTTATATAACTGGCTGCCTGGTATATTTTTTTGTATGTCTTGATATACAGAGCCTTCTTTTAATGTTGAAATCAGGTGACCTATATACGACAGGTTCGTAATGATTGACATGAAATCACTATTTTTTTTAACTACGACATACGTTTATTGGTTTATTAGACATACGTTTTATATAAATATTATTTTTCTTTGAATTATATGTACAGTTTTACTCTAATAACGAAACTAAACATGACATTCTACCAGTCTTACATTATTTTGAATCTAAAACAAAAAAAAATGTTATAATAACTACATCAGAGCAGATGACAAAAAAAATATGAAGAGAAGTGCATGTGTAGATTTTTTTATGGAAACTATTGTTGGTTAAAGCTACCAAGGAAAATTATTTGATGAAAGTTATTTGATTGAAAATTGTATGATGAATGAGTGCCCTGTTAAATTGTAAGTATAAATTGTATCGATAATTAGGAGTCAACGTATCAATTTCATCATCAAACTCATTTTGTAAAAATCTAAGAAATTTAGCTGCATTCAGATTTCCATCAAAAAAATATGGCCCAATAATAATGTCATTTAAAATACCGCACCAAACGTTCATCTTATTAGAATATTGTCTCTTACATTGTATCACCCAATGTGGATTATCTTGAGCCCATGAACTAATATTTTGTGATTATACGATACCATTTGTCGTAAATGTGGCTTCATCTGTGTGTAAAATATTTTATAGAAATGTAGGATCTTGTGTGTATATGCCTTGTAACCATAAACAGTATTACGTTCTTCTTTTAGTGTCACTAATTTCAAGTGTTTGAAGAACTTTTGGTTTAAAAGGCTTCCTGTTATTTTTCTTCAAGCGTAATCAGATAGTGTTTTTCGGCATATTTAAAATTCTACTAACGTTCGTCTTCTCAATTAGAACCAACCTCGCAACATTCCCTCCTCTGTCGCTCCCAACGTCCATACCTCACTTGCAAATGTACCTATTGATTTTATAACTGTTTTATAGATTTCTAACTTTATTTTTGCGAGAATAATCATAGTCATTAGGTCATAATGCGCCATCTTGGTATCTTCGTGCCAGGTTGAGAACTTTTCTAGCGCCCCCTGTAAATATATTTTAGTTTAGCGTTAGAGTTAATTTTCTCTCTTGATGATGCTAGCACGGTGAGCGAAACGTGTTTCTTGAGAAAATTGTGGAAAATTCTTGATTTAAGTAAATTGTATTTTGCTCAACATATGTAAATAATTGTTTCCTGTATATTCAATGCATATTTAATCCACGTTCCACGCCTATTAGGCAATCTATTTTGTTTTTTTATTAAATCGCTTTCAAAATATCAAATATTGATCGAGAATTAATTAAAATTTTAATTACAAATTTCCTTGCACAATAGATGCAGTACTTACCCGATATAATTTTATGTTTTAAATTATTTAATTATAAAATTTTATGGCGTGAGTTGTGTGCCATCACGACCCGTCATTAAACTGGTCAGTTGACCTGGTCTGGCCCCGATCGTCTCTCCCAACTGCCTTCCTTGCGTTCGTCTGGAACTCGGCTGATGACGGCTGAAAGGCTAGAAACCGGTCCCGAGAGACACGTGACGTCATATGGTGGACAGTTGGGCGAAGGCGATCGGTGGCACCACGTGAAGAAAGGGTGAAAGATTTCTGTAATATTTCCCTCCACGGTTACGTTACGCTACCTTGTGGGCATATATATATATATATATATATATATATATATATATATATATATATATATATATATATATATATATATATATATATATATATATATCCTGATAGGTGATTTTAATGCCAGGATTGGAACAACAAGAACAGACGAAAATGCAACTGGCCCATATGGAACTGGTGAGCGAGACAATAGAGGTGACAGATTAGTTGATTTTGGGACAGGAACTATGTATTGTAAGGACAAGAACTATATATTGTAAATTCATTCTATAAGAAAAATATCAGCAGAAAATGGATATGGAAAAGTCCATCTGGGCTCACAAGCGAAATTGACTACATCATGACCAACGATAAAACAATATTTACCAATTGTACTGTCCTTAACAATTTTAATGTTGGAAGTGACCACCGAATGGTACGAGTAAGGGTTCGGATTGACTGTCGAAAAGAGCGCGAAAGAATGGTAAGATCAAAGAAGGGCAAGGTGGATTCTGGAAAACTGCTGGAGAGAGGAAGCGATTTTGAGATTGCTTTGTCAAACCGGTTTGCTGCGTTACAAGATCCAGAGGAGGTGGAAATATCAGTTCAATATGAAGAAATCGCCAACAATGTACTTCAAACGGCTGCTTCAATAGCACCAGAAAATGTCTCAAACAAACAAAAATCTCCAGTGAGACCATTGATTTAATGAAGAAACGGCGAGCAATGAGAAATGCAGGTAGTCCTTTTGGCAGGGTCGAGTACACTGAGCTCTGCAAAACTATAAGAAAACGTATCAGAGAGGACACGCGCCTATTCAATATGCAGCTAGTGCAAAAAACCCTGGAAGAAAACAAAGGAATTAACAAAGCTAAACAGAAGCTGAGAAACAAAAGAACGCAAATATATGCTTTAAAGCGTGAGGATGGCACAGTGTGCAGGGCGCATACCCAAATGTTAGAGATTGTCAGAAGGTTTTATTCTCAGTTATATGAAGATCAGAGCCAGTCAGGGACAGCAATACCCACGGAAGAACAATATATAATGCCAGATATCCTAGTGGAGGAAGTAACAAATGCTATAGAATTGATGAAGAACGGCAAGGCTCCAGGAAAGGATAGTGTAACTGTCGAAATGTTAAAAGCTGGTGGTTGGACGTTACATAAAACACTGGCAAAATTATACTCAAAATGCCTCAAAGAACAAAAAGTACCCGACTTATGGAAAAATGCAGAAGTGATCCTTTTACATAAAAAAGGAGCACAGGAAGATTTAAAGAACTACCGTCCAATAAGCCTCCTATCAGTGATGTACAAAGTTTTCACTAAGATAATTTCTAAAAGAATATTAAAAAAACTGAATGACGCACAACCAAGAGAACAAGCAGGATTCAGAAGTGGATTCAATACAATGGATCACATCCAGGTTGTACAGCAGGTCATAGAAAGGCACAACGAATATACCATGCCACTGTGCTTGGCTTTTATCGACTACGAAAAAGCATTTGATTCCATCTCAAAGCATGCGGTAATGGATGCACTGCTTAGCCAAGGTGTAGAGAGAGCCTATGTAAACCTATTAGAATCGATATATGATGGAGCTACAGCCACAATTTGAAGTGGGAATTAATATAGAACAAGGTGTACGGCAGGGTGACGCAATATCGCCTATTTTTTCTCGGCTGGCCTTGAAGAAGTATTCCGTAAACTGGATTGGGAACAGGATGGTGTAAACATCAATGGTGCAAACTTAAACAATCTTAGATTTGCAGATGATATTATTCTCATTTCACAAGACCCAGAGGAGCTACAAAGGCGCATACAAGAACTGCAAAGGGCTGGCGAACCATTTGGCTTGAAAATAAACCTGAAAAAGAGTCAGATTATGTTCAATAACTTCGCTCAGGACAGAAGAATTTCAGTTTTGGGAAGGGATTTAGAGATTGTGGACAGCTTTATATATCTTGGGCAGATGATTTCAATGGAGGGGAATACCGCCCGGGAGGTGGAACGGCGTGTTAAATGTGGCTGGCAGGCATTTGGTAGGCTCAACATAGTGTTTAAGAGCAGACTCCCACTTTGCCTGAAAAGAAAAGTATTCGATCAGTGCGTTCTACCCGTTATGACATACGGAAGTGAAACCTGGACACTCACATCGCAATCAATTCAAAAACTTCGGGTGGCACAGAGGGGAATGGAAAGATGTATGCTTGGCATTACAAGACGAGACAGAAAGTCCTGCGCATGGATCAGGGAACAGACAAAAGTCTGTGACATCATTGGAAGAGTAAAACAATTGAAATGGAGATGGGCAGGGCATATAGCGAGGCAATGGGATGACAGATGGACCAAGGCGATCCTGGAGTGGATACCGCTTGATCGCAAACATCCTCGAAGAAGACCGCAAGCACGATGGATTGATGACATCGTTAAGTATATTGGACCCGAGTGGCAGAGGAAAGTATATATATATATATATATATATATATATATATATATATATATATATATATATATATACATATATATACTTTATTTCCAATTAACACAGCCGCAAAAAAAAATCCAATAGTGACAAATGTGTTCATAGCCATTCGAAAAAAGATGACGATCAGAAACTTTGATGTAAAACAAAATAATGATTGAATGAAATGAATGATTAATGATAGCATGATACACACTTAAATTGACGTTTATTCATTTGTGGTTTTAATTCTAAAACAATGTAAAAAAATGAAAAAACGAAAATCGAAGTTATAAAATTTTATAATTAAATAATTTATAACATAAAATTATATCGGGTAAGTACTGCATCTATTGTGCAAGGAAATTTGTAATTAAAATTTTAATTAATTCTCGATCAATATTTGATATTTTGAAAGCGATTTAATAAAAAACAAAATAGATTGCCTAATAGGCGTGGAACGTGGATTAAATATGCATTGAATATACAGGAAACAATTATTTACATATGTCGAGCAAAATACAATTTACCTAAATCAAGAATTTTCCACAATTTTCTCAAGAAACACGTTTCGCTCACCGTGCTAGCATCATCAAGAAAAAAATTAATTCTAACGCTAAACTAGAATCTATTTACAGGGGGCGCTAAAAAAGTTCTCAGCCTGACACGAAGATACCAAGATGGCGCATTATGACCTAATGAGTATGATTATTTTCGCAAAAAATAAAGTTAGAAATCTATAAAACAGTTATAAAATCAATAGGTACATTTGCAAGTGAGGTATGGACGTTAGGAGCGCCAGAGGAGGAAATGTTGCGAGAGCGGGAGTAAAAGGTACTAAGAAAGATATTTACAAGTAATTGAACATCGAAAGTAGTTGAAATGATATTTGAAAGAGCTAAAGAGTTGAAAACAGATAGTAGGAAACAACAAACCAGGAGTTGAAGAAAAGTAGCTTAGAAGGAAAGACAAAAGGCAAGTCAAGATCAAGACGGAGAGATGAGACAGAAAGAGATTTACAAAAAATGGAATTTTTTTTATCCGCGTGAACCGCCAACTATCAGTGACCCATCACTTTAAGCAAAATGGCTACACAAGCAAATAAACTCAGGGCCTGTCTACACATGTTACTTTTCGCCAAACAGACCTATAAATGAATTTGAGGAATTATTATATAATCTCGAAAGACATATACGCGAAACTCCAAAAAATATAGTTATAGGAGGTAATCTAAACGCAAAAACAACCATTTTCAGGTCAAAAACAACAAACCAAGGAGGGTATATTCTGGAGGAATGGTTAGAGGCGAGCGATCTAATTATGGTGAATGAAGGAGATATTCCTACTTTCTACAACTGGCAGTTCTCTCATCGATATTACCAAGGTGTCAATTTCCAAGATGTTAGTGTATTGGTGGATACCAGAAATTCCTGAAAAAACATAACACTTGTACGTTCTAGAAAACAAAGAGACAACAACGATTACACTAAAAAACAGGCCTATAAAATAGCAAAGAATGATCTAAAAAAAGCAATAATAATACGGAAAAGTAAAATGTAGATATACTTAAGCGAAGAGCTAGAAAATGACACCTGGGCAAAGGATATCAGATTGTAACAAGAAATTTTAAATTGAAAAGTCCTACGACAATAGATAAACGCGAAACACAAGAACAAGTGGATAAACTGTTTCCAAAGCGCCTAGTAACTAAATGGCCAGACATAGACCTCCTGAAGAGAGCCATTACGCTTTTCACACCAGCAGAAATTATAAATGCAGCAAACAAAATAAAAACAGGCAAATTCGCAGGACCAGATCACATTCATCCAGAGATCGTAAAGGTCGTTACCATGCATAATCTAGATATTATTACCATTGTTATAAACACGTGCTTAGCGAAAGACCATTTTCCAGATATATGGAAAGAAGGTTGGTTCTAATTGAGAAGACGAACGCTAGTAGAATTTCAAATATGTCGAAAATCACTATCTGATTACGCTTGAAGAAAAATAACTGGAAACCTTTTAAACCAAAACAACCAAACAGACCAGGTCAACTGGCCATTTTACCCCCCTGGCTCCGATCGTCGTATTCGTCGAGTATTCGTCGTTTGATGGCGTGAGTTGTGTGCGATCACGACCCGTCATTTATATAGTCCGGGAGGGAGCCCCACCCATCCCTTACATTGAAGGGCACATGTTTCGTCTGTTTGTGGTTAGACTCATCAGGGACCGACATAGGCTCTCCAAGACTAGGGAGTCCCTCTCCACAATCAAACAACCCCTATTTTCGCCGACTTCTCGTCGGATGGCTTATAATGGGAGTTTTTTGACTTCTTTGGACTGCGTCCAATGAGACATCAGTAGACAGGAGTTATACACCCCCGATTGTTGGGTTCCACAATCTCAGGTGGAATGCACAACAACCTGCGTTTCCCCCATAATGAGCATTGGTTAGTTGCTTTTCTCATATTGGTATGTATATCTGTATATTGTTTCATTTCTTGGTTTTTCTCGAAGTCGGTATGTTGTGCTATTTATTTGTTTCGGACCTAATATTTTTCTTTCCTTCTTTTCAATCTCCTCGATGTCTCTCTTTTTATTCAAAATGAGCGTTTCTGCGCCATAGAGACATTCTGGCTTCATAACTGTGTTGTATTGTCTCAATTTTGTTTCTCATTTTGTGTAAGTCCCAATTTGACATCTACCCTTATTGGCCGCTTTTTCCAACCCGTTTTCCATGATTATTTCATTCAAGTATTTAAATTGAGAGACTCGTCTGATGCTACCATATTTTGTTTTTTGAAATGGTGTTCTTAGTCTGTTGCAGGTCATGTATTGTGTCTTTTCAAAGGAAATTTGGAGTCCTATCTGTTTTGCTGGTTCTTTTAGAATTTCAATCTGTTTTTGTGCGGTTAATATATCTTAGCTAAAATTGCTAGATTATCAGCAAACGCCAGACAATTTATTTTGATATTGATTCTCCCCAGTTTAGTGGGCTGTTCGATATTCAGGGTCGATGTTTTTACACGCCACTCCTGTGTTAGTTTTTTCTTTCTTGTCCTTGTATTAGTTAGTGTTGCTTTAATAATTGCCAGCGTTTTCGGATCTAGCCCTTGTTCTTTCAATATTTGAAATAAAAATTCGCGGTCAATAGTATCATATGCTCTTTTGAAATCCACACATTTTTATTGTTTAGTTTTTGATGTTTTAGAATCAACTTTAGATTCGGGATTAGTTCAAAACATTGTTGAATATTTTCAACATATGAATAACCATTTATAATAGTAGCAAGAGGCAGACATATTATTATGGGCCACTCAATTTAAGAAGAATAATTTTTAAGTCATAAATAAAAAGAAGTATACATTTGGTATAATTCAAAATGAAAAAGAACTTCTCTGTTCAAATTTCTTAAAAATAAATACTATTATCAAAAAATAAGGTGATTTTTGTTTTAAAAATCCGCGTGCTTTATGTATCGAGTTAACCATTTGCTTTAAGTTATCATTATCCTTGATATCTGTCAGAAGTTGCATATCATATCGCTTGTTAAGTTGAAAATTATAGCTAGTGTCAGACGAAGATACCTGAGTGGCTGCATTTTTGATCCGCGACCTAGTGATCAAGATAGTTTAAACTGGGCGTTCATATGGGGTGGCGCCAAACAAAGTGGCGCGACCTGACTGCGATCCATCTTATGGCCGCCACCCAGTCGGCTATGGTTTTCAACTGTCTGTCACATGTTGTTTCAGCGCCCTGTTAAATAGAATGTTGTTTTTTTTTATTTATTTGGGTTTTTCGCCACGATCTAAAGCTCAAAAAATATTAAAAATATCTGTTCTTATTTCACATATTTTTTGAGTTTTAGATCGTGGTGAAAAACCCAAATAAAGAAAAAAAAAAATATGAACACGCCACAATCATTCAGACATTATTATATACAGTATCGGTTTCTATGCCAAGTAAACATATTTCAAATATCCTTTTTTATATTTTTTCCATTTCACAAGGTGAAGGTGGTAATAGCTGCTAGCTCTTCGACTTCCATAATTCAACTGAAGCTCCCGCGTTGTGGGCGATACTTCCCAGGTCGCGAATCAAGTGGCATCAAAATTTATTAGCTCGTCCTAGGTCGCCTCATCTGACACTAGCCCATAACGTATTTTGTGTTTGTTAACTATTTTCTAATTGTCGGGTTTTTTTTAAAATGGTATTAAAGTTTACGGCAATGAAGCTATGTCAAAAAAAGTTTACAATTGGTTCAAGGATTTTCGCTTCAAGGATTTTATTAGTTCATAACCTCTTTTTTTCCGCCTTTATAAAATAATTGTGATATACATTTTGAGTCCCGTAAACAATATAAATTAATGAATACATCTGAACAGTGACACGTATCAAATCGAACGAAGGAATAAAAGCGATAAAAAGGAGTTAAATTGTGCATATCCCTTTTTTTATGTTTGTTTAGGTCAGAAGCAAATTCCAACTGGTCGGGGCAGCGGCGATGCTCTTAGCAGGAAAAATTGAGGAAATTTATCCTATCGATGTTAAGGAATGGTCCTACTTAACTGGAGATTCTTTCACGCCCAGGCAAATATTGAAAATGGAACAACTAATTGCAAAAATTTTAAAGTAATTTTTGATGTTTCCTTATTTTTTTTATTTTATTAATTATAATTTGAACAACACCTATTTGCCTACATCTTGGTATTGAACTAATATAAATCGAAAAGTTATTATAATTGACATCGTTCAATTGATGTTTTGGAGAAGAGAGACCTAATTGATTTTTTTAGGGTACTACGGAGCATGTGGACGGGCTCTTTATTCTGCAAGATAAGATAATATTGTAAGGTTTTCTTGCTTGAATTTATATATTTTTAGTAGTTTAATTAAAGCGAATGAATAACATTAATTTTTTTTATGCTTTAGTGCCTCTTCTCGACCATAATATTTTTACTTCCTTTTGTAATTCTTCTATGTCCTTTTGTAACTATTCTGGTTCTTGTCTGATGTCAATGAATCGTTAGTATGAATGTTAAGTATTTTAATATTGATGTATTGGTGAACGTGGAGGGAATTTTCTTTGTAAAAGTATTAATAGGAACATTTTAATTATTACACAAGTCGTATCTTAGATATTCCCTTTGATTAATCTTGATATGTATTATCGGTTGCATATACAATAAATGTATTCTGAAATATTGTTCAAAATTTATGAGAATTACATCTTAAATGACTTATTTGACTAGTAACTAATAGAACTTCTAGAGTTGAAATATGTCATATAATTACTATATTTTATTTATTTACTACTTTTTGATTAGGTTTCGCATGCAACCACCAACTATGTCAATTTTTATTGAACATTTTTGCCAGGAACATCGGCTGGATCCTCTAACTATGAACCTGGCAATGGTAAAAACTAACGTTTGTTCCTATACATTGTTATAAAACTCCAACCCTTTTTTTCCAGTATATTAGTGAACTGGTTTTGTTGGAAGGTGATAAATACTTGAATTACGTGCCTTCCAAATTGGCAGCAGCATGTATCGTTTTAGCTAGGTAAGTTGAATGATTCATTGAATAAATTGTGTCTAAAATTTTCCTGCTTGGAACTATTAAAAATTATAATAATCAGTCAATTATTGGATAATAACAGACTTTGAACAGATTTTTGGTGGACAACTTCGAACTCATTAGTTCTGCTATCTACTAAGAGAGCAATGACTTGAAAATGACTCATCAACCCGTATCAATCCACTGCAGGATGAAGACTTCTTCAGCATGCTTCCAACTCTCGCGGTCCTGAGCTCTTCTCTGCCATTCGGGTCCAGTATACTTAATAATGTCATCAGGCCATCGTGTTTTCGGTCTTCTCCGTGGACGTTCGCGATTAAGCGGTATCCAGTCCAGGACCACTCTGGTCCATCTTTCATCCCATCATCTCGCTACATGGCCTACCCACTTCCATTTCAATTGCTTTATTCTTCCAATGGTGTCACTCACTTTTGTTTGTTCTCTGATCCATGTGCAGGTCTTTCTATCCCGCCTAGTAATGCCAAGCATACATCTTTCCATTCCCCTCTGTGCTACTCGAAGCTTTTGAACTGACTGTGATGTGAGTGTCCAGGTCTCACTTCTGTATGTCATAACGGCAGGGGACACTGATGAAAGACTTTTCTTTTCAGGCAAAGTAGTAGTTTGCTCTTAAACACTATGTTGAGCCTGCCAAATATATATATATATATATATATATATATATATATATATATATATATATATATATATATATTTGACCATTTCAAAAAAAATTACTATTTTTTTCTTAAATGTATCGAAAATATTGTTAGGAATGATGAAAAAAAATATTGTGAAAGTTAGAGCTCTTAATATTAATATTAAGAGGTTTTTCATTTTTTATTTTCCCATTTAAATAACAAATTATTTTTTTTAACTTTGGAATTTTATAGCTCTTCAGAACATTATTGTTGAAAGACTATTACATATCTTTGTAGAAAATTGAACGTTCTTCAAAAAAAGTCTCTTATAAATTTTCGATAAATTTACTTTTTCAAAAGTTATTCTAGGCTAAAATTGAGAAAAATTCAGTTGAATTAAAATGTTATTCAAATTAAAATGTTACTTTTTTTTAGATCATTCCATTTTCTATAAATTTTCATTAATAAATTTTTCGTAAACTCCGTAAGAATCGTAAGTTGCTCATGCCGGACAGCGTGCTTTTTGACAGTTGCTGTCACTTAGCATTTTCAATGTTTCCAATTGCATTGTTTAATTCATTTCATTCATTTAATTAATTGAAAAAAATTAATTTATTTTATAGATTTCGATTTATTTTTATTTTGAATGAATTATTTAACCAAACTGAGCCAGAGCAACGCGTGGCTGGATGCCGCTAGTGTTAAATTACTTCAATAAGGGATTTTGATTTTTCAGTACTCTTCTTTATCTCCAAGGATACTCTACATTAGATTTACTCCACCCTCAACAGTAATCTCTCTCTTTTAATATTATAAAAATTAAAAAGCCAATATATTTCCTACATTAACAGTATTTTCAACTAACCAACAGTACTAGTAACAGTTACCAACTAAATAGAAATAGGAGTGCCCATAAATTAATTTTCTTTTTCAAATTTTGAAAACATTGCCATCTGTTATCAATAATTTAACATAACCTAGATTCTAATTAAATATAATGTTGTCAAATTTTGAAAAAAAATTAGGTGAACTCTATAAGAATTGAAGAGTAAAGTGAGGATAAGCTCATTATCTAGATAATTGATGTTTTATGAGTTTTGAGAACATGACAGTGCTACTAATACTTTTAACCCTCAAGAGGGTTAAACCGATTCTGGAGCATATGGGTATGCATGTGTCTTTGATTATTAATACCTTTTGATTAAATTATCCAATTTAATATATTTTTTTAACATTAACATTATTTTCAACTAACCAACAGTACTAGTAACAGTTACCAACAAATAGTAATAGGAGTACCCATAAATTGATTTTCTTTTTCAAATTTTGAAAACATTGCCATCTGTTATCAATAATTTAACATAACCTAGATTCTAATTAAATATAATGTCAAATTTTGAAAAAAAATTAGGTGAACTCTATAAGAATGGAAGAGTAAAGTGAGGATAAGTTCATTATCTAGATAATTGATGTTTCATGAGTTTTGAGAGCATGACAGTGCTACTAATACTTTTAACCCTCAAGAGGGTTAAACCGATTCTGGAGCATATTGGTATGCATGTGTTTGATTATTAACACCTTTTGATTAAATTATCCAATTTAATATATTTTTTTAACATTAACATTATTTTCAACTAACCAACAGTACTAGTAACAGTTACCAACTAAATAGTAATAGGAGTACCCATAAATTGACTTTTTTTCTCAAATTTTGAAAACATTGCCATCTGTTACCAATAATTTAACATAACCTAGATTCTAGTTAAATACAATGTTGTCAAATTTTGTAAAAATATTAGGTGAACTCTATAAAAATGGAGTAAAGAGTAAAGTGGGTATAAGTTCTCTATTAGATATTTGATGTTTTATGAGTTTTGAGAGCATGACAGTACTACTAATACTTTTAACCCTCAAGAGAGTTAAACCGATTCTGGAGCACATGGGTATGCACATGTCTTTGATTATTAATACCTTTTGATTAAATTATCCAATTTAATATATATTTTTTTAATTTAAACCTCAATTAGTACAGAAAAAACCATATATATTTCAAAAAATAATAGTATTCCTAATATTATCGAAAAAATCAGCAAAAATAAAAAAAACATTAAAATTAAGTGTTTTATTCAAACTATCATATCTAGGCGAAATTAATAGATAAAAACTTTCTTCCAACGGCATTTAAAAGGGGACTTAATGTACTTTCAGATACTTAATAAATAATTTAGCTTTATTTTAAAAAATATGTTTATTTAGTTAAGTTTATTGGTATGATGCTCTTCAAAAACCCATTCGGTCTCGCTTTCACTCTCTTTCTCGTCGAAAATATCAGCTGCCTCATATAACTCTTCTAGTTCAGCCGCACAACGAGTACGAGAATGCGTATTCATTTTGAGCTAAATAGAAAATGAAAGAAACCAATAAATAAATGTTAAAAAAATTAAAAATCATAGTTTTCAATTAAAATACTATAGAAAATGTAATATTTATCATTTACTTACCACAAACTGTGTTAAGATCGAAAAAAAAAACACTTTTATTTATATAAAAAAAGCAAAAAAAAAACACTGACACGACGCTCTGACAACACGACCCATAGACTTATATTTTTGTTAGTATTCACATCTTAAGATGTCTATCGTGGGAATCTGTAGTAGGAATAGTAAAAATTTTCCCCCTCTCAAAGTCATCCCCTCAACGTGATTTATAAGGGAAAAACACTTTTAATTCACTCCTGGGTATTCCTTATCCAGTGCTTCTCTTGAGGGTTAATGATGTTTATCCTGATGCCTGAATATCATTATTTATCCTGATGCCAGAATATTTTAGTGTGGATTTAAAAAAAAAAATTAAAATGCGATTTCATTCATTTCGACGGTATAAATTCTGAAAAACCTGTTGAGTTTAATAAGGATCTATTGATGGCTGAAACTGAAGCTCATTCTAAACAAACCATCCTGAAATTAGCCACAAAGCTTAAAAATTTAAGGTTCACAATATATTGGTATTTAAAAGAACTGCAGGTAGTAGTAAGAACTGAATGGTAGAAAAAGAAGGTGCAGTGCAGCAATATGCAGTGAACTTCTGTCCAGGTTAGGCAAGGATCCTTTTCTTGAACAAATTGTAATTGGTGATGAAAAGCGGATTCTATACAGCAATCTACACAATAAAAGACAATGATTAACATCAGCACAACCACCATTCCATTTTTTTTTTCTTTTTTTTTGGCTTTTTCGCCACGATCTAAAACTCAAGAAATATAAAAAATATCTGTTCTTATGTAAATAAAGAATCACTGGGTTTTAGATCGTGGCGAAAACCCCAAAAAAACGAAGAAATATATGAACACGCCACAATCATTCAGACCTTACCATTCCATTCCAAAACCAGGTCTTGACATTTTACAGGAATGAGGTTTTGAATCCTAATAAAACCACAAGAGTTGAATATTATTGTACTCAGCTTGATAAACTGGACATAGATTTGATTCAAAAACGTCCAACACTGATTCATCAGAAAGGTATTATTCTGCAACATGACAAGAGCTGATAGTGTCAGAGGTACTAAAAAAATCAAACAGTTAGGCTGGGAGGTACTTCCTAACCCACCGTATTCTTCTGATGCTGCACCATCAGATTACCACCTTTTCAGATCTATGGAACAAGTTCTTCGTGAAAAAAAAATCAAAAACTACAAAACTACACTCTAAGAATATTTTACTTCACCCTTATTTCACAACAAGGAATTCTCTATTAACTACATTAAACTCAAAGAGATTTACCTCTAAAAATAAAATAATTTTTTAAACTTTTAGACGTATATTTCGCTAACCGTGTTAGCATTATTACGATAAGATTTAAGCTGATTGAATCAACTCCTGATGATGTTAACATGATTAGTGAAACGGGGGTCGAGAATTTTTATAAAGAGAGTTTAATAACAATGGAGATTATATTGTGGATTAAAACTGTTTTAGTTCGTAAAATATAATTTTGTACAGTATGAAAAAACGACATTTCTTATGGCTATCCCAAATAGTAAATATGAAGAAAACATATTACAAAAAACTTTTCATCGGATTATTCTAAATATTTCGTTGTTAGGTATACGTTATCTAAAGAACAAATCTGGCCAAACAAATTCAAAGAATCCAGTGGATACACGCTTCGTCAACTTAGTCCTTTGGTTAAAAAACAACAAGAAACTTTTAGAGACAGTCCTTTAAAGGAGCAACAATCGATTCAAAACAAGTACAAGAACGAAAAGTACTGTAAAGTTGCCCTTTTAAAACCGAGAAAATTGTTAATGGAGAATTTGGATGACGACGATTGATGTGGACTGTTTTTTTTTGTTTTGTAAATAGTTGTTTATATATTTTTTCTACTTTAGACAAAAATAATATTTTTTATATTTTACAAAATATATTTATCGATGCACTAAGTGCAATCTTTTTTCTGTATACTTAATAACTTGTTGGCCTTTCTCTTTTAGATCTGTTGTATATTTATGATGTTTTAATATGTTTCCTGAACTTTTCAGACTGTTTTTGTTTGTTTAATGTTGTTATCATGCAGCTCTGAAATGTCGATAATTTCTTTTTATTTAAAAAACTTTTTATTGTAAAAATTAGTACTGTATTTTTACAACGGTATTATTTTTTCACATCACTTATTGAAGTAATCGATTTTTTATATCAGACTATGTACTACATTTTTGTATACGAACTATTGAATGCATTTTTTTTTAATAAAATGCATTTTTTTAGTGTCTCTAGAGTTTTACTTAAAAGGGCGAGTTTGTTCACAATTTTGTCCTAACATACCATTACGAAATCTTCAGTTTTGGACTTCAAGCTCGTAGATGTCGAAAAAAATAAACCTGAGTCTGCAGATACGAGGGTGAATTAAATATTAACCGGAATTTTACAACTCCTCTATTTTACTTACTTTCCCCTGTTTTTATTTTTGTTTTCGCCACGATCTAAAACTTTAAAAAATATATTAAAAATATCTGTTCTTATGTAAATAAAGAATCACGGGTAAAAAACAAAACGGAGGAAAATTTCTCCGTTAACCTCTTTTTGAACGTTAACGTTTCGGTAACGGTTTCGGGAGGTTTGGGGGGTTTTCTAGATATTCGCAGAAAACTGGTCGGGGAATGCGATTTTTGCAAAATGTTCGATTTTCTTCGATTTTCAAAAAATCATATCTCGAAAACTAAAAGAGATAAATCAAAACGGGTGTTAGATTATTGATGCGCGTGTTTTGGGGCGTCAGGAAAACTTCAGAAAAGTGAAAGCCACTCAATTTCTATGAAAGTAAGCTACAAGATGGAGAAAAGTACGGCGAATCGAATGGCGCAAAGCGCAGTTTGATATCTCGAACGGTTTTCTAGATATTCGCAGAAAACTGGTCGGGGAATGCGATTTTTGCAAAATGTTCGATTTTCAAAAAATCATATCTCGAAAACTAAAAGAGATAAATCAAAACGGGTGCCAGATTATTGATGCGCGTGTTTTGGAGCGTCAAATATCCGAAAATGAAGCGATTCTATTTTTTAAAGTTTTGCAATTTGTTCGAAAAATTTCATAAGGGGGTACCATAGGAAAACTTCAGAAAAGTGAAAGCCACTCAATTTCTATGAAAGTAAGCCACAAGATGGAGAAAAGTACGGCGAATCGAATGGCTTCTATTCTCGTTTTCAAAACAATTCTAGCGAAGGCAATCGGCACCGCGTGGAGAAAGGGTGAAAGATTTCTCTAATATATATATATATATATATATATATATATATATATATATATATATATATATATATATATATATATATATTTTTTTTTTTTACAAGATATAATTTGTCGAGAGCCTGCAATTAAGTTTACTTTAGAGATGGATAGGGAGAATAAATTGCCATTCCTCGACACGTTAAAAATAAAACACAACAACACATTAAAAAGTACAGTTTACAGAAAACCTACAAACACAGATAGGTATCTCAATTGCTTTTCTAATCACTCAAAATCGGCGAAAATAGGAGTAATTAAAAGTTTATATGACAGAGCAAAACTTGTTTGTACCGACAGTGATACACTACAAAAAGAAACACATTATATCAAAGACATTTTAATAAAAAACAATTACAATAAAATGTAGAAGATTAAAAGAATTAAAATTAAATTATAATTGTCAATGTAAGTATCATTCATCATATCACATATACACAAAACATATTTACTTTCTATCTTTTCAGCTATATATATATATATATATATATATATATATATATATATATATATATAGAAATTAATATAATTTATTTTTCATATTCCTTTTGAAAACGGGAGGAGAAGACCTCTCGAAACATTAACGTTCAAAAGTTTGTATTTATTTTAGAAAAATTTGTATTTTGTTCATTACGAAAATTTATTACAGAAAAAGAATCACTGAGAAATTTGCCTCCGTTTTGTTTTTTGTATTTTACCCAGTGATTCTTTATTTACATAAGAACAGATATTTTTGATATTTTACGACAGTTCTCTCCCTTATAGTAGAAGAATTATTTATTGTGTATGATACGTCATAAATACGACAGCAGCATTGGCAAAATACATTCTTATTTTCTTGTGCGTATGTGTTAACTAATTGCAATAAAGAATCTTGACTTCTCAGTATTCTTTTTTGTCTCCAAGGTTATCCTACCTTAAATTTGTTACAGGTGCGACAGTATTATGCAAAATATGATTTGCTGTTACTACTAAAAATCAAAAACTACATTTAAACTTTTTGACGCGCGTTTCGCGAACCATATTAGCATCATCGGATTTAATCTCAGATTAATCATATAGCGAAAGACGCGTCTGGAAGTTTATATACGTGACTTGATTGTTAGTGGTAAATCTCTTCGAGTTTAGTATTTTGAATTATAATTATAATTTCGACGAACAGCAAGGAATAAAATATATAAAAGGTCAGTTCAAATCGCTTGCGAACTTCTGCGACGGACTAGATACTGCGTCTAGCAGGAATTGGTGACTGTACGGCCACCTGTTTGATTAGCAGCATCAGTGTCGGCAGCAGTTTTCCGCATACCGTCGACCGGGTAAGACGGTGCCAGATAAACTCGGGAAAAGTCTCTCCAGCACGTCCAACACGGTAAAAAGTTTTCCATTTAACGGTTGGAAAAGTTCTGTTTGGTTCGCATCGGTAAAAGACCCACGTTGACTATGAAGTGCTTCTTCGGGTTCGGAATTATGGTTTTTGCTTTGGTTTCGTTCGGCATATGCGGTAAGTTGTTTCAGGAATTCATTAGCAGCGAGATTTTAGGGTTCGTTAATTGTAAAGGTCTGAAATAAATTAATGTCTGCGTAAACAGATTTTTCTCAGTTTCATTTATTTTAAACACCTTTTTTTAACAAACTACACAACAAAATAATACCATAATTGAAACAGAATAATAAGCTCAATAATTAATAGTTCATGAAGTAACAATTTTAACAAAGGAGTTTCAACTTATTTACTTACTGACTTATTCGGATCTAGCAATACCATTAAGTGTCGAAGTTTGTTTTACATTGCACAACTCTTTCCAATCTTTTTGGTTCTTGACTTTACCCCGAGTTCGTTCCAGTTGTAGTTTCAGGTTTTTAGAGTTTCGGCAACTCCTTTGCCTTCAATTTTTGTGGCTCTTTCTTGTAATTTTTTCCTCTCCCATCCTCTAGTTCCTATATTTCTTTACCCGGATTATTAATTTTCATCCCAATCAGGTGATCAGCCATTCTAGTTATCGTTCCTCAATCAGTACATAAAAAAAGTTTCTAAAAATGGCAAAAAATCTAGTATTTTGTAATGTATTCATTATTATCTATGACAATCAGCAACCGGCTCCATACCACCATTTTTTTTTGTAATTTCGCTTGATATATTTATATATTCTGAGAGTAACAAAGTTTTTATTTTTTTTTTCTGGTCCACTAAATGACATAAGTTCTTGTCATCATCATATGTATTCATCCGGATATCTCCGAATAGGCCTCTTCCAGTTCTCTCCATCTTTGTCTGCTCTGAGCTGCTTTTTCCATGCCAGGTCTCCATGTCTCTTTGTGTCATCCACCCATCTCATTTGTGGTAATCCTCTGTTTCTTTGACTTTCATATGGGCGTCAGTTTTGGATGACATAAGTTCTCAATTGGATACATATTCCTTCTTCTCACATGATAGAGCGGCCATTCCACGACACTCACAGTTTGCTTTGTCTCGTTGTCTTGCTGGAATTTGACCCGATGACAAGTCTCGTCCCTCTGATGATATCTCTGGTACACCATTAATAGATGGGATCCTAAGATAACCTTTAAATGATGTGGTAATAACGAACTATTACTATGACCCAAAAGTATGGTGACTTGTTTTAAAAATCCGCCCGCTTTACCTGTTGATACAACTATTAGTTTTTTTTTTATTTGGTATAAGTGTCCTTCACATTTGACAGAAGTTTCTTCTTATTTTTTTTTAATTTATTGAAAATTCGTTCATTTTTAAAAATGGAAAAATTTATTACTGCTCGATATTGAGTTGTTTCCATTGTTGTAAAATCGCAAAAGCAGTTCTATTTAAATGGCTGTCCTTTACAAACTAAACGAAAAATGTCACTTTTTAAATACTAACAGCGCCATCTTTGGCTTACGTCAGGTACTTATTATACAGGCCTCGTATACTATGTATAAGTAAAATACATTGTATATTATGTATAACATCAACTCATTCCCAACGTATCTCCTTCCTAAAGAAATTTACTCATTTTCACAGCTTCAACAGCAATTTATTTCAATTAAAATATGAAAATAATGTTGTTAGTCAGATGCTGTGTATCTGCAAGTGTTCACGATTGGGTTGTAAGGATAAATCACCTGTTTCCCTAACGCATATTCTATTTTGAAAAGTCAATGACACTTATGAAGCACAAAAGGACAAAAGTTAATTAACTTTAATATAAAATTATAAAAAACGAAATATAAATACACTAGAATAACTTGTACACTGTTATTTTAGTAAAATATGTAATATATACGTAAAAAGACTCTTGAAAGTCGAGATCATGATTTGATATTACTGTGACATAAAAATAAGTGGGACCAGAATGGTAACTGCATATGGGCGACTACTGTTTTCGATTTGGGAGTGACGTAGGGTAATATGAATGAAAACAAGAAATTGATAAAAATTTACAATTATTTAAAACAATAAATTAGTGTATAATTATAGTTACTGTATTAAATTACTGCAAACTTACTAGATATGGCAGAGAATGTCAACTAATATGTAATTAAAATAGTTTTAGAAGAGGAGTGATATAATCAGCTGATGGTGTTGATTTCTGTTCTGCGAAAATGCAAAAATTTAAATTAATTAACAAAAATCTATTTTTTTTAAATAGTAAAATGTCTTTTATGTGGCCAATACGACAAAAATGTATTAACAAATTAGAATCTTCTGTCATAAAATCATATATCTTCCAAAAATTGATTAGATAAACAGTTGTATCTTGCACCGAGTTGATATTCAATTTAAATTAGCATATATCCTTTCTGTGTTTAGTTGTTCAGTATTTATTGTTCATTAAGCAAAATTAACTTTGTATATATTCTTCGAATTTTCTCATCTACTACAGCGTTTTTTCAAATATAATTAATTATTGTAGTGTAAATAGTCAATAAATAAACTAAAGTAGGAGATATAAACTAACTTTCCATAAAAACCAAAAAAGCTAACTCAAGGGTAAATGCTATGAAAGATGTTTATTAAAATGATAAAATAAAAAATACATATTTTAAACGATCCACTTTAATTGTTGGAACAACATTTGGTAATAGTCTCACTTTTACTTTAGATGCTCGATCAAAACAATCTTCAGCAAAATGATGGGAACATAAAAAAATTACTGCGTTTGGAATAAAGTCTGGCTTTTAATAAAATTAATCCATTGTGTTCTTCTATTTGGATCTTTGGAAAACCTTGAAAAAAGATAAACTTTTTTAATAACACGAAATCCAAATGGAAGTCACATTTACATTTATTAGTACAAAATAGGATTGTAAATAAAGTTAACACTCTGTATTATTAGTTATATTTATAGGTTCTGTATATGAGTAAAGTAACATGTTTTAGAAGTATCAAACGAAAACTAAAAAATAATCTGAATTTTAAGGCCCAGTTTCTTAGAAAACTAAACATTTTAGGACATAGGCAAAAACTTAAGTTCTAAACAAAAATAATCACTACCTTGAATAACATTATAATTATATTATTTCACCTAATATCAATTTGACTATGCCTGTGCATACCAGGCGATTTGTTGGCTTCACAACCTTAATCACATCAAATTTAGTATTAAAAGCACTTAGCTATGTAATGTTACTTCTGAATTTATATTTTTTCGTGTCAGGGAACAACGACAAGACGCACAACTAACCATATTTTTGTGTATCAATTCTTCTATTGGAACCTTCGGTGTGAAATACTAATCTAAGGAGAAGATTAAATCATCTCCTGATGATGCTAATATGGTTAGCGAAACGTGAGTCCAGAAGTTTCAAAAAGTGATTTGGTGTTTAGTGGTAAATCTCTTCATATTTTTGTTGTGTTTAACCTTACATCCTACCTTACATCCTACTTTACCTTACATCATAAAATGGGTCAATTGTGAATCAAATATCTCTTATAACGTACCAAATAAACAAACCCGTACCTTGTTTACGGAACTTTCAATAGTTTTTGGTACTTCAGCTGTAACTACCAAGTTGGTCTGTTCCCTACAGAGCAAAAATTTGTTTTTAACGTAGACATGTGTGATCTTGAATGGTCTCTATGTAATACAATACTCTTTTCGTTAGCTGATTCAGGACGTTTTTGATCGATTGCTGGTTTTAATTCACAGTATTCCTCTGAATTAATGTTCAAGTTTTGAGGTAGCAGCTCATAATAAACGATTGTTTTCCAGTCCTACTAAACATCTAGCATGACCTTCTTCGGATATAATCTAGCTTTTGGGCTGGTTTAAGGGACATCTGTACGCTTACAACAGGATGCCGTTCATTGTCTGTCTCCTCTCGAGAGTAAAATGTCCCTTTCAGTTTCAAAACCCGATATAATATACAAGCTAAAGTGAATGTTAAACGAAAGAATCAATTTCAAAAGGGATGTGGTTCTAAAGGCAACATCTGAAGCACTGCCTTATACCAGGGTTCCTGTTTATGTATCCGGAACAATAAATAAAAACAAATATTTATCATTCAAAATGGTTTTCAATGATAAATATTTGTATAGCAGTTTTTCCATTCCGATTGAGGTATCTTCAAAACAGGCATTTTGAACGCTTCTTCTGGCCTCGGAAATCATTGAGTAACTAGTTCATTCTTCACGGACGGGAACAAAAAGAAATTCTTGGGTGACAAATCAGGACTGTACGACGGATGACTCATAAATTCGATGTTTTGACCGGTCAAATATTGAACTGTTCGGTTCGATGTGTGAGAACTCGCATTTTCATGGTAAAAAATGATCCCGCCTGGCTGGTATTTTTTATTACTTCTTCAAAAACTTCTTGCAAGCAAATGATTGTGTACCATTCAGAATTGACCGTTCTACGATTCTCTAGTGGCACTGTAGCCACATGCCCATTTATCCCAAAAAAACAGACGACCATTTGCCTCGAACTGTTTCTTGTGCGAACAACTTTCGTCGGATTTGGCATATTTTGAAATACCTATACACTCGACTGCTATTTACTTTCAGGCTCATACACATACACTTTATACACCGTTTTTGACGCACCACCAGCCTTTTTTTGAGCGATTGTCAAACCAACGCGCACAACTTTTTTTCACGCCTAAATCTTGGGTATGCTTGTCATACTAATACCCAGAGATGCCTCATTCTCACGGTATATCACATGATGATCTTGTTTTATTAATTCGCGCACAGTATCGATGTGTTTTGGCACAACAACCGATTTTGGACGACCTTTTTTAAATTCGTCCATGAGCGATCGACGGCCACGATTGAATTCACTAAATCAGTGATATACAGCGGTTTTAGATGGTGCTTCATCACCAAAAGTCGAAGTGAGTTGATCGATGCACTGTTGTTGAGACCACGTCGAAAGTCGTAGTAAATAATCCCACAAAGATTCTCACGAGTTAATTTCATTTTTTATTTAGTTAAGTTTCATTTTTTTATTAAATTATCCTATTTTTAATTTTATACACAGTTTAGCAATAATAACGAAAATAAACATAACCTTTGCCCAATCCGACATTATTTTGAAACTGAACAAAAAAAAATGTCAAAATAACTCCATCGGAGCAGATGCCGTGGAAGGAAAGAGGTAGAAGAGAAGCGCATGTCTTAGATTTTGTTGCTCTGGAAGCATATAATCTAACAAAAAACTGCATGACAAATCTATAAAATTATCCTCCTAAAACTATCGAACATTGTTTTAATATACTTTTTTTTGAGCAAAACAGTAAAGTTGTATTCGAGCATCTTTTGCATCCACGAGCACATGATTTGCGATACAACTAAATAACTTCGATACAGCTCTATCCAAAATGAGTATAAACCGCTTCCTGTATTATATTGACTCACAGAGCTAGTTTACTTTGAATAAAAATAACGAAAACCATAAGTAAATAACGTCTAGCATTTCATATCGCATCATGCACCGTTTCCCCAATGTTAAGCTTTACGATGCATATGTAAGATGGCGCCTAGGAACATCATTGTTGCCAATTTCGGAAATATAAATAGCATCCCATGATTTGTTTTTTTTCAGTTTTTAAAAATTATCCTATTTTTAATTACATACACAGTTTAGCACTAATAACGAAAATAAACATAACCTTTGCCCAGTCCTACATTATTTTTACACTGAACTAAAAAAAATGTTAAAATAACTCCATCGGAGCAGATGCCATGGAAGGCAAAAGGAAGAAGAAAAGCGCATGTCTTAGATTTTTTATGGAAAATTTTGTTAAAGAAATGGAAATAAAGAATATTATTTCTTTTAAGTAATCAAATGTGTATAATAGGGCCTTTTAAAATATTTTTTTGTTGCTCTGGAAGCATTGAATCTAATAAAAATCTGGATGACAAATCTATAAAATTAAAGTTTCTAAGTTCAAATAGATCACTAGTCACGTGGGTTACAAGATTAAATGAGGGCTCTGTACAAACCTCCTAAAACTATCGAACATTATTTAAAATATACTTTTTTTAATGAGCAAAAAAGTAACGTTGTATTCGTGCACCTTTGGATCCACGAGCACATGATTGGGATCCGTGCGATACAACTAAACAACTTCGATACTGCTCTATCCAAAATAAGTATAAGGAATGCAGTTAAAAATACTACAACCGCTTCCTGTATTATATTGACTCACAAAGCCAGTTTACTTTGAATAAAAATAACGAAAACCATAAGTAAATAACGTCTAGCATTTCATTTCGCATCATGCACCGCTTCCCTAGGATAAAATATATATATTCCCTGTTTATTTCGGTGTTTCTAACAAGAAAGTATATACCACAATAGTTTTAAAACTTTCCTGTTAATGCAGTTCATATTTAACCAGGATTTGCTCAAACTTTTGATGCATGTGTTTAATTTAAAACTTCACTTCGTAGCGAGATTAGGGCATATTGAAACACAAAAGAACGAATTTAGTCGGAATCCTTTATTGCTAGATGATCCAGGGATTTCATTAATTGATAAATGATTGTAAAGTTAGTTTGTTCATTATTTTTACTGGATTTGCAGCGACAATAAAACTACTTGTATTTGTTCTTCCGGTGGTGTATTTGTTCTGACCGCATTGCAACGCTGCTGGATTTTCTTAGTGAGGTTTCGAACTTAAACTTAATGAACAAGAAACGAAAATATTGCCACAAACTGCTTCAAATAAGAGAGAGGCAGCTGATATTGTTGTGAATGATCAACTGAAAGAAGTAGCTTAGTTCCTCCTATTTCGGAAGTCAAATTTCCTGCTCTGATAACATGCAAAAAGAGTTTATATATAGAATAAGGTGTGACGGCGCCAATTTTAGACATTTAATGAGACCGATACTTGAAGAAACACCCTATAATCAGTATTTCCAAGACTATCCAACTACCTCCGGAAAAATTTTGAAATCAAAATGGCAAGACTATCAGATCAATGTGGAGGTACTTGAAAGAACCGACAGTTTGAGCATAAAATACCAGATCATTAAAACAGGGATACCAAAGAACGTAGGACATTAGGATGACGAAGCAGATTCTCTATGGCGATTTAAGACAAAAAGAATATCCAAAATCGTTATATAGAGAGATTAACCACTCCTTAGTTGGACGAGAGAAAATAACATTTCCTCCACTGCATATCAAGCTGTAAAGTCTCTTGATAAGAATGGATCATGCTTTGCACATATAGGAAAAAAATGCCTCAGTTAAGTATGGAAAAAATTAAAGCAGGAATATTTGACGGCCCACAAATAAAACAACTCATTAAGGATCCTGCCTTCGTAAATTCGATGAATGGGCTGAGAGAAAATCTTGGACTTCGTTTGATGCAGTTGTCGGAAATTGTTCTGGGCAAGAGCAAAGCTTAAAACTATGTTGAACTGGTACACAAGATGCTTAACAGTTTCAGATCCATTGTGTGTAACATGAGCATTAAGGTATACTTTTATTTTACACAGCCACTTAGACCGTTTTCTTTCAAATTTAAGAGACACCAGTGAGGAACAAGGCAAACAATTTTACTAGGATATTCAAAGTATGGAGAACCGCTACCAAGGAAGATGGGATAAAAGTTGTTGGAGTTGGAGTTTAAAAAGGAACTGTTCCAAAATACATTTAAGACTGTTACGGAAAAGCAGCTTCTGAAGTGTTCAATGACTAGTTGGTTTCATCGATGACTTTGAAAATTGTGTCTTGCAAGTGTCGATTTAGTACCTCTAGATAGATTCAGCACATGTAAAATGCTTCGTTCAAAAACCATCGACAACATTTTTTAATATTTGAATGGTTATTAACATAAAAATATATAATTACCAATGATATTTATTCTTTAATCACTAATCAGAATCTGAAAAATACCGGCTGGAATCACTGTTATCACCTGCAGTATTTATAATTAACGGTAGAACTTCTTTTCGATCAAGTATATGCTCTTTGTCATAGCATCTCATTATTTTATTTTCTGTATGCTTGATCGTATTCTTTCATATCTCAGGAGAAACAGTGTGAAGTACCTCACGCCACAAGTTTATACACTCTTGCCGCGTATTATTATTTCTACCCATGAGTTTATAATAGCAATTTTTTACAATTCCTCATATAAGATCAACTGGATTGAAAATGCAGTGTTATGGGGGAATACATAAAACATTGTGCCTATATTGTTTTGCTAGGTTGTCTACTAAATATTTCCGTGCAGCAAAGTAACCAGTTAGGAAATATATCAAAATAATAAATTTGATACGTACTCTGCTAAAATTCTTAATAGTTCAGTTTTTAGCATTTCGATTGAAAATGTTATATAATTATTAGTTAAACAATCTTGAACGGCAGCTTCAGTCCATGAGATGTGTGGTATCTTGTTTAATAACATGCTATAAAACGAAGCATTATCCATAAACATTAAAGATGGCTCACTTAAGTTTTTTTAATAATTGGTTTTCAAACCATTTCAATAAATTTTCCTGATTTATTTCACCATGGTAATCAGTAAGCTCATGTTTTGACGAAATTATGGTCTCTGCACACTCAATAAACCCATCTTCACGCCAGCATGAAGTATGATGTATGTAAAATAAAAATTTTCATATTTTTTTTGCATCTTTATGTAAGTTACCTTTTACCATCTACTTTGGTGGTTTTTACACTCCTCTTTTCATTATTCTGCCATGAATGACTTACAGTGCCATTTTCAAAAATCTAGACAAAGACAAATTTATACAAGGGTTTTTTTCATTTCTTCATATCAACCTCTCAAAAGATCTATGTTTTAGGACAACATTTCGAAGTTCCAAAAGCCCTCGCTTTGGATCATCTTTTTTCCATTTAAAACTTACTTCTTTCAATACGTTGCACAATGACAGACGGCATCCGTCAAACAGTTGTTTCTCCTTTAATTGCTCATGTAAGGAATTCAAAGTTACATGCTGTCCTGAAAATGAAAATGAAACTGTGAGTGCCTACGTATAAACTAGATAGAGTTTAAGAACAGTTTTTCTGCAATTCTTAGATTATGAAGACTTACTGTGTCCAGACATGAGATAAATGGTGTCACAAATATAACTTGTATCCAAAGCTGCAGTATTGGTAACCCTTTAAGTAAAACTACGCTTTCTAGGTAATTTTAAAACTATTGTTTTTGATATTTTGTGGAATATTATTGACAGTCCACATACTCAAAATTAAGGTTTCGGCAACAGTATAAAAAAAATTAGTCTAGTAAGGTTAAAAGAGTAGGAATTGACCATTATTGTCTCGTTCTTGTTCAAAATAGTGTATCAGAGATGCTACAAACCTTTGTTAACGACTATTTACATGATTTGGTATTTTACAGTCGCGACTCATTACATTTACATTTACAGGCGAGTGACGATTATAACACAGTGGTAGTTCTTAAACTGTTGTAGAACTGTTTTCGATCGTAAGGCAAAAAAATGAAAGAAACGTTCAGATACAAAAGGGATAACTTTCAAACGTGTCAATAAATATCAACAAGAAAAATTTTAATCTCGAAAACGTCGCATATGCTGTCAATCGAATCCAGCTCTAAATTTGAAATTTATTGAATACATTCCATTTGATTATTTTATTATTTAATTTATGTAGTGGTATTTCTGTAGTTCTTCAATAGCGTCATCGATGACGAGCAATTGTTTTAGTTTTATACAGGTTATAATATACTATATCTTAGAAATTTGAGCTCCTAGGCAAAAATTAATTCCATATTTGAATTCAGGACATCAATGGAATTCGTATGGAATCAGCTGCAAATACCCCGGCACTAAGATAACTGTTGACCTGTGTAATTGTCAAAAAACGGCAGATAAAACGCAGGCGTGAAAAGCCAAATAGCCTAGACTGCATGTACCAATTCTATATCCCCCTGATCTAAAAGGCCCACTATGCAATAGACCATGCAGATTTAAGTTGGGTTATTTGAGCAAACACACAAAACAAAAACTATTAATCAAATATTTCTGTGTGACGCGAATCATTTAACACGTAATATAGTGTGGAAAATTTGTGCTAATAATTTCAACATTGACATAAATCACAATAATGCCTAAGTTTCCGTTTTTTTGTAACAAAACAAACCAAATTTAAATAATTATATTTACGGAATCGTACGGAACTATTCCTTCTAACTATAAAAATAGTAAAGAGCCCAAAAAAGTCAAAATAGTAGAGCCTATAAATATCTTAAGAGCCCAATCCGACAAGAACTGACTTATGATAGATCGAAATACATAAGATGATGAGAAGGTTCGCTCGAAATAAACACGACGTTGCCACTGTTAAGCAAATTAAAATGAACTTTCTGATCTGCTTTCCGCTGAAATGGTTGTTGCATTTTGGGCACATGTTATATGGAAAGTTTTTGTTCAAAAAATGTAAAAAATAATTGGTAAAATTTACGAAAGTCTTTCTCTTATACCCTGAATATTAAATCATCTCCTGATGATGCTAACATGGTTAGAGAAGCCCACATCGAGAAGATTAAAAGAGTAATTTGATCTTTAGTGATAAATCTCTTTGAGTCTAACATTTCGATTATATTCCACGAACTATTTTAATGTTCGTATTATGTAGGATATTATGGAACTTTACTTTCGAGATGGGTGCATTTAAAAAGAAAATCGCAATACTGTATTTACATAATTATAAGCAACGCTTTAAGGGGATTTATTGTTATAGGCAAAAAACCAATTAAATAAGCAACAACGCTGACAAAACCACAATACGATTTTATTAAGTTAGTCTCTCGTCTAGCTTAATCTAGCATGAAACCATTTAATTAGAAGATACGATTAAGGCTTGGATAATGGAATATATGAGGAAAATTAGAGAAGATTAGTATATTGTGCCAGAAACCTTGATATATTGAATCAAGCTTTATGTAATTACATCTCTATTTAGCTGTGTAAAATATCAATTATAAATAAATGCTTTTATCTCAGATTAAAATTAACTGAATTATTTGAACTTTTGAATTTTAATTTAAAAGGTATACAAAAAAATCGATGCAATAGCACATAATATAAATACGCCAGCAGCAGTACTCAACATTTATTATCGATAGTTTCGATTGATTGCACGGTTGGCTTTTAGTGAAACTAATAACAATGGTAATAATTAAATTAAAACACTTGGTATTTATTTCAAAATATATTCCAGATATTCTTTGACATGTTTTGGCCTTGCCTTTGGCATGTATAAACTAAACTAAAGTTTCAGTGCTGTCTAATAAAGTTTGTTTTTTTTGTCTAGTTAAATTTATGACACTTCCAATGATTGGGGTATTTCCGAAGTCTAGCTGGTGTTCTATTCGAAGTCTATTAGGTTTTTACCGTTGTATATGGCTTTTTTTAATTTCAGAAATTTCGAAGTAATTTTATAGCAGCTATGTATTAATTTGGCATTATTGGCGTTAAAAAAAAATGGTTCCGGTCTATACAATGTTCGACAAAGCCCGTCTTTATTTGATTATGTAAAATTGAGTATTTATGTTCTTTTAGCCTGTCATTGAGAGATCTGCCCGTTTGGCTCGTTCCCCCATCCGCCATACAAAGCGCCAGCCAGCGTCTCCCAGGATTGGTTTCTGGCCTTAAGCCATCATCAGCTGGGCTCGGATGAAGGAATCAGCTGGGGCTGGAGAGCGGATGAAGGAAATGACTAAAGCCATAACCATATAAATCGGCCATGTCGAATGGTGGCTCATCACATGCATCACTGTCATATATATATATATATATATATATATATATATATATATATATATATATATATATATATATATATATATATCAGTACAATCTCAAACACGGCCCTCATTCCCCGGAGGCCAAGGAGCAACTACCTACGCAGCGGGAAGACCTGCCTCAAGGCAGAGGGTGCTAAGAATCACCGGGTTAGATCAGACTGCCAATGGACTTTTGACATTGCAACGCTAAATATACGGACTATACTATGAAAACGGAGGCCCGATTGCAAGAACTGTTAATCGAAATTGACAACATACATTGGGATATTATTGGGCTCTGTGAAACACGAAGAAAGGGTGAAGAGTTGATCAAACTGGAACCAACTGGACACGTACTCTACACTCGAGAGGAACGCAAAATGGCTGGTGTGGCGGAATTGGACTCCTCGTCAATCGAAAGCTGAAGGACAGTGTAGTAAAATTTGAAAGTACATCTGACCGACTAGCCCAATGCGTCATTCAGCTGAATAAAAAGTTTAGGCTTCAAATCGTCCAAGTTTATGCACCAACTATAAGCCTATAGGTATGAGGAAATTGAGGAATTTTATGATGATGTGGCCCAGCTATTATACAAAGGGAAATGTAGGTACAAAATCCTCATGGGTAGTTTTAATGCCAGAATTGGAACAACAAGAACTGACGAAAATGCAACTGGCCCTCATGGAACTGGTGAACGAGGCAATAGAGGTGACATATTGGTTGATTTTGCTGAAGGACAAGAACTATTTATTACGAATTCGTTTTATAAGAAAAATATCAACAGAAAATGGACATGGAAATGTCCAACTGGGCTCACAAGTGAAATTGACTATATCATGACCAACGATAAAACAATATTTACCAATTGTACTGTCCTTAACAATTATAATGTTGGAAGTGACCATCGAATGGAATGAGCAAAAGTTAGGATTAACTGTCGAAGAGAACGCGAAAGAATGGTAAGATCAAAGAAAGGCAAAGTTGATTATGCTGTTGAAACTGCTGGAGAGAGGAAGCGATTTTGAGATTGCTTTGTCAAACTGGTTTGCTGTGTTACAAGATCCGGAGGAAGTGGAACTATCAGTTAAATATAAAGAAATCGCCAAAAATGTGTTTCAAATGGCTGCTTCAATAGCACTAGAAGAAAAATATCTCAAATTTGAGACAAAATGTCTCAAAATCTCCGGTGAGACCATTGATTTAATGAAGAAACGGCGGGCAATGAGAAATGCAGGTAGTTGTTTTGGTAGAGTCGAGTACACTGAGCTCTTCAAAATTATAAGAAAACGTATCAGAGAGGACATGCGCCGATTCAAGAGCCAAAGAAATAACGAATATTGAAAATTACAAGGTCTGAACAATCAGAGGAGCTCTTGAAATAGAAGAAAAGTGTGAGCTAAATACACGAAATGGCGCTCGCAACCTTCTGAAAAAAGCAGAAACGCGGCAACGTGGCGGACAGGTGGAAAAACAATAAACGGACGCTCGACAGCGTTGCCGATCATCGTAAATAGTCCCGAACTACCCCGATATAATCTGCGCAGTCAAGGGCCGGCTATAAAAGCGAGCACAACGACCCGTGCAGGTCAGTTGGAATCTTCAGTCGAATCGGACAACATTTGAAAATGCCAAATGAGATTTTGGCAAAACATCGTGACTCTTCACAGAATCAACTGATCGACTCCCGAAATGATTTAGAAATATATATATATATATATATATATATATATATATATATATATATATATATATATATATATGTGTGTGTGTGTGTGTGTGTGTGTGTTTTTTTTTTTTGGATTTTCGGTTAATTGTATTAATACAATTATTTTTTTACTGTTTTATTAACGTTTCGGTTTATTTCATAAAACCTTCCTTATTACAATTCTACAATATATATTATTTTTCTAAACAGTACAAATTTATATTTAAACACATATCAGCTATATCTTGTTGAATAATTAATTTTTTATTTTTTTTATATAAAATTATAAATAAAAAAAAATAACTAAAACGTACTCTCTTCTTTCGTTGCCAAGTCCATTTTTTCTCCAGAGCGTTATAAAAATGAATCAGTTGCTGCTAATAACGACCAGTAGTGGATATTTGGTTTTGTGATACTGGATGATGACTCAACACGATTAAACCACGATTTGTTTCTCTAGGTTATTGTAGAGGATCCACTTTTTGCTGCAGGTCATAATCTTATGTAGGAAATTGATTTTCTTAAACTAAATTGTGTACTTCATATTCTCAGTTGTGAGTTCATAAGGGACGCAACGACTCTCCTTTTGAATTTTCTTTAGCTTGATACAGTGGCGGCTCGTGGGTTTTTAAAGTGGGAAGGCGTGGAAGAAAATAGTGCTGCTGAAGATGTTTTTTTGCTTTCCCCTTCTTCCTTTTTACTTTTCATGCTATTAAAACCCTAAGCAGAAGGTGAACCAGGAAAATGAGTTAAAGGAAAGAAATTGAATGGAAATAAAATATGTTGTTTTGCTCTGAAAAATTGTTTACTGTGATAAATGCTGGAGTGGCGGCGCCCCAACGCCCTCCCTCACGAGCCGCCACTGGCTTGATAATGTTTAGAAATGGCTTGCAGTGTAGTGTTACTCTGAATTCATATCCCTGTTCCGGCAGTTTATGAGAAGGATTTTCTTTCAGCAGTAGCTCAAATTCTTCGTCACTTCCTTTTTTGTGTGTCTCACACATACTGCATCATTTAGGTCAACATTTTAAGTGATGTACATGTCATGAGCTTTTGCAGCATTTTTTCAGTTGAAGGGTAAAAAGAAGGCAGAGCCTCAACTGGTTTTCGAAGAACATCTACAATTGCTTTTTCAGGCTATAAAAGTAATTTACAAAGCGATTAGATATCAGTTTGGTTGATAACATCCTATTCTTGAGAAACAATGTGTCTTAAAAAATATAAACAAATTGACAATAATAGAAAGGAAGATTCTAAAATAAATCTATGGCTGAAACTGAATTCAAACGACTTGTGAACTAAGAAATAAAGATCTTATTGAACGAAGAAAAAAATTATTTTGGTATCAATATCCAATATTTCTGTTTGTGTATGTATATGTATATCTACGAGGGCAGTCTGAAAAGTTTCCAGCCTCAACATGAAAGTGGCGTTACTCGTCAAAAATACTCTGGTAATATAATTGCGCATGTGTTGAAAGATAACCTTGAAAATTTCACTCATATTAGATCCTTAGTTATTGTGTAAAATTTTTCTTTGTTAATAATAATTTTTTGAAAACAATTATCTGTTTGTTCTTTGATCCAATTGGCAAATGCCCCACTTTTTTAATGATCCAGTGGCTTTAGTTCCTGTATTATTTAAACCATATATTCCTTCAAACCTAAATTATTTCGGAAAATAAGTAATGTTGTGGATTCACTGAGTCCAAAGTGTTGTGAACGTTGATTAATAGAAATTTATGGGTATTCAGCAACATTTTCACGTACCAAATAAATATGCCTTTGTGAACGAGCACTACGACTATATATTGATCTTCCTTTACTTTCGATCGAACCAGTTTTTTGAAATTTTTTAATAATTCAATTCATAGTGGTTTCAGATGGACAATTGTGCAAACCGTAAATACGAGGTGTGACTATTAAATATTGACGCTATCGAAATTGACGCAGTAAAACGTTTTATTTGGATTTCATACATATTTACTTATTATTAAATTCAATATACGCCTTCTTCTTCTTTCCTTCTTCTGTCAACTCCTTCAGAACGCGTGCCGCTTTCCCTTTCACAGCTTCAACGGATTTAAAGTTTGTCCTTTTTAATGCAGATTCCATTTTAGGAAACATATAGAAGTCGCATGGCGCAAGGTCCGGCGAATGACGTATGATCTAACATTGGGACGCTGTACTTGGTTAGAAACCTCTTGACAGACAATGCGGAATGAACCGGCGCCTTGTCTTAGTTGAGAACCCATGATTTGTCTTTTCACAATTCGGGTCGTTTTTTCTTTATTCTTTCACGGAGTGCAGCAAGAACGTAAAGGAGTAATGTTTATTAATAGTTTGACCTTCAGGAACCCAGTGAAGGTATACAATCCCATGAATATCGATAAAAACAATCATTATTGCTTTGAATTTTAATTTGCACATTCGAGCTGTTTTGGCTCTCGGTGAATTTGGGCTTTTGCAGTACTTGGATTGGCGCTTCGTTTCAGGATTATAAATAAAAAACCACGATTCGTCACATATTATTATCCTTTCCAATAAGGTTGGAGCATTTTTAGTGGCATTCAAAGCGTCGTTGTGAAAACGTTTTTGCTTCTTGTTATTCAAACGTGAGAATTTTACACTCAGAATTTTAGAGGAACGTTAAAGAATTTTAAAGAATTTTAGACGTGAGAATTTTACCCATTCTTTGTCAATTCCTACAGTTTCAACAATCACACGAATACTTAACCGACTGTCAAATCGAACCAGATTACCGATTTTTTCGATATTGTCCTGCGTTTTTAACGTGGAAGGGCGACCCATTCGTGAATCATCTTCAATGTCTTCTTGGCCATCTTGAAAACGCTTTAACCACTCAAAAACACGTGAACACGGTAAACATTCATTGCCATACACTTTTTTCCATAAATTATAAGTTTCAGTGGTGGTTTTTCCAAGTTTCAAGTGAAATTTCACAACAATTCGTTGCTCTATTGTTATACTTAACATTTTTCCGGCGGAACAAAAGACAACTCTAATGCGAACGAAGGCTACGGTTTTCACAGATTTGTTTACAGTAGCGAGAGGCACTGCATTCGAAAGAGACGCTAAACTGCTGTTGGTTGCTGGCGTTTGGCGCATGCGTACTTTTTCTGTAGCAGCGTCAGTCTGGTTATTTAATAGCCACACCTCGTACCACTTAATTTTTTAAAAACATTTTTTTACCGAACGCCCATTTTCGTAAAATAATTCAACCATTTTAATGCGTTGTATTGTGTACGACTCCATTTTTATAAATATCATACCTGACACTGAAACGAGACTATACCTAGGCAAATTCACAACACAATCTGTGTTTAATTCAAGAATGAAAAAAAACCGCTCGATTTGAAAGACCCGTTAAATGTCACCGGAATTAATAATATGTACATAAACATTATTAATCTAACACAATTTTTTGTTTATAAGCGTCAAAAAAAGCAACTAATTGAAAATCCCTAAGAACTTTCTAGTGAAGTCATTATAATAAATAACTGATCTAGAATAAACAATTTTTAACTTTTTGAAAATGACCTGTGCCTCTTCCACTCTCTATTTAAGTTTTATTATCCATTAGGACTGACTATGGAATACTTTTTTGTTCGAATTAAAATCACGTTCATGTTTTTTCTGGTGGAAAAAAGGGCCGGAAAAGCCTGTGACAAATGGTTTCTAAATTATTTCCCTTATTTATATTCCGTGGCGTAAGGGCGCCGTAAACTTTTTGTTTTTTTTTATTCCGGACAGGAGACAACGAAACCTTGCAAAATTTTAAATTAAGAAAATAATACATCCATATTTAAATTTTCAACTATCGATCGACAATATCACTTTATTTGTTTTATTTTTCTCATTAGTCACATTGAAACAGTTAAGAGAAATAGCTGAGAAATTAAATACGTACTATTGCCAATAATAAGAAAATATTTGTATCAATTACAATAATTTACTATATAGGTGGAAGAACTGAGGAGAGCAATAAGGAAGGTAAATAGGGGGAAAGTACCATGACACGACGAAATAACCAATAAAGTGATAAAATATATGGGAAAATAGGGAAAGTAATTACTTCAGTTAGTGAACAAAATACTGAGAGGTTATGAAATACCGGCGGACTGGCAATTAGCGATAAAACTTTCAATATTTATGAAGGGAGACACAAGAGATTGTGAAAACTATAGAGGTATATCCTTACTAGAATGCTACTAGTTCATGTACAACGTCGTGTCAGATAATTATACTCTTAAGAACGAGTCTATAGGTACAAAAGAAGCAGCTCTAAATTTTTGATAAATATCGAGACTATTTGATATTGCTGCTTCTGTCTTTTTAAGCAAATAATATCAATAATAATAATAATAATAATAAACCCCCAAAAAAGCCCAATAGCATAAACTTGATCATAACCAGTTAAAGAAGGACTTTTCCACTCTATACCAAAAGAGACTTACAAAACTTTTAAACACCATACTGAACAGTGGAAACCTCATTAGAGCGATCAACGGTTGGGCAGTGCCAACTCTAACATATTCTTTTGGTATTGTTAAATGGGACAGACCAATAACTATTGATCGAACGGTTGATTATAACAGGCCGGATATTGTTCTAATCAACAAAAAGGACAAGAGGGCTTTTATAATTGACATCGCAGTGCCACTACCTCAAAACATTAGAAAAACTGAGATAAAAAAATCCACAAAGTATGAAAATCTGGCATACGACTTGAAGAACCAGTGGAAACTGAGTAAGGTAGATGTAGTGCCCTTCGTTATATCCGCCGAAGGCCTGATAAGTAAGAGATTTTCAAAGAACCTCGAGAGCCTCGGTATCTCGAGATCGATTGCCATAGTGGGACAGCGTGTCGTGCTCTTGCAGACGTGTCACATTGTTCGTAAGATATTATGCTAGGGTGAGACGAGCTGAATTGCTTTTTCATCTTGGCATTGGAATATCGGCCAGCCTGAGCTGAGATTCTACAGTAAGGATGAGCAGAATAATAATAATATTCTTTATTTATCACTATTTATTACTATCACTACATACAATCTGTAATTCATTTACATTTATATATAAATATGATCTATTCTATAATAATAAAAATCCAATATATATACACACTAGTCAATACAAAATCAAACATACCTACCTATTCTTAACAACAAACTAACCTATTTTGCCAAATAATATTTACGGATTTTACCTACAAACCTTTCCAAACTCTCTATACTTTTTAGCTCTGCAGGCAGACCATTGAACGGCCGAATACCATTCCCAAAAAGCCATAGAATACCATTCCCAAAGATATGCAGGCATTAAGTTATTTTTAATTTTAAAAATCATAACAATACTGGCCATCTCAATATTCTGCCACACAGAGCACCAGCCCAAAGAGCGCAACATCAAATCCACTGGTGTATACCTATCACAATGCAAAATAATTCGCATTGCCTTATTTTATAAAATTTGCAATCTATTTATTTTATTTTTATTACAATCTAGCAACAAAGAGCTACAATAACTAAAATGGGGATAAATTACGGTATTATATATTAACAATTTTGACCAATTACTTAAGTTATGTGATATTCTACGAAAGAACCCTATTTTTTTACTTATTTTTTTATTTATGTAATTTACATGAGCTTCTTTACTTGAACTTCAATTGAGAATCAAGAATTATACCTAGATATTGAATTTGGTCTAGGATTTCAATGTTATTCTTCCCAATGTAAATATTATAATTTTTATCAATAAACGACTTGCAAATACCCCTCTTTCCCAGAATCATATATTTTGTTTTCTCGGAATTTAATTTTAATTTATTCACACATAGCCAATTATCAAATATAGAGAGTTCTAAATTTAGATCTTTCACCATTCGGTCATAATTCTGTCCCATTATTGAAAGGAGCGTATCTGCAAACAAATTTAAGTCTAATTTTTTAAAAATGTTATACAGATCATTGATGTATATAAAAAACAAAAAGGGACCTAATACGCTCCCTTGTGGAATACCAATATCATTATCCAGAATTCCTGATATAGGACCATTTACTTTTGTTCAATGAAAGCAGTCACTCAAATAATGTTTAAGCCATTTTATAACACAAGATTTCACTCCGTAACATTGTAGCTTTACAATCAGATCTTCTCTGTTTATAGTCTCAAATGCACGTCTCAGGTCCACAAATACACCAATCACAACATTATCGTCACCAATATCTTGGAGCCATTTCGTACAAAGATGTTGCAGTGCAGACTCGCATGAATGTTAATCACGAAATCCCGATTGTCCCACATAAATGTAATTTTGCTTTTCAAAGTATCTACGCAACTGTCTACACACCACTATTTCCAATATTTTGTCAACAATCGGCAATAGATTGATTGGCCTAAAATCCTCTGCTAATACAGGGTTTTCAACCTTTGGTATTGGAACATGGATGCTCACTTTCGCATTCCTTGGAACTTGACCACTGACAACCACGTATTGATTAAATGCAGTATGTATAAGTGAGTTTGAGTCAGAGCTATGCATGACTACGAAGTTCTAGTCATACTAGAAGTATTCAAAGACAGAGAGAAAACTATCTTAGAGTTGTTAAATATATGTGGAATTTCTTGATCGTTTTATCAATACAATATAAATACAAATAAATTCGATGAAATATATCTTCAAATGAAATACTTTTTTGTTTTTCAGAATATTTTATAAGTTCAAATAATTCTCTTAAGGTTTTAGCAATAATTTTAGTTAAAAATTATCTCATTTAATTTCCCTAACTTTATTAAAGATTATAATCAGAAAGATTGCTCATTTAGAACATTCTATTGCCTTTTTTATTGTTAATATAATTAGGAAAATTGTTTAAAGTTTATAATACTTTTGGAACTTCAAAAATTTTAAAGATTATGATGGAGCGGGGCAAAAGTTAATTTTCATCTTTAAACTTTTTTTTGCTTATATTAGATTGTCCAGAAAATATTGCGGCTTTCAAGATGTTTCTGGCTTTACTTGCTTTAAGACAATTAACAGTTGCTTATAGCGTTTTAAAGTTGTTGATTGAACCAAATGTAAAAATACCTGAAGTTACAATCATTAAAGTAATCAAAGAGCTATAGAATCAAAAAATTTCCAAGACAATGCCAAAACAAGAATGGGATGTTTAAGTATGAAGGACCACAACTAAAGGAATGACTATAACAATGTTTAAATACACAAAGTTAGAACCATATCAACAGAGTAGAAAATAAATATAATAATTATTACTTGATTTAAAGAGGGACAAGAACGGATTCGAATAATTGTGGTGATATAACACTACTAGACACTACACTTAAGACATCTAATAAAGTAGCAATGGAAAAAACTATACTCCAAGAGATTTACAGCTAGACGCCAAATCACTGTTGAGCGATTGAGCGATTGAGCGTTGAGCGATTTTTGGTAGGGGCAAAACTTATGGCTTCGCGTCACCGACATGCTAGTGACGTGTTGCGCCAGACTGGCGACGCCCAGCGGCCTCTGTTCATGTATATGCATATATACGCTAATATATTTTATATACTCGACTGTATCATGTGCGTGTTTGATTCTTTTTGGATGGGTAAAATCTTGTGAGTTCGTGTCACTGACATGCTGTAGTAGCAGTAAGTGAAGTTAAATTGGTCACGTGAAAAGTTTAATTTGTGTATACTGTGGATTGTTTAAATTGTGTTTTAGATAATCATTATGATAATTGTATAATTGTAGAATTACTGTACAGTACAAGAGTGAGTACTTAATATGCTAATATTTTTATGTAGAAAAATGAATAACAAAAACAAAGCATTTATTTTCGAATATGTCCAATATTGATATTAGAATTTAATTATATAATGACATTTTAATTATTCATACCATAATTCATTTAAAAATTAAAAAAAAACACAGTTATTCCAAAGTTTCATGTTTTCACTTCTGTCGGCAATCCATATGACTGCCTACCTTTGTTATTTTTTACTTATCGACGCGCGTTTCGCTAATTATGTTTGCATCCTCAGGACATGATTCCTTCTGATGATGCTACTAACATGGTTAATGAAATGCACCTTTTTTACTTATCGACGCGCGTTTTGCTGATCATATTGGCATCCTCAGGAGATGATTAGTGAAATGCACCTCGAGAAGTGAAAAGAAAGTGACTTGGAGTTCAGTGGAAAACTTATTTGAGTTTAGTTATTCTCACCAAAGGTTCCAATAACATAATTAAAGAAAGTAACTGTTAAAGAAGGATCAACTCCACTGTGGATATAGTTTTCATATTGATACATCTCAAGGAAAAGATCGGAAAATTTAATAAACTATAAGTATTTTGCAGTTATGTCCAAGGCTTTTAACAGAGTTAGGTTCAGGGACATTGTTGGAATGCTGCAGAAAAGGATGGTAACCACCATTAGGTGTGGTGTAACCACCATTAGATTAGAAATTATAGCATAAATTCATTAAGAATGCAAAACCAACATAAAAGTAAAAAGTATTCTGATTGAGAAGATTAATATAACGATTGAAACAGGACTGAAAGTTTCACTGAGTCCTTTCTGTTTCAATTTTATGACTTTATTAATCGACATGATTTTTGTAACATTGATGATAATGCTTTTTTTGCGTTTCATATAGTTATTAAAACACCTTTTCACAAAAATGGCCTATCACGTCCCATTTTCAAGTACATGCTTCTCCTATAAATCATGGAGTTATTGAAATTATCTTTACCTGACTGTGGGGCACAAAGGAGAGGAGTACTTTGGTACAAAGTATTGCTGTTTTATGTGTATGGGACAGCAGGTCAACAAAATAAGATTATAATAAGAAAGATTGGTCTCACAGAACTTCTTTTGAACATGGTACAAACATAAAATAGGCCCCCTTGTTAACCCCAAAAAGGGTCATTTTTCGTCTCTCCATATTAAGCTTGGACTAATGAAGAACTTTGACAAAGCCATGGACAGAACGTAATGGTTTTAAGTAACGTCAAATAAGGAAGCTTCTAGGTGAATTCCATTTCCAAGAAAAATTAAATGAAAAGGAACTGGTAGTTTGAAAGTGTTTTGTAAGTGTAGTGAAATGATTTCTGGGCAACAAGAAAGATGAAAACTATAAAAACCTCATAGATGAACTCTTGAAAGCCTATGAAATACTAGAGTGTGTACTAGCATGCCCTTAAAAATACATTTTTTACACTTCCATTTCGATTTTTTCCGGAAAATTTGGATGCCATAAACGACGAACAAGGAGGGAGGTTTCACCAGGACATCAGGATGATGGAAACAAGATATCAGAGACGCTGGAACCCACCTATGTTGGGCGACTACTGCTGGCTTTTAAAAATAGACGATGCTACAGAACATAAGCGGAAAAAGTAGAAGTTTTTGTCGCTGTATGACTTCTCATGTAATATAGTTTTTATTGACATAATCCCCAATAATGTCTTTACATAGCAACGTAGAAAATATAACAAAATGGATAAGAAAAAAGAAGGAATTGACGACATAAGACTATAAGGCAAACATATCCATGCTAGGTAGTAAACTATAAGGTCCCTCCCGCCCAAAAAAAAAGGAAAAAGTGCTGGAACTCAACTGGACCTGACGTGGTTTGATAGGAAAAAATACAGGTATAGTGCGTTTCAAGATATATCGTATACCGATTGGCTGCAATAAAATCTTAACAACCCCTGCCGCAACGAGACCCGGCAAAGTTGCAAGAAATGTAATCAGGGTCGGGCCTAATAAAATAACAGGTATAAGGATAAAATTTATTTTACACCTGG
Source organism: Cosmopolites sordidus (assembly GCA_031761425.1). Taxonomy (NCBI): domain Eukaryota; kingdom Metazoa; phylum Arthropoda; class Insecta; order Coleoptera; family Curculionidae; genus Cosmopolites; species Cosmopolites sordidus. Next base: position 299,810 of record JARFXV010000253.1, on the reverse strand, counting down.
TTTAGTAATTTTGAAATATTTTAGTTTAGTTCGCATTCTTTTCTTAAACAATGTAGTGCCATAATTTCGATCGTATTTTTTGTTATTCCAAACCTGCAAAAAATGTGGCGTTTTCGACAAGATAATGATTATTGTGCCTCCGATTATCCAACATTTATCACCCGAAGTTAAGCAAATCGTTAAAAATGTGTATTTTTTTTATTGAATAGGGGGCTTAATGCAAATACAGCCGTAGCAGAAAAATCTGCATTAACGAAAACTCTGTTGTCTACAGTTAAAGATATTGTAACGAAGCCAAGTAAAGCCAAAAAAGTCCGTAGTGATTCTGGTAAAAGAAATGTGTTGACGAAAGCGACAAAGACTTAATTCGCAGCAAAATTTATGCTATGTATGAAGAGCAAACTGTGCCTACATTGAATTCGTTGCAACAGCGACTAAGAAAAAGATGAAACCAACATTCTATGCAGCAGAACTAGCCTCCGGAGAATATTATTTCAAATGGAATTTGCATATCGGACCATTAATAAAAAACAAATATTAAAGGAATCACAATTATTGCGACGATGGCGGTTTGACTACTTAAACTCTATAAAAAAATACAGCTTAGAAATTCGTCCCATTATCTAACTTGATGAAACATGGTTCGATACACATGAGACGCCTGCAAAAGGATGGGTAGCTACATCAAGAAAATGCTAAACCAAAGCCCCTGCGAATAAGAGAAAAATAATTACAATTTTACATACCAGTTCCGAGGATGGATAGGTTCCAAATTCTTTACGGTTGTCTTCCAAAAATATTAAACCTTCATCTTTGGACTACCTTGACGACGATATTACTGCAGAACTTTTTGAAAATTGGTTTATAAATAGCCTTTTGCCCAATGTGCCTAAAGAAAGCACATTTGTAATGGACAATGCTAGTTATCATAACCGCTAAAAAAATTAAGTTTCTAATGTAAATAAAAGTAAATTGCAAATTCAGAACTATATGTTAAAAAGTAAAGTAAAGTGTTTGGGTTAGAGGCGCATCAGCAACTAGGCTAGTTAGCGAGTGGACCTACAGCTTAACGTGGGTTCCGAACCACGGTCATCAGCTTCCGACAAACCCAGGCCAGCACCCCCCTCGGGCTATAAACCCTTGGTTATGTGCCTACCCATAAGTCTATCAGGAAACCTACCGACTGGCGAGTGACCAACGTAGAACACTTCTCAGAAGGCATCCGGCCTTACCCAGCCTTTAACTGGCGTGACTGAGGGGTAATTCGTAATTGGATTTTACACTCTTGCCTAGAAACAATCACAAACATTTAGGAAAGATAAACGGACAGAAAGAAGAAAAATAACCATCCGAGCGCTGGAATCGAACCAGCTATCGCTCCAGCGCGGATTCGGCAAAGCAGGCGCTCTTACCGCCGCACCAACGCGACCGGCCTATATGTTAAAAAAAAAATAAAAAAAAAATAAAGAAATTAAAAAAGAAAAACGATATATACTTCGAGAATATATATAAGAAATGTAATATTCCAGATGTACCATATTAAAGACATTTAATAATAAAAAGGAATATGTATGTAATACCAAGGAATATGTATGCTGCCGATATGAGACATAGGGTTTTACGCGTTCCCCCGTGCATCATTAATTAGGAAGGTTGTAGATAGTATTCCAAAAGAAAGTTGGATAAATTCGAATAACCATGTTATTAAAACAGAAGATTCCTATGTATCAGTTACTAATAATATAGAACCACTTATTATTAATGTAGATCAAAGTGACAGTGAGAGCGAAACCGAATTAAATGTATAATTAAATATAAGTTATAATTTTTATTGTACTAATAAATTTAAAATACACAAACCATTAAACATTATTTTATTTTTCCCAGAATTATTCAGAAGTTAAACCACTCCGGCTCTGGCGCCTTTTAAGAAACTAGAAATATTTTTATTGAGATTTATTGGGGCAATTAACATTTTGCTAAAGGGCAACGAAATATCTTGAAACGGACTATACTTTAAACCTTTTAATTTTAAAAGATTTCTTAACTATTTGCTTATTTGGTTTATTTTTTATAACACATTTAAATTTAATAAATACAAATAAAGAAATTTCATGATTGCTGTGAAAATTTACAGGCATCAAACTGAAAATGATTGTTCCATAATGAATATGTATTTGCTGAAAGATAACAAAAATGTAACTTAATTCGTAAACTGTTGTTCTAATTACATTGGAAACGAGAAAATTTGATGTTACAGCTTTACAATAAGGCAATTCCTCTTAAAAGCAGTTCTGGAAAATTCAATTAAATGCTTTTTTAAAATTAAAACCCAAGCCATCTGTTCGTTTACGTTTTCTGAGTGCTTAAACGAAAAAATAACATTTTCCTTAGGTTTAAATATTTTCCTTCCTTGTTCCGTTTATTTTTTGAGTCAACTTTCCAAAAATCTAATTTCCTTAATCCGAACATAAGCATGTAAAACAACACTGAAACCTTTCCGTAAAATAATCGATATTGTGCCCTTTTTCATTATGTCAATTTGATGATATTATACCAGTTTATTTCATGGAGTTTCCTCAAAAAAATCTCACTAATATTAATTTTGACAATGTATAATTACTGCAAAGATAGATTATTTTGGAATTTTCTTCTTTTTTTGATTAAAAGTTTCCGTCATTTTGTTTAAACACAATAAAAGGGTTTGTTGTCATTTTTAGAGAATTTTCCTCGATTATACTTTGTAAATACAGCTTGGATAGACAGTTTCGAACAGTCTACCAAGAGAGCAAACACTTGAAAATGCCAAATGAAATTTGGGCGTAACGTCGTCAAGAATGTAAAAATTCCTGAAACTAACCGGTTGACACAAACTGGTTTGGTTAACAAAGAAAAATTGTAACATTTATTCCATTCATGAAAACTTGCATATTAACATTTCCTCTGCCATTCGGGTCCAATATACTTAATAATATCATCAATCCATTGTTTTCGGTCTTCTCCGTGGAGGTTTGCGATCAAGCGGTATCCAGTCCAGGACCGTCCTGGTCCATCTTTCGTCCTATCGTTTCAATTGTTTTATTCTTCCAATGATGTCACTCACTTTCGTTTGTTCTCTGATCCATGTGCAGGTATTTCTATCTCGACTAGTATTGCCAAGCATACATCTTTCCATTCTCCTCTGTGCTGTTCGAAGTTTTTGAACTGACTGTTATGTGAGTGTCTAGGTCTCACTTCCATATGTCATAACGGGTAGGACACACATCAAAGACTTTTCTTTTCAGGCAAAGTGGTAGTTTGCTATTAAACACTATGTTGAGCCTGCCAGCCACATTTAACGCGTCGTTCCCGGACGGTATCCCCTTCCATTGAAACCCTCTGTGTAAGATATATATATATATATATATATATATATATATATATATATATATATATATATATATATATATATATATATATATAAATCTATATATCTATATATATATATATATATATATATATATATATATAATTAATATATATTTATATATATATATATATATATATATATATATATATATATATATATATATATATATATATATATAATTAATTTATATATTTATATATATATATATATATATATATATATATATATATATATATATATATATATATACACACTTTTGTTGGTCGCTTGACCGGGAAGGAGCCCCACCTTCACATATGTTTCGTCTCTCGAGATTCAGACTCTTCAGGGTGCCGACATATACCATACCATCAAGAATAGGGAGACCCTATCCACAACCATTGGGCCATTGGGTTCCACAATCTCATGTGGAACACACAATTGCAGGGATTGGTGGGGCTCATTCCCGGTCAAGTACCTAACACACACACACACACACACATATATATATATATATATATATATATATATATATATATATATATATATATATATATATATTCCTACACTGAATCAGTAACTATATTTATTGTAATTAAATTTTTTTATAATCTCATAAATCACCAAACCCACACGTATATTGCGAACAAAAAAAATTAGTTTAAATTACATATAAACAAATGTGTAACCATCAATTTCAAATTGCCAATATCGAAAAATACCACCTCTATATTAAAAAAATTGATTCCATGACAGATATAAAATGTATCGTCATAATTTTATTATATTAATGGATTTTTCCAATCAGGCTCTCTGGTACTTTCGCATATTGTAACCCGAAATGAAGCTTTTGTGTTTTTTAAAATAAATTTTGGACAAAAATGTTCTACTAATTATAAAAGAAATATCGATCAATTCCGGTTTTTATTTTCAGTATAATATGTATTTATTTTAATACGAGGGTTGCTATTTATATATGCAGAATTGGTAACAATCACTGGTTTATTAAATTCAATCGTAGCCGTTAATCTCTCGCGAATGAATTTAAAAAGTGTTTGTCCAAAATCGGTTGTTGTGCCAGAAAACCTGGATAATGTGCGCGAACTGACAAAGCAAGATCGTCAAGTGACATATACCTTGAGATTGAGGCATCCGTGGACATTAATATGACAAGCACACACAAGATTTTACATGAACATTTAGCCGTGAAAAATTTATGCGCGTTTGAGTCTGGATAATTTGACAATCGCTCAAGAAAAGCCTCGTGTCGATTGCTGCAACGGAATGGAAAAATACAATCGATGTGCGTTAAAAGCCGTGAATAACATCTATACAGGTGACGAATACTAGATCTATGCGCATGAGCCCGATGAATGGTCTTTTTCAAAATGAGCCAAATCCTACAAAAGTGTTCGCGCTAGAAGCACTTCGAAGCAAATGGTCACCTATTTTTTTGGGATAAATTGGCATGTGGCTACAGTGCCACTAGAGCGTTGTAGAACGGTTAATTGTACACAACCATTTATTGTCAGAATTTTTTGAAGAAATAAGAAAAAAACAATCAGTAGAATCATTGTTCTCCATGACTACGCGAGCTCTCACACATCGGACCGAACAATTCAATATGTAACCGGTCCAAACATCGAATTGATGGGTCATCCACCGGAAAGTCGTGATTTGTTACGCAATGATTATTTTTCTACCCGTCCGTGAAGAATAAACTAATTGATGCGTTCAAAATGCATGTTTTATTCCATCAAGCATCGGCTAGCTCAGTTAAATATGACATATAAATAGAATAAAATTAATATTAAGATTTTAAAATCTTAACCAAGTCAACTGTTTTCGATTTATTTAAATTAAACAGAAGCAAATATACCCTAACGATATTATAATAAAGTAATACTTGTGAAAAGCCGTTAAGAAAGATTTAATTAAATACTTTCTTAAAACGAAATCTGAATCTAACGCCATCTTCTTATTTACGTTTACTAAGCACTTTGGCGAAAAAATAACATTTTTCTTAGATATAAATGTTTTTTTTTCTTTTTTCGTCCCGCTTATTTTTTGAGTAAACTTTTCGAGAATCTAATTTACTTAATCTGAATATAAGCAGGTAAAACAAGGGCGAAGCTTTTCGAAATAAGAATTTCCGTTATTACAGTTTATTCAAGCTAACCGAACGCTAAATTAAAAATATCAAGATTATTTTCTTCGAAAGAAATTCTATGTTAATTTCAAATAAGGAAATAGTAATTTATAGTTTATATTATACTTACTTTCTTATATAGTATTATATTATTACATTATCTTATTTTAATTGAAGCTGAATCCCCTCTATTACCTTTTAATGAAATCATTTTAGATAAAAGTGTCGCATTAATATGAAGACACGACTATATTTTCTCTATTTGAAGGAATGCAGATTTGAATTTGTACATAATCATACAGATTGATGGATCACATTTTTTAATTTACTCAACTGAAATATGAATTTTAAACTCAGCTTACTACGAATTTACAAGCAGGGTCAATTCTCGATATTTTGCTTCACGTTAGAGGTACCGAGAAAAGTTATTATTAAAAGTTGTTCAGTATATTAATCTAACTCCTCATACAGAGTTTCATGACAAAATTCGCATTTTTATTTTTTTTTCATTATTTTGGTCTATACACAAAATTATTACAAGTTTATTTGTTTAATTTGATAATTAATGTGTCATGAATTGCAAAAATTTGACACATTGTCTATTTAATAGTGTCATGTGTTCAAATATTTCAGTAAAATAAATAGCACTTACAAAGGAATCATTATTTTGTTCTTATGGAAAAGCAATTTTTGGTAGTTGATTAAATTTAGGAAAAAGTATACAACAATAATTTTCATAATAAAAATAATTAACTATCAAATATAATCCTTTTCTCAACTAGTTCTTCGTCTATTCGAATACATTTTTCGATTCTTTTACGATACTATTATGTTCTGTGATATTCGTCTAAGTTCTAGGAAGCCTTGACAAGCTTGCCTTATTCTCGCACAAAGTTCACCTCGATTTCTGGGCCTTATTTTATAAACTTTATTTTTTACCATTCTCCCAAAAAATTAAGATCGACGGGTGTAATATCGGGAGAGTTCGGGAGCCACAGTTCAAAAGGACTGTTTCTTCCTATCCAGCGCATAGGAAATTTTTGGTACAAACATTGACGAACAATTCTTGAATTGTGGATGGATACACCATCTATCAATTGTGGATGGATATACATGATATGTATTTGCAGCACATTAAGAGGAAGATTTTCATTTGCATTCCAAAATTCCCTATCAAAGAACTTAACTAAACAACCAGCATTAAAGAAAAAGGACCAATTAATTGGTTTCCTAAAATTCCACATCTAATATTGACTTTCTAGAAATTTATCCAGTGAGGATTACCTCTGGCCCAGTACCTACAGTTTTGAGGCGATATAACCCTCAATGTTACCCTCAACACGATACAACCGACAATGGTTACACGATACAATCTTCAATGATTAATGTAACCTCATCAGAAAACTTAATCTTCTTCAAGAAATGTCTGTCATTTAAAAATGACAGATTTGGGTCCAAGAACAATAGTCTAATCTTTTATTATCATCACCTTTTTTCAATGTATGTAAAAACTTCGATTTATACGGCTTGATTTTGTGACGAACGAAATATTTTTCTGATTTTATCTTTGCTAATATTCAGAGCTTTGCTAATCTCGAGAGCTCATGCATGGATTTGCTCGATTTGCCGCCAATATATCGTTCGTCTGTATACGTTCTGTATATGGCTGTATAAGACTAAGTACGGCATGTATACGGCTGTATTCGACGAGCTTGACCTTTTTGATGGATTTTAATAACACTGCCATTTTCAGCGACTGTTTTCCATGAGTAATGAGGATGTATCATGTTAAATTCTGCAGCAATTTCTCCGCTACTACGAGCAAAATCTCCAAAAAACCAGATTATTTCGATTTTTTTCTTAAAGTTAATGGCCGACCGCGGTGGTCTGGTGGGTTAGTCCAATGGTAGTCATTGGCAATTCAATGGTAGCTGGTTTTATTCCAGCGCTCGGATGGTTGGATGGATGGATGTATATAAATTCTCACTGCTGGACAAAGGCCTCTTCAAGCTTTCTCCATATGTCTCTATCGTGAGCAGGTCCGAGCCTTTGGCATTCTTGTCCCTCTAATTGCTTTATGTCGTTCGTCCATCTTTTCTGCAGTCCTCCTCTGGTTCATAGCAGAGCGGTTTTCCTCTGCCACATTAGTCTTTTTATAATTTTCATATCCCAACGATCTGGCTGCAGACAAGTTATTTATCCAACCGGTCGCCACTTCGTCCTTAACATATTTTCGTTTATATACGTTACTTTTGTGTTTTGTCTAATTTCTTTATGTGGTATTTTGTTCCCGGAGACTAACACTATTCATGGTCCTTTTCATGGCTTCCTGTGTATTTTTGAGTCTCTGTCATCGTCTCTAAGTCATTACAGTTTTTCATTACACGGCTGAGTTTTCCAAAGGCTACCCAGCCCAAGCTTATTCCACGTGATATCTCAGCGGTCTGGTTTTCTTTTCCAATCTTGATTTTATGTTCCTTCAACGGGGTTCCTATAATCTCTGTTTTTTGAATTTTCAAACCTCTTTGTCCTGACATTCTAAGAAGCTTGTTCAGTATGTCTTTGATATATTCTATTTTGTTATTACTGAGTGAGACAACATAGCCTGCGAATTGCCTTGTATGTGTATAATGTACGAAGTATATTTCGGAAAACGTCGTGGAAACACAGGTACTTCTCAGTATTAAAAAATAAATTTTTCACAGAAACAAAGTCACCAACGGATGGACATCTAGAAAAAAATTTCAGCATACAACACCATCCGTGCATCACTATCCATAAACATCGTTGAATTCTTGAACTGAATTGAACTGGCCGGGGAAAGTATCCCTGTTAGAGAGTCTTTGGTTAAGCTGACTCAGGGCTTTGAATAATGGGTCTCTATTCGTTGTTTACCGGAAGACTGTGTGTCTGGTTTCTTAGGATTAAGATGCTGATTTGTTGTTTACCGAATTTAAAAGTGGCGACGTTATAATGAAGTTTGTAAATAATAAATTTTTGTTATTTTACAAATTTATGTTTGTTATTTGGAGGTGAAATTCTAAACATAACATTTTGGGTTTCAATCCGTTCATTCGTTTCATGAAAGGTTGCCAGGTCTCTACTAAAACGGTGCTGTTTTATTCTGGATTCTGTCCAGTCTTTCTTATATTACTATACTAACAAAAAGCAAGGAACATTAATCATTTGTCATTTTCAAGTGTTGTTGACTTCCAGTGAAGAATAAGAAAAACTGAGAAAATGACGGATGAAAAATTGGAAGCACATCTGGAAAATTCTTGTTATATACTGCTAGAGCTCGGACCGGAACCAGGAGTTGCGGAGAACAAAACAATCTATTTCTAAACGTTTACACAAGCTAAGGACAATTTAAAATGAGAGTCATCAGGTCCCTTATGAACTCATTGACTAATAACTATCTTAAGAAAAATACCTTCGTACATAAGATTGTAACCTGTGACAAAAAGTGGATCCTCTACGATAATCAAAAGAGAGAAAAATCGTAGTTTAATCCTGATGAGCTATCAACCAGTACAGCACAATCAAATATTCACACCGATGGACGTCGTGTTACTCCAATCTGATCACACGGTCCCTGCTATGAGTTATCAGCTACCGATATCAGCAGCCACTAATCCATATTAACGAAAGGAAGGACATAATTTTGACTCTGGATCACGCACAGCCGGTATAAGTCGGTGGCTACACTATCACAATTTATGTCATCGATCAACGTTGCTTCGGAATTTCTCCGAGATGCCTAGAAAATTCCATCTGTCGCTAGGTCTTTACTAAAGTCGTGCTGTTTTATTCTCGATTCTGGCTAGTGTTATTCTAGTATTACTTATTATAGTAGAAACAAGAAAAACATGTGATGTGAATGTGATCTGAAAAGGTGATCTGAATACGCGAAACGACGCTGGCAACATTCCAAAAGTATGAAAATCCCTTCTGAAAAAAGAAACAACGTGGCCGCGAGGTAGAAAAATTAATAACCGGACGCTTGACATCGTTGCCGAGCACCGCAAATGCTCCCGAAATACCCCGATATAATCTGCGCAGTCGCTTTTGTGGCCGGCCGGCTATAAAAGCGAACGAACACAACGACCCGTGCACGTCAGTTGGACTCTTCAGTCGAAGCGGATAATGCCAAATGCGAATTTGGCGAAACGTCGTGACTCTTCACATGATCAAAGGATCGACACCCGGAATGATTTAGAAACATATAAGCTACCGAGCATTGTAAGTCGCCATCCGGCTGGGCAATTTGTGTACATCCTGGAGGTCACAATTTTCATCTGAAATCAATTTTTCAAAAAATTTACTTTTTTTAAAGTATCTCTATTATTTGAACCTCACTTCTCACAAAAAAATCGAAAATTAATATTTTTTTGGGGAATGTGAAAACTTAGTATGATTTTTGACCATTTTTGTATACATTTTTGCAATAAAAAATATTTACAATAAATATATTGTTTAGGATTGAGGTTCAAATAAAGCGTATTTATATAGAGAAACTATGTGCTGAGTTTGATAACGATTGATAAAAAACTGTAGGACCTAGAGTGTACACAAATTCGAAAAAGGTAGTTTCGAGAAAAACGCGTTTCAAAAGGTAGATTTAAGGCAGTAATGAATTAGTTTAAACAACTTACTAGTTATTCAGCTATTCCAGCACGTTAAAAGAAACAAAAGAACATCTGCTTTCTTTCCAATACCTTTCAGATCATTCATGAATGGCTACCTGCTCGACCTCTCCATTCTACATGCCACGTGCTCCAATCTTTCTACCTAGGGACACTCACTCAAACGCTTATATCTTTTAAACGGCTTGGAATTTTGTTTTGAAATTTTCAGAATATATTTTTGAATAGTTCTGCAATCGATTTATGAAAAAACTTGAATTTTTTGAAGCCTCTACACCCATTTCTCCCCTTAAACTAAATAAAGAGAACCAAACAACTGAATTAAAAAGAATAATTTGGAATAATTTAACGGGTTAGGCATTATTCGACAAATTTCCTTTTATCCTGAAGAAACACAAAAAAGTTGTTGAACATAAAACCAAAATATTCAATTCATGCATACTCCCTGTGCTGACGTATGAAGTTCAGACTTGGGCCTGCGTAAAAAGTATCTATGTTGTTTTGCTTGCTTATATTCAGATTAAGCAAATTATATTTGTGGAAAGTTTATTTATAAAATGAGCCGAGTTAAAAAAGAAAAATAAGATATTTTCAATAAGGCGCTTACGAAATGTAAACAAGCAAAGAGTTTTTCAATGGTGGTCAATGGAATTAATTAAATATTTTAAAGAATGAATGTCGATCTCATTGAAACGTTATGAAAACCAAAGTACTTATCAGTTCCGATGAAAGAGGGTTAGGAAAGAAAAAGAGATTGCGACACGGTTGAAGTATGTTGTGAAAAAATAAGATACTGTGCCATCGTGGAAACCATTTTTGTTGTTTTCATAGCAAGTGATTAAATACACGGAGCTACAAAACTGCCAAGTAAGTAAATTTTTTGTCCTTAAACTTTTTGGTCTCTTCCTGTTAATTATGAACTTATATACATGTTGCTAGCCCTAGCCGTAGTAAAAATAGTTAGGAATAATTTTGTGAGGTTTTTGTAAAGGTTTATTTAATAAAAAAAAATTAATCATATGTTTCTTAATGTGACATGAATCGTTTAAAACGTGTTATGCTGGTATGGAAAAATTAGTGCCAATAATTTCAACTTTTACATTAAACGACAATAATGTGAAAGTTTTCCTTTTTTTTTAACAAACCAAATATTCGTTGAAACGTATGGAATAAATGGCTATAACAATATTACATTATATTTTCAAATATTGAATTGAACATTGAATTTCCAAATGAAATGGGTACATTTTCGATATATGTTATTCAATTTCTCGTCTTGAGCAGGTTCAGCGGCGTTTTCTAAAGTATCTGTCTTTTTAGCTGGATGGTGCCTACCCCTGCAGAGGTTATAGCCACACTCTGTTATTGGAGAGATTCTCCTGTCAGTCCTTGGAGGATAGTAGAATATATACTGCCCAGCTTTTGAATATGTGATACCTTTCCTAAAGATGATATCAATAAAGAAGGAAATGCCAATGAAACTGATATTAACTGATTAATTAATGAACACAATTATAATACAACATTTTCAAAATTGTGAGCTATAACGGTTACAAAGAGAATTAATGAATCTATACTTACATTTTAACGCCAAATTAGTAAAAACGAAAATATGTCACAAAAATTAATCCGAACTGAAACATTTCGGTATTCCACCGTTCACCTGCTCAAAACCATATTTGACAGATCTCGTTTCCCGACACTTTGCCCTGTCCCCTAAAAGCGCAAATAGAACACCGACTGAAACAGTTCGACGTCAAACGATCGATAAGGATTAGCGAATATGAGAGAAATTTTAATATTCCTTCCGATCGGTCGACGTTCAGCTCTAGAAAACTAATCAAAACTTTTAATATTATTGGAGAGATTTCCAAGCGGAAGGTTTTTGATTTTACAAAAGAACATATTATTTTGTGATATTTGTGAATGAATTTATGAAGAATCAATTCTATTTTTAGATCAATATGAAATTTAATTAATTTATCTATATATTTTTTCATACTTGTAAATATAAGTATTGTGTTATATTATAGGCTTTCACTGAATATTACCAGATGCAAAACAATTACCTTTTCTCTCAAGCATAAAATAATTAACTATATATATATATATATATATATATATATATATATATATATATATATATATATATATATATATATATATATATATATATATATTTGTGGATCAAACCTTGATAAAGGGGTAAAGGGGTTTGAGTAGGGCAATGAAGCTTTGAGCTATGCCGTCTGGAGTCTATGCTCCTGGGAGGGTCACCCCTGGCGGACGGGTCAAGACAGAGGCCTCAGACTAACATGATCCAAAATCTGCCAACCCGCATTGGAACAGCGTGGCAGATTACGGTCCATACCTTCAACATGGCATTTCAATATGTTGAAATATGACAGTACAACCTCACATATGGCCCTCAATCCCCGGAGGCCAAGGGGCAACTACCTACGGCAGCGCGAAGACCTGCCCCAAGTCAGAGGGTGCTAAGAATAACCGGGTTAGATTAGGCTGCCATTGGACTTTTGACATTGCAACGCTAAATATACGGACTATGAAAACGGAGGCCCGATTGCAAGAATTGTTAATCGAACTTGACAACATACATTGGGATATTATTGGGCTCTGTGAAACACGAAGAAAGGGTGAAGAGTTAATCAAACTGGAACCAACTGGACACGTACTCTACACTCGAGGTACGGAAAATGGCCAATGTGGCGGAATTGGATTCATCAGCAATCGAAAGCTGAAGAACAGTGTGGTAAAATTTGAAAGTACATCCGACCGACTAGCCCAATGCGTCATTCAGCTGAATAAAAAGTTTAGGCTTCAAATTGTCCAAGCTTATGTACCAACTATAAGCCATAGGGATGAGGAAATTGAGGAATTTTATGATGATGTGGCCCAGCTTTTATACAAGGAGAAATGTAGGTACAAAATCCTGATGGGTGATTTTAATGCCAGAATTGGTACAACAAGAACTGACGAAAATGCAACTGACTCATATGGAACTGGTGAGCGAGACAATAGAGGCGACAGATTAGTTGATTTTACTGAAGGACAAGAACTATATATTATAAATTCATTCTATAAGCAGATTCAATATCAGCAGAAAATGGACATGGAAAAGTCCATCTGGGCTCACAAGCGAAATTGACATCATGACCAACGATAAAACAATATTTACCAATTGTACTGTCCTTAACAATTTTAATGTTGAAAGTGACCATCGAATGGAAGGAGCAAAAGTTAGGATTAACTGTCGAAGAGAACGCGAAAGAATGGTAAGATCAAAGAAAGGCAAAGTTGATTATGCTGTTGAAACTGCTGGAGAGAGGAAGCGATTTTGAGTTTGCTTTGTCAAACTGGTTTGCTGTGTTACAAGATCCGGAGGAAGTGGAACTATCAGTTAAATATAAAGAAATCGCCAAAAATGTGTTTCAAACGGCTGCTTCAATAGCACTAGAAGAAAAATATCTCAAATTTGAGACAAAATGTCTCAAAATCTCCGATGAGACCATTGATTTAATGAAGAAACGGCGGGCAATGAGAAATGCAGGTAGTTGTTTTGGCAGAGTCGAGTACACTGAGCTCTTGAAAATTATAAGAAAACGTATCAGAGAGGACATGCGCCGATTCAAGAGGCAAAGAAATAACGAATATTGAAAATTACAAGGTCTGAACGATCAGAGGAGCTCTTGAAATAGAAGAAAAGTGTGAGCTAAATACGCGAAATGGCGCTCGCAACATTCCAAATGTATGGAAATCCCTTCTGAAAAAAGCAGAAACGCGGCAACGTGGCGGCCAGGTGGAAAAACAATAAACGGACGCTCGACAGCGTTGCCGATCATCGCAAATAGTCCCGAACTACCCCGATATAATCTGCGCAGTCTATAAAAACGGCCGGCTATAAAAGCGAGCACAACGACCCGTGCAGGTCAGTTGGAATCTTCAGTCGAACCGGACAACACTTGAAAATGCCAAATGAGATTTTGGCAAAACATCGTGACTCTTCACAGAATCAACTGATCGACTCCCGAAATGATTTAGAAACTTATATATATATATATATATATATATATATATATATATATATATATATATATATATATATATATACATATATATATATATATATATATATATATATATATATATATATATATATATATATATATATATATATATATATATATATATATATATATATATATATACCAGCTATATCTTGTTGAATAATTAATTTTTTTTATATAAAATTATAAATAAAAAAAATAACTAAAACGTACTCTCTTCCGTTGCCAAGTCCATTTTTTCTCCAGAGCGTTATAAAAAATAAATCAGTTGCTGCTAATAACGACCAGTAGTGGATATTTGGTTTTGTGATACTGGATGATGACTCAACACGATTAAACCACGATTTGTTTCTCTAGGTTATTGTAGAGGATCCACTTTTTGCTGCAGGTCATAATCTTATGTAGGAAATTGATTTTCTTAAACCAAATTGTGTACTTCATATTCTCAGTTGTGAGTTCATAAGGGACGCAACGACTCTCCTTTTGAATTTTCTTTAGCTTGATACAGTGGCGGCTCGTGAGTTTTTAAAGTGGGAAGGCGTGGAAGAAAATAGTGCTGCTGAAGATTTTTTTGTGCTTTCCCCTTCTTCCTTTTTACTTTTCATGCTATTAAAACCCTAAGCAGAAGGTGAACCAGGAAAATGAGTTAAAGGAAAGAAATTGAATGGAAATAAAATATGTTGTTTTGCTGTGAAAAATTGTTTACTGTGATAAATGCTGGAGTGGCGGCGCCCCAACGCCCTCCCTCACGAACCGCCACTGGCTTGATAATGTTTAGAAATGGCTTGCAGTGTTACTCTGAATTCATATGCGTGTTCCGGCAGTTTATGAGAAGGATTTTCTTTCAGCAGTAGCTCAAATTCTTTGTCACTTCCTTTTTTGTGTGTCCCACACATACTGCATCATTTAGGTCAACATTTTAAGTGATGTACATGTCATGAGCTTTTGCAGCATTTTTTCAGTTGAAGGGTAAAAAGAAGGCAGAGTCTCAAATGGTTTTCGAAGAACATCTACAATTGCTTTTTCAGGCTATAAAAGAAATTTACAAAGCGATTAGATATCAGTTTGGTTGATAACATCCTATTCCTGAGAAACAATGTGTCTTAAAATTGACTACATCATGACCAACGATAAAACAATATTTACCAATTGTACTGTCCTTAACAATTTTAATGTTGGAAGTGACCACCGAATGGTACGAGCAAGGGTTCGGATTGACTGTCGAAAAATGCGCGAAAGAATGGTAAGATCAAAGAAGGGCAAGGTGGATTCTGGAAAACTGCTGGAGAGAGGAAACGATTTTGAGATTGCTTTGTCAAACCGGTTTGCTGCGTTACAAGATCCAGAGGAGGTGGGAATATCAGTTCAATATGAAGAAATCGCCAACAATGTACTTCAAACGGATGCTTCAATAGCACCAGAAGAAAAATGTCTCAAACAAACAAAAATCTCCAGTGAGACCATTGTTTTAATGAAAAAACGGCCAGCAATGAGAAATGCAGGTAGTCCTTTTGGCAGGGTCGAGTATACTGAGCTCTGCAAAACTATAAGAAAACGTATTAGAGAGGGCACGCGCGGATTCAATATGCAGCTAGTGCAAAAAATCAATGGAAGAAAACAAAGGAATTAACAAAGCTAAACAGAAGCTGAGAAATAAAAGAACGCAAATATATGCCTTAAACCGTGAGGATGGCACAGTGTGCAGGGCGCGTACCCAAATGTTAGAGATTGTCAGAAAATTTTATTCCCAGTTATATGAAGATCAGAACCAATCAAAGACAACAATACCCACGGAAGAACAAATGCCAGATATCCTAGTGGAGGAAGTAACAAATGCTATAGAATTGATGAAGAACGGCAAGGCTCCAGGAAAGGATAGTGTAACTGTCGAAATGCTAAAAGCTGGTGGTCGGAAGTTACATAAAACACTGGCAAAATTATACTCAAAATGCCTCAAAGAACAAAAAGTACCGGACTTATGGAAAAATGCAGAAGTGATCCTTTTACATAAAAAAGGAGCACAGGAAGATTTAAAGAACTACCGTCCAATAAGCCTCCTATCAGTGATGTAGAAAGTTTTCACTAAGATAATTTCTAAAAGAATATTAAAAAAACTGAATGACGCACAACCAAGAGAACAAGCAGGATTCAGAAGTGGATTCAGTACAATGGATCACATCCAGGTTGTACAGCAGGTCATAGAAAGGCACAACGAATACACCATGCCACTGTGCTTGGCTTTTATCGACTACGAAAAAGCATTTGATTCCATCTCAAAGCATGTGATAATGGATGCACTGCTTAGCCAAGGTGTAGAGAGAGCCTATGTAAACCTATTAGAATCGATATATGATGGAGCTACAGCCACAGTTCACCTTGATGATCTTGAAGTGGGAATTAATGTAGAACGAGGTGTACGGTAGGGTAACGCAATATCCCCTATTCTTCTCTGGGCTGGCCTTGAAGAAGTATTCAGTAAACTGGATTGGGAACAGGATGGTGTAAAGATTAATGGTTCAAACTTAAACCATCTTAGATTTGCAGATGATATTATTCTAACTTCACAAAACCCAGAGGAGCTGAAAAGACGCATACAAGAACTGCAAAAGGCTGGCGAACCATTTCGCTTGAAAATAAACCTAAAAAAGTGTCAGGTTATGTTCAATAACGTCGCTCAGGACAGAAGAATTTCAGTTTTAGGAAGGGATTTGGAGATTGTAGACAGCTTTATATATCTTGGGCAGAGGATTTCAATGGAGGGGAATACCGCCCTGGAGGTGGAACGGCGTGTTAAATGTGGTTGGCAGGCATTTGGTAGGCTCAACATAGTGTTTAAGAGCAAACTTCCACTTTGCCTGAAAAGAAAAGGTTTCGATCAGTGCATTCTACCCGTTATGACATACGGAAGTGAAACCTGGACACTCACATCGCAATCAATTCAAGAACTTCGGGTAGCACAGAAGGGAATGGAAAGATGTATGCTTGGCATTACAAGACGAGACAGAAAGTCCTACGCATGGATCAGGGAACAAACAAAAGTCTCTAACATCATTGGAAGAGTAAAGCAATTGAAATGGAGATGGACAGGCCATATAGCGAGGCGATGGGACCACAGATGGACCAAGGCAATTCTGGAGTGGATACCGTTTGATCGCAAACGTCCGCCAAGGGGACCGAAAGCACGATGGATTGATGATATCGTTAAGTATATTGGACCCGAGTGGCAGAGGAAAGCCCAGGACCGTGAAAGTTGGAAGCATGCTGAAGAGGCCTTCATCCTGCAATGGATCGATACAGGCTGATGATGATGATGATGATGATCCTCTCTCATCCTTTCTCCGTGGATTCTCTTTCTCTTCTCCGTACACCTTGTCCCCGATCTCCCCGAAACTTAGCTCTTTGATGCAACGTTCCACATATGTATTTTATTTCTGTACGTTCTTCTATCCTCAATCTCTGTCGGGTCCATTGGTGCCTTTTCCAGATCAGGTCTGACTGGTGCAATCCATGGGACTGTTGACTTAGCCCTTTGTATGTATGTAAGAATTCTGTTGGTGAGTCTTGTCGGTGGGAGTCTACTGATATGTCCTTAGAATTTCAATCTCCTTTTTCTTATGTCCGCTGCTACGTTGGATATTCTCCTTCCTCTAGTTTTTGGCCAAGAATTTTCATCATAATTTTGCGCTTTTCTTTTAGTATGTTTTCAATGCCGCTTTTTGTATGGAGTGTAAGTGTCTCGGTTGCGTATAGTACCTCTGGTTTGATTACTGTGTCGTAGTGTCTAATTTTTACATACGTGCCTTTTCATCTTCTGTAATCGAGACTTCTGTGCTATCTTCTCTCCTCCTGTGTGTTCGAGGATCTCGCCCAGGTATTTGAAGTAAGTGACCCTATTTATTTTGGCGTATCTGGTGTTTAAATTTTGGACATCTAAATTTGATCAGAAGAATTCGGCTTTTTGAAAGGAGATTTGCAGGCCAACTTTCTCTGCACATTCCTTGAGGACTTCTACCTGTTTCGTTATCTTTGTTTCTTGTCTGCAAGTATGACTAGATCATTTACTAGCTAGGCATGAGATTTCTATGTTGCTTTTGGGTCGTCCAAGTCAGCCAATATTTTTGTACCATTGTTAGGTTAAGTTCAAATTATTTTTCTTATACCTATCTGTGTTTTGAAATGTCTTTTAATTGGACAGTAGACTGTTAGACAATAAAGCATTATTCATTCATTTATTATATCCATATAGTGTAATTCAATTGCATGTACAGGGTGTAAGGAAAAGTACTTATAACATCGATTTATAACGTTGTACAGTTTCTTCCGATTCCTAGTCTCCACCCTCGCTGTTTTTCCATATATCTTCTGACAATTCCTTTTCCTTCATTTCTACTTCGATTCCGTCTCTTCAGCTTCTCCTCGGTCTTCCCCTTCTTTTTCTGCCTTGCCTTTCTTCTGGTATTCTTTGTACGTGGTTGTTCCATTTTAATTGTTTGGTTTTAATGTCCTCCACTAATGTAGCAGAAGAACAAAAAATTTCCTTATAATATGTATACAAAATGCAACCATTTTTGCGGAAAATAGGTTACAAGATTCGCCTTCCAACTGTTCTAGAGCCAAATTGGCGAGTATTCGACGCATATGCTGATCAGTTGGCTTTAGCTGTGGGCTTGAGAGAACTTTATAAGTCTTAGAATGAAGATCGTGATGTACAATTATCGATGTAGTCCTATGAGAAAGATTGAATTGCTGAAAACGACATGGCCATAGAAAAATTTGGATCATCCCTTACACTCCGTCTTACTGCAACGATGTTCCCTAATGATCGAGTGGTCTGATGATGTACAGTTATTGACTCATCTGGAATTTACTCATTTTCTTCAAATTTTTCGACAAGACCATAAATAGACCGTTCAGTTGGTCGATTATGTTCACTATACATTTTACGCAATGCTCGAAAAGTCTAACTAACCGATCACACATTTTTATGGTAGATACAAATAATTTCTTCACGCTGTCGAATCGTATATTTGTTCATGGTAAATTCACTCAATATGCTGAACACTGCAGTCTGTTGGTAAGCTTTATATTTCAAAGTGTTGTCGCTGCTATGTTTCAAAGTTCTGACCCTCTTATTGGAAAACTCGTTATACATTCTATCGTTTTAATGCCTAACTTTCATTAAATTTATAAAATATCTCAGAACTTTCGCTAGGCTTTTAATCCACATTCTTAAAAGGTATCTTAAAAAGGGATCATCACTGCAACATAAAAAAATCATAAACTTAAGAAAACTAATTTAATTATATTGGGTTATTCAAACTTGCTTTCAACCTTTTAAATTAAATTAGAATAAAGGATGCGAAAAAATATTTCAACCTTTTCTTTATTTTAAAATATACTCTGTTATATAAGATATCACATGGTTGAAAGTTTTATTACAAATATGTAGTGTCTAATTAAATTTTTAATTAAATTAGAATAAAGAATTCGCAAGAAATTGTGTTTTTTTTAAAATTTAAAATAAACTTTGTTATAATATTTATGATAGAGGAAACCCTTGCTAAAAATCTGTAGGCATTAATAAAAATTAGTTTGAAATAGTTGATTAGTTAAAAAGCAGTTTGACCAAATTCTAGATGGAATTCTATATTTGTTATTTCGTATTTTCCATATTTATTATAAGCTAATACATATCTTAGTGAAATTGTAGCTGTTCCATATACAAAGAACTCTTCAAATCATTTTAGAGAGGTGGACCGACCCACATCTCTCCTTGTTATCTTTCTCTAATCTCTTAAATTTTTCATAATTGCACAGGTCAACAAATTTAAACTTTTTAAGGTAACATTGATGAAAATAGGTGTATATTAAGTATTTTGCAGTCCTAAATCGGAAAATGATAAGCTAATTACTAGAACACGTATAAAGTAAAGTTTTGGGGTTAGAGGCGCATCAGCAACTGAGAAGGCTATTTAGCGACTGGACCTACAGCTTAACGTGGGTTCCGAACCACGGTCATCAGCTACCGAAAACCCCGGTCAGCACCCTCCTCGGGCTATCAACCCTTGGTTTTGTGCTTAACCGAAAGTATCTCGAGAAGCCTACCGACTGGCGAGTGACCAACGTAGAAAACCTCTCAGAAGGCATCCGGCCTTACTCAGCCTCGAACTGGCGTGACTGAGGGGCGATTTCTTATCAGATTTTACACTCTTACCTAGAAACATTCACAAGAATTTTAGAAAAACATTTTTGCCTAGTACGAGATTCGAACCCGGTCCACATTAACTGCCGTAACGTAAGGCTGACGCATTAGACACCACAGCTAACGTGGCTCCCCCCACTCAATGTATACCGCTTAAGATATTGGAACGAACTGATTTGTATATATTAGTTTATAAATTTTATTAGTTTATAATAATATTACTAGAACACGTATAGTTTTTTTGTTACAGGGGGTCGGTGGTAGGGAAAACAAAGGAGATGGCATATTTTTACAATATAATATTGATTTAATAAAATATAAACATGTAATACGTGTTAAATCTATATAAAGACATTACTAAGGATTATTTGAATAAAAAATATATTACATGAGATGCCATACAGCGACGAAAACTTTCACTTTTTTCTCTTGTGTTCTGCAGCACCATCTTTTTTTAAAAACCATCAGTAGTAATCCACGTCCCTGGTATTTTGCTCTCATCATCATGAGGACCTGGTGAAACCTTTCTCTTTGTTCATCGCTTATCGATGATTCATAACTTCATCGCTACTGCACTCAAATTTCCCTGAAAAAAAATCCAAATGGAAGTGTAAAAAATACATTTTTAAGGACATGCGACACCCTAGAATTTCATAGACTTCATCAGAGTTCATCTATGAGGTTGTTATAGTTTTCAACTTTCTTGTTGCCAAGAAATCTTTTCACTACACTTACAAAACACTTCCAAGCTGCCAATTCCTTTTCATTTAATTTTTCTTGAAAACGGAAATCACCTAAAAGCTTTCTAGCCTTCTAATATGCCTTCTTTTAGTTTTGCATTACTTAATTGAGAAAATATTTATTTTAGGTACTTGAAACCATTATCTTCTTTGTCCATGGCTTTGATAAAGTTTTTCTTTAGCCGAAGCTTAATAAGGAGAGGCGGAAGAAGCACCGGTTTTGGGTTAACAAGGGGGCATATTTTTTGTTTGAAGTACAAGGTTCAAACGAAGTTTTATGACGCCAATCTTTCTTACTGTAATGTTCTTTTGTTGCCCTACTCTCTCATAGATACAAAAATAATACTTTGTGAAACCCCCTTGAACTCCTAGCAGTATACCTATCACTTTTAAATCCCCACAAATACATAGTGATATCTCATGATAACATGAGGCAATGAGATTTATGTTGACATAGTTCATGTGATGACATAGATGATATATTGATGGGTCAAACATTTCATATTAAAACAAAAACACAAAGAAATATTTAAAAACTCTTATAAATAGATAATGTTTCTAAATTATTCCGGGTGTCGATCCGTTTATTCTGTGAAGGATCAAGACGTTTCGCCAAAATCTCATTTGGCATTTTCAAGTGTTGTCCGCTTCTAGTGAAGAGGTTAACAACTAGAGGCAATTGACCTATATATATATATATATATATATATATATATATATATATATATATATATATATATATATATATATATATATATATATATATATACAAGATCCACTATAAAAGTAATGCGCATTTTCTGGAAAAAATAGATTTATTGATCGGACCTGTACAAATGCTTAAAATTCTTCAAAATACTCTCCCTCTGTATCAATACACTTGCGGAGACGTGTCTGCCATACTCTGAAAGTCCTCGTCTGGAATGTCTCTCAGGAACGTTGTAACATGCCTTCGGATGTTTTCCACGGCCTGACAATGCTTTCCTTTCAGCTCTCTCTGTAGTTGGGAAAACAAAAAAAAGTCGCACACAGCCAAGTCGGGACTGTAAGGGGGCTGGGAGACCACCGAGGTGTTGCTCCGGGCTAGGAAGTTGATAACGATGAAGGGCGTGTGGGTGGGGGCATTGTCATGGTGGAGCTTGACCGTGTCTTTGATGTCAGCCCTCACGCGCGTAACCCGGCGTTTCAAGCTCTTGAGCACCTCCCGGTAAAAGGCTGAGTTGACAGATTATCCCTGCGGTACAAACTCAAACTCGTCAAAGAAGACAATGAGCATCGTTTTGATACGAGACTTGCTCATTCGCGTTTTCTTGGAGCGAGGGGATGATTTTGTGAGCCACTCGCTGTTCTGCCTTTTTGATTCTGAGTCATACTCGAATATCCTGGATTCGTCTCCGGTTACGACAGAGTTAAGAAAATCCGGCTCATTTTGAATCAATTCCGACAATTCTTGACAGCGCGAAACTCGTTGCGAACAGCGCGAAGTTCTTTCTCATCTTCCGTCAACACCTTGCGAGTAAGACCTTGCGCGTTTGCAGATCCTCGGTTAATATCCCATGTGCCACAAATGTGGACATGTGGGGAGTGTCAGTAATTTCCTGGATGCTTAATCGGCGGTCGAAACACAAAACTTAGAGCACACGATCCACGTTTTTGTCGGTTCTGGCCGTTGTTAGGCGACCAGAACGAGGTTCGTCGGCAACCTCCTCCCGGCCCTCCTTGAACGCCTTGTACCACCTCCCGGACTGTGATTTTAAAATGCAATCATCCTTGAAGGCCTTTTGAAGCACCTGGAATGTTTCGGTTGCATTCTTTCCAAGCTTCACGTAAAACTTGATGGCGTACCGCTGTTCAAGCGAACGCTCCATCGCGCCGTGTTACAAAGCAAAAAAAAACACTTCATGCGGAGGCACGCCTTTCCGCTCACGCCGAAGAAAAACTCGCGACTGGCTGCGTTGGAAGGGCAGACCTCTCACCACATTTCCCGACCGGTTTTACCGCGCTGCCATGGATAGTCACGTCACAATAAAAAAAATCATGCGCATTACTTTCATACTGGACCATCTATATATATATATATATATATATATATATATATATATATATATATATATATATATATATATATATATATATATATATATATATATATATAGATTATAAGGAATATATTAAGATCTTCCTCTCCTATTAAGATCCTCTTTTTACGATCGATTTTTTTACTTTATTTCAAAACCTTATCATAAATAATATTGATAATCGATGTGAAAAACTTAAAAAAACTGTTTGCAATTAATTTTAAATGAATTAAAATTCATAAAATTTAAAATGATATCACATGACTACGAAAGCGCTAGGAGTCGCTGGCATGTTTATGAGATCATTATGTTAAAGTGTTTCCACGTAAGTACCGTCAACGGCTTCTATCTTTGTATATACTGTGTAAAATTATTGAAGTTTAGTCCAAAAAAATTGTTTAAAAGGTTCAAAGGGTTCATAAAAGTCAGTTCTGATTATATACTTGGTGTGGATATTTTTATGATCATAAATTTTCCCAAAAATGAAATTCGGTTCAATTCAGCTGCTATGCTATGCGAGATACTAAAGCATCAATTAGAGTTTTTTAATAAATAATAATGTAAATGAAAATAAGAAACAAAATATTTCTATTAAATCTAATTATATTATTTGTAGGGTGCCACGCGAAAGTTAGGGTGACAAGGCTAAGGTTATCTTCAATTTAACCGCAAAAATTGTATTTGCACGATAAAATCTGTCCAGAATACTCTGAGTAAAGCTTATACAATTACCTTTATTATTAACGAAAAACTAGACACTCAAATGTCACGATTGTGTAGTTTCAGCAGGTAATAAAAACTTAACTCAAAAATTGACATAATGTTATAAATAATAATTTTTTGTATATATTTGATGACAGATGGTTGTAAGCAGTTCATTGTTTTTGGATTAATATGACGTGCTGCTTGGAAATATTGATTTCAACTTTTAACATCTTGTGGTATATTTAAAAACATTTTTTCGGGAGTTGTTTTGGTAATATTCGTACAAAATGGCACTATAACTTTTTAGATTTGACATTTTCAGTAAATTTATCAATGCACTGATGATAATAACAAGAATAAGTTGATTAAAAACTAAAACACTCGTATCAGCTGTATGTAATATTGAGGAGAAATAAACAATTTACTGAGTTTCATGATAAAATTCGCCTTTTTAATTTTTTTCATTAGTTTGGTCTGTACACAAAATTATTACAAGTTTATTTATTTAATTTGATAATTAGTGTGCCATGGTGAGTAAAACCTTGACACATTGTGAATAGTGTCATGTATTCAAATATTTCAGTAAAATAAATACCACTTACAAAGGAATAATTATTTTATTAATATTGGAAAACAATTTTTGGTAATTGATTTAGGAAAATTTAGGAAAAACTATATAGTATATAACAATAATTTTCATAATACAAATAATTAACTATCAAATGTGATCTCTTACAACTAGTCCTGCGTCTATTCGAATACCTTTTTCGATTCTTTTACGATTCTGTTTAAATAATTTTGTGTATAGACCAAAATAATGACAACATTAAAAATGCAAATTTTGTCATGAAACTTGGTATGTGGGGTTAGAATAACATCCTGAACAACCTTTTCTAATAACTTTTTTCGATATGTCTATATCTATGTGGGGGTGTCTTCACCTTGAATGCGACACACTGTATATGATCTTTCCATTTATGACAGTTTTTTCAAAAGTCCAATCCTATAACCCAAGTATCTGGTAATTTATTTAAACTTGGGTGCTTTAATTATTTATATTTAATTATTTCAACTTTATTTGTCACCAAAAATATGACTAAAATTTTCTTTAGATCAGTCATCGACATTTGTTGGCTGCTTATAATGTGGTGTAATAAAATAACATGTGTGCCTCCCGACAACAAAATGTGTTTTAAAAGCACCGCTTAACCACATTTAATTATTTAAAAGAATATTTTCTATAACAATTCTACATGTGATTCTCTTCTTTTTTCCTTGGTCAAAACTGATCAAGCGGTTATAAAAACTAAAAAAAAAAGTCGATAAATGTATATCATTTCTTCTATTGGAACCTTTGGTGTGAAACATTAAACTTGAAGAGATTTACCACTAAACACCAAATCACTTTTTTAAACTTCTCGAAGCACGTTTCGCTAACCATGTTAGCATCATCAGGAGATGATTTAATCTCCTGATGATTCTGTTCAGGCAACTTTTTCAATTATTAATATAAGGCTTAGTAAACTTCACGGTTCATGATTTTTACACGCTTAGGTGGGGTTTTCATATAAATAGAACATAGTTTAGTTTTAAAATTAGATTAAATCATCTCCTGATGATGCTAACATGGTTAACGAAACGTGTGTCGAGAAGTTCAAAAAAGTGATTTGGTGTTTAGTGGCAAATTTCTTCAAGTTTAGCGATAAACGTATGTTGTGGTTTAAGAAAATTAATAGTTTTGTGTTAATAATTACCAACTTGTCGTGTTGATTCTGTAGTTTTAACAATATAAAATAATTTAATTTTAACTCATATTAACATTTAAAAAATATTAGATTACTTATATTAGATCATTAGTAATTAAGTTAATAGAATAATAATAGAATTGTATCATAACTTTCGTCTCATCTATTCAATGTAATATAACACACATTAAACACGTTAAACTAAAGAAGTTTCAATTGTTTAGTATTGTTTTCTTTTAAATTTAATTGGCAAGATTGAGATTGAATAACCGAATATAATTCAATTAGTTTTGTTAGGTTTGTGATTTTTTTAGGTTGCGTTTTACTTTTAATGGTGTCTTTTAGGGCACCTTTTAACACTAAGGATTAAGGAAGAAAGTTTGGGGAGATTTTGTAAATTTAATGAACGTTGAGCGTTAGACTTTACTTGTCGTAAATTTAACATGGATAATACATTTTTATATACTTAGAGATAAAAGTAGGTCAATGCTTTTAAATAGATATTTTCCTTAATTATTTTTGAAATTGTATATATTACCAGAGTTGATGTCAGATCGCTTTGTTTTTCGATTCTTCAACACATCGACACAATTTGTTGCATATAGTTATCCGGGAAGTTACTGCAGATGTTCAATTAATTCTTCTTTTAACTCTTGTAAATAAAAATCTGTGTTAAATTAGTATTGTTTATTTATATACTATTACTTACTATGTTTATATTCATATTGGCTTTGATCTCCCTTCAGTTACATTTAATCCTCATTATTTTTTTGAAATTTAAAAGAGACATCAACGCTGTCCAAACCAAATCAAGATTTGTGTCCTTTACGAAAACGGTTTTGTTAGGAAGACCATGATCAATTCTTCTATTGGAACCTTTGGTGTGAAACATTAAACTTGAAGAGATTTACCACTAAACACCAAATCACTTTTTTAAACTTCTTGAAGCACGTTTCGCTAACCATGTTAGCATCATCAGGAGATGATTTAATCTCCTGATGATTCTGTTCAGGCAACTTTTTCAATTATTAATATAAGGCTTAGTAAACTTCACGGTTCATGATTTTTACACGCTTAGGTGGGGTTTTCATATAAATAGAACATAGTTTAGTTTTAAAATTAGATTAAATCATCTCCTGATGATGCTAACATGGTTAACGAAACGTGTGTCGAGAAGTTCAAAAAAGTGATTTGGTGTTTAGTGGCAAATTTCTTCAAGTTTAGCGATAAACGTATGTTGTGGTTTAAGAAAATTAATAGTTTTGTGTTAATAATTACCAACTTGTCGTGTTGATTCTGTAGTTTTAACAATATAAAATAATTTAATTTTAACTCATATTAACATTTAAAAAATATTACATTACTTATATTAGATCATTAGTAATTAAGTTAATAGAATAATAATAGAATTGTATCATAACTTTCGTCTCATCTATTCAATGTAATATAACACACTTTAAACACGTTAAACTAAAGAAGTTTCAATTGTTTAGTATTGTTTTCTTTTAAATTTAATTGGCAAGATTCAGATTGAAAAACCGAATATAATTCAATTAGTTTTGTTAGGTTTGTGATTTTTTTTAGGTTGCGTTTTACTTTTAATGGTGTCTTTTAGGGCGCCTTTTAACACTAAGGATTAAGGAAGAAAGTTTGGGGAGATTTTGTAAATTTAATGAACGTTGAGCGTTAGACTTTACTTGTCGTAAATTTAACATGAATAATACATTTTTATATACTTAGAGATAAAAGTAGGTCAATGCTTTTAAATAGATATTTTCCTTAATTATTTTTGAAATTGTATATATTACCAGAGTTGATGTCAGATCGCTTTGTTTTTCGATTCTTCAACACATCGACACAATTTGTTGCATATAGTTATCCGGGAAGTTACTGCAGATGTTCAATTAATTCTTCTTTTAACTCTTGTAAATAAAAATCTGTGTTAAATTAGTATTGTTTATTTATATACTATTACTTACTATGTTTATATTCATATTGGCTTTGATCTCCCTTCAGTTACATTTAATCCTCATTATTTTTTTGAAATTTAAAAGAGACATCAACGCTGTCCAAACCAAATCAAGATTTGTGTCCTTTACGAAAACGGTTTTGTTAGGAAGACCATGATCAATTCTTCTATTGGAACCTTTGGTGTGAAACATTAAACTTGAAGAGATTTACCACTAAACACCAAATCACTTTTTTAAACTTCTTGAAGCACGTTTCGCTAACCATGTTAGCATCATCAGGAGATGATTTAATCTCCTGATGATTCTGTTCAGGCAACTTTTTCAATTATTAATATAAGGCTTAGTAAACTTCACGGTTCATGATTTTTACACGCTTAGGTGGGGTTTTCATATAAATAGAACATAGTTTAGTTTTAAAATTAGATTAAATCATCTCCTGATGATGCTAACATGGTTAACGAAACGTGTGTCGAGAAGTTCAAAAAAGTGATTTGGTGTTTAGTGGCAAATTTCTTCAAGTTTAGCGATAAACGTATGTTGTGGTTTAAGAAAATTAATAGTTTTGTGTTAATAATTACCAACTTGTCGTGTTGATTCTGTAGTTTTAACAATATAAAATAATTTAATTTTAACTCATATTAACATTTAAAAAATATTACATTACTTATATTAGATCATTAGTAATTAAGTTAATAGAATAATAATAGAATTGTATCATAACTTTCGTCTCATCTATTCAATGTAATATAACACACTTTAAACACGTTAAACTAAAGAAGTTTCAATTGTTTAGTATTGTTTTCTTTTAAATTTAATTGGCAAGATTCAGATTGAAAAACCGAATATAATTCAATTAGTTTTGTTAGGTTTGTGATTTTTTTTAGGTTGCGTTTTACTTTTAATGGTGTCTTTTAGGGCGCCTTTTAACACTAAGGATTAAGGAAGAAAGTTTGGGGAGATTTTGTAAATTTAATGAACGTTGAGCGTTAGACTTTACTTGTCGTAAATTTAACATGAATAATACATTTTTATATACTTAGAGATAAAAGTAGGTCAATGCTTTTAAATAGATATTTTCCTTAATTATTTTTGAAATTGTATATATTACCAGAGTTGATGTCAGATCGCTTTGTTTTTCGATTCTTCAACACATCGACACAATTTGTTGCATATAGTTATCCGGGAAGTTACTGCAGATGTTCAATTAATTCTTCTTTTAACTCTTGTAAATAAAAATCTGTGTTAAATTAGTATTGTTTATTTATATACTATTACTTACTATGTTTATATTCATATTGGCTTTGATCTCCCTTCAGTTACATTTAATCCTCATTATTTTTTTCAAATTTAAAAGAGACATCAACGCTGTCCAAACCAAATCAAGATTTGTGTCCTTTACGAAAACGGTTTTGTTAGGAACACCATGATCGATTCTTCTATTGGAACCTTTGGTGTGAAACACTAAACTTGAAGAGATTTACCACTAAACACCAAGTCACTTTTGTTGAACTGCTCGACGCACATGTTTGCATTATCGGGAGATGATTTAATCTCCTGATGATGCTAACATGGTTAGCGAAACGTGCGTCGAGCAGTTCAAAAAAAGTGATTTGGTGTTTAGTGGTAAATCTCTTCAAGTTTAGGAAGACCATGGTCCAAAAGTGATTTGGTCGATTCATGGGCGGATATTTTGCCCTGGAAGATCGGCATCGCTAAATAAAAATAAAGGCTATAATGACCGAAGATCTACGTACTACAATTGAATTCAACAAATCTTTCTTTAGAAATTTAATATTATCTAGTTTAGTCGGTAAAGTTATTAAAATTATCACGCAATATTTTCCTATACAATATAAGACCTATCAAATAACTATTCCAGATAGTTAATGTATGTAAAATAAGAAACGACATATAACGACAATTGTGAATGCACCTTATAAAATAAATATCGAGAATTGTTTAATAAAACACAAAATATTGGTTTAATTATCCAAATTTATTTTATCACCTTCAAAGTAATCACGCCATTTGTGAATTCTTATATGACTTTCCCAGTACGCCATTCAACTTTTTCAACAAAATTTATTTCACGGCTGCAATTAACTCAAAACATCTTCCACGAAGTGCTAATTTGAGTTTGAGGAACAAAAAAGTCACACGAGGTCATATCTGACGAATAGTGTGCCTGGTCGATGATATTCGTTGAATTTTTCCAGAGATCATTCTTTCTTAAGCGGGAAAGTCACTGTGGCAGCAACAAAAATAACCTATTTTTAAGATTTTTTTTTCACAGAGATAACTAATTAATAAAATAACAACAATCGAATTCTTGTTATTTTATTAAGCGTACATTAAACTTGCTTTATGTACATTTTTCTTTACATTTTTTAAACATTTACAAAAATATGAGCCTTGATTTAATGACTGATAAACAAATTCCCCCTCCCGTGTGGCATTGATATCTCGGTGAAGAGTTATCTGAAAATAAAAAAATATATATCAGAATTTAAATGAAAGCTTCTTTTTTTGAGGCTGCTTTTTTTATTCAAGCAATTTATAAAAATTGTAATTAATAAAATTTTCTAAATCGGCTACGTACAGACTTAGCCACTGCGATTACAAATATTACAAAAACATTAATTCGTGTATTCGTTGCCACCAGATAAAAAAAAGTCATTTCGAGAAAAACGCGTTTTGAAGTTTTCGTAGCGTTTTTCTTGATACAAAGTTATGTATTTTATAAAATATTAATACTTACATTCAAATATCGAGTCCTGGGCCATATGATTGTCATAGTCAATGGCTATTTTTCTTTTCGAAGTACTCGTATGGCGTTTAGGACCTTCACCTTTTTCAATCTCAAATCTATTACGAGATCGATTAAATTTTCTTCCGTTTTGTTAAGCTCTTGCTCTAACGCTTTTACTACTTTTATGATCCATTTTTCGCAAATTTCAAGATTACTTTCTATGTTAATATGTAACGGTATAAAAACGTATGTAAAGTAAGCAATTTGAAAAACGACTGTACAACAACCAAATTTTTCGGTATAGAATTCATTACAAATGGTAAATATACTGTAGCGTCGGGAAAAACCTGAAACCTATAACAAAATAGATTTATCACCACTCAACTTATGGTCAAAACTTCAACGGAAATAGCACGAACTGATTCGTGAGACATGTCCAGATCCTAAGTGATCTCTTTTAAAGTTTAATAATTAAAGTGAATGAAATCTTCCTTCGCTTTATTAATATTTTCTTCAGGTCTTCAACCATTTTTTGGCGTTCACAGAACGACATTACATTTGAAGCAAACTTTTTGTTCGTTATTTTTTATCCATTTTAAGAATGACAGGGTGCATTTGAGGTAGACTAACCTAATCAACAGCTGAAAACAAACTGGTCACCAGATGGCGCCAGAACTTTATATGGCAATTAGGTATTGATACAAACTTATAGCAATTTTTTCATCTTTTACGCGGGCTTTTAAAATAGTTAAAACGATAGATATGTCTTCTTCATTTCTATCCAAAAACATAAGTTAATTATTTTTTTGCAGTGTTGGTAGCATTTGGTAATGATTTTATGGTTATATCATATAATATATCTTATTTTATCTTTTGGTAGTTTAGATCTGTGGCATTATTGTCGTATCCCTTAATTCTTCTTCTACGACCATTAATCTCAGTTTAAAGGCGACCTTAACGCCTCCAACCCGGCTCTGTTTGAAGATTGCGCGCCATCCGAAAGCAAGATGGATTAAAACGTTCCAGTCAGCAAATGAGCTATTTGCGTTTTCTTACTGTCGCCCGTTTTCTGACTTTTTGCGACGCATAATTTATGTTGTGGAAATAAAACTTTTAGTAAATTAACTAACCAGGACAAATATCGTTTATTTACACAATTTCACCAACGATTTCTGTTTTACGAAACTTACAAATTGTTTTTTTTTTTAAACAAAAATATTTCTACAATAAAACATAACTTAGTCTGCCTTTTCAATCTAACAAATCTTTATATACTTTACTGATATGAAGATGTATAATGTCCAGTATATTACAAAATATTGAAATTTTTTTTGGTGGAATCATTCTCGGGATATAATAAGATGTTAGGTCATCATTTTCTTATAAGCAACCACATTTTGGTTTTCATTTTATTATTTACTGTTTGAATTGTATTACCTATTGCTTTAATGTATTTATCAGTTATTAAAGTCAAACAGATTTACAACTAAGCACCAAATCACTATTTTTTTAATTCTCTACGCGCTCGACGACCCATGTTAGCATCATCAGGAAATTACTTAATCTTGAAATTTGAATCACACTAGATATATATATATATATATATATATATATATATATATATATATATATATATGAACATTTATTATATATATATATATATATATATATATATATATATATATATATATATATATATATATATATATATATATATTATTACATTTATTATTATATATACATTATATATATATATATATATATATATATATATATATATATATATATATATATATATATATATATATATATATATATATATATATATAAAACCAGACATTTTTCAGTCCAGAAAACCAGACAAGTTTCACTTAGAATCCTTATCTAGAAAAAACATATTAGATTTCAAAACAGGTATCGATTCAAATACCAACTGCTGACTCAGATCCCACGCCCTACATTAGACGATGAACACCTGGCATATCCATTCCATGCTACGTTAGCAGGAACCACAACAACAACGGCTATCCCACGGTTCACCAGCAAACACCTGCACTTTTGATGACTTCGCAAGTCCCAATCCATATTTAACGACAGACCCGGCGAAGCTAAGTCAGTTAGTGATAAAAAGTTATTGACGAACAGTAAACAAAAGTTATAAAGTAAAAGTTAAACAAGTATTATACACTATTATATAAAACAATCATTAACTAATAACAAATATGTAAAAATATGAATTATATACAAAAATATTATTATAAACTAAAAATAGAATTATAAACAAAGTGTAACCAAAGTAAAAATATTATAAAATAAAATAAAAGTGATTTTTTAAAACTTCGTTTGGCGAACCCCCAATATATATATATATATATATATATATATATATATATATATATATATATATATATATATATATATATATATATATATATGAACATTT
Source organism: Cosmopolites sordidus (assembly GCA_031761425.1). Lineage (NCBI taxonomy): Eukaryota > Metazoa > Arthropoda > Insecta > Coleoptera > Curculionidae > Cosmopolites > Cosmopolites sordidus. The sequence continues at coordinate 266,910 of JARFXV010000253.1, read as the reverse complement.
TTGTTGGTTGCTTGGCCGCGAAGGAGCCCCACATATCCCTTCAACTGGATGACATATGTTTCGTCTCTCGAGGTTCAGACTCATCAGGGCGCCGACATACACCATACCATCAAGAATAGGGAGACCCTATCCACAGCCAACAACCCATGTTTTCGCCGACTTCCCGTCGGATGGCGTATATATGTAGTATTAATTTTCTTGAACTGCCTCCAATGAGACAGCAGTAGCTGAGTGTCATCACACACCCAACCGTTGGGTTCCACAATCTCATGTGGAACACACAACAACCTGCGTCTCCGCCTAAATGAACATTTTTGTTGGTTGCTTGACCGGGAAGGAACCCCACATGTCCCTTCAACTGGATGATGGTATGGTGTATGTCGGCGCCCTGATGAGTCTGAACCTCAAGAGACTGCTCGAGAGACTGCTGTCTCATTGGACGCAGTCCAAGAAAATCTAATACTACATATATATATATATATATATATATATATATATATATATATATATATATATATATATATATATATATATATATATATATATATATATGGACATATTATACCATTTCAACGCACATTTCATTTTAATATTAAAAACAAATTTCTTGAGATCATTTTTTCTAACATTGTGAACAAAATGGCAACTACAGACCAGTGAATGTTTTGAGGGTTCCCGATCTAGTCGCCTAGAGATTAAGCAATCATTTTTATACGTCCATGTCATCTTATAAATATTTAATATTACTTTACAAGATTTAATCTTTTTTTTTCGCTCAGTTGAAACAGTTGAAAAAGTTGTGACAGGAAATGTAAAAAATCTACAATTTTTTTGTTCACTGTAATGCTTACAGTCTGGTACAAAACACATCACCATTTTCAACTAAAACAGAAACACCTATATCAATATAATTTATATAACAGATTTTGTAAAAAATCAACTTACCAATAATAAATTCTACTGAAAATCCCCCCAAAAAACCTGAAATTGATACTCATAAAGTGCTAAGTAACATAACCTTAAATTTACTTCCACACAAAAAAAAGTCCGAATAAAAACGGTTTACGAGCAATTCAAATATGTCAAATATAAAATGTAGTTTGAGGATTACGAAACTGTGAGAGAAATTGCTTATTAAAGTTGTAAAGAGAAGAAAATGACTAACAAAAATTCTCTTATGAGAATTTCAATGGATATTTTCTTTGTTTGGAAAGGTTCGATAAGCTCCGCCCATCACTGACATCAGCACTTAGGATGTCTTAGAATGGGGCAGCGCCCAAGATATGACATTATAAATGCGTTTAATCTCCGGGTTACTAGAGAAACGATGCATTGCTGCCTTTGTTTTTCGCACGCGATAGTAAAGAAAACGGTAGCGGCCCAAACTTGTCTGTGCCCAAAGCACGTATTCTTTTATCGGTGCGATTTGGCAACCCACAACCTATTTCGTTACCGCGAATGACATTATGGGTGTTAGACTATAGAACTCGTAATAAGCGTGATCATAGACAGAACAGAGAATAAATTAATAACAAATCTCATATTATTTTTTTCACTTCATTTTTATTTTTTTTTTAGAAGGGGCCGTGCCAACGTTCTCTTATGGACCAACCGCCAGTGATAGAAGGATTTCGAGCTAAAGATCGCCTTCAAAAAGATGATGGTCAAATTTAATAAAACATGCTACCAACTTAATAACATGGGGTGAATTTTTTAGTGTTTCTGAACTTTAAATTCAAATAAAACAACCAAATTAGATGCTTTGAAACTATTTATTTTATGTAAAATAACATTCAGTGGCGTTAATGTTTGAAAACAATTTCGGAAAAATGTCTGCCGCGGCTACTTGCGCTGAGAAAGCGCATTCTGTTAATCCAATTTCTGACCCCTTTTCAAACAATTGGGGTCTTATGTCCGTAATTGTCAGTGTTATATTCACTTCCACGGAAATAAATGTCTCATCGCATTGATCCCTCGATAAATTGATTGCTGCGTTGGCTGTATGACATGTAGAGCCGTCTTATTGGAACCACATCTCCTCGATTGGATTAAATAATCTAATTCAGAATTATATAATCATTAATCATCGCTGAGTAATGATCCCCATTAAGAGTAACGTGCTTTCGAACTTGATTTTTAAAGAAATACGGCTTATGGTACCACCGGCGTACAATCCGGATAATATACTTAGTCCCGGACAACCAATAAAAGTTCAAGATGAAGGATTGGAAGCACGGCTGGAAGAAAATCCTTGTCGTGTACTGCTACGGCTCGGAGAAGGAGGGTTGTCGATGAACTAAAAGCTGGGAATTGTTGTGTCAATAAAAAGGTCGAAAATTGTGATTTGAGACAAAAAGTTTAACCATCTACGTTCATCCAAAAAGGCAAATTCGTCGCTTAATTCTTGTGAGTCATCAACCAAAACGTTTATCATTCAATTATCAAATATATTGAAAGAAAGGGATTATCTTAATGGACGGTGTCAGAAACAAAGAAATAGGGAAGAGAACAAAGGTAGAAGATATTATCAGTAAAACTGGAAGCCATGGATAGTGGAGCTTGATAAGCTATGTTGTTCGACAAGACAATGCAAAGTGAATAAAAAAGATCCTACCATAAAAACCCCAGACTACAAAAAAAAAATATGGGAAGAACTCAAAAATGCTGATTGGGCGCTATTGAAATTACAGGAAGATACAGGCATCAGGTGGTTCAAACTACTAGAACAGCTTCGAAAATTCAAAATATTAAGAAGTGAATGCAAAAAAGCTGCTAAAGAAATCGAAACCTCTCACTAATAGATGAATTTTATTATAATTTATAGAGAAAACTTGCATGAACATATGTTACACCATAAATTGGGTTTAAAAAACTCTCCTCTTTGCTCCTAGAATGTCAGATATGTTCTCGATTTGGGAAACATTGGAACTAGAATTGGAAGAAGGATCAATCCTGGGTCCATCCCTTTAATCCAAGTTAAAAATATAAAGTACGGAATGGAGACAGTAACGGCTCATCGGGTAAGGGCATTTATTGACACTCTGCAGGAGTTGTTTTTATCTTTTATGTCACTTAGCAATAAAAGAACAGAGAATAAATTGAGCTAAAACTTCTAGCAGAAATTGAGCTTCACAGTCATAACTCTCCTTTGAGAATGTTTGAGCAGCCTGTCTATTCTCAGAATCTGGCTCCCAGACGATTACTTTTATTCCCTAAACAACATTTCTCAGATAAAACTATCGCCCATTAAAGACAAAATTTAAGCAATTTATTTAAATGAATCAGTTTCGACGCTTCTGAGTAATACAGTACCTTTCATCCTAATTAGACTAATACACTTTCAGGGCTCCTCTCGTACAGGTTATTCCAAATACAAAACGTAAATAAATTTACCTTTGGGAAGTTTAAATAATACTTTTAATAAATCTTACTTTTATTAAAAAAAAATATACATTTGTAATATAAAATGAACCATTCTCTCTGTCTGTTAGGGTGAAAATCCGACGTTCTACCGCTTTTAATTACCTCGAAATAAGGGGTGTAAATGATTGTGATTAATTTTGCCGCATTTCGCTGTAAATCCTAATGATTGCGATTCTCATACTTTAAACGGGACCATTGGGATTCAAAAACACTGAATAACAACAACTCTTTTTCATTGTGGCGTATTGAAAATATTACCCGTAATAATGGGAGCGCTATCAGCCTAAACCTTCATTTCTCGCGGTTTTGCTTATGTAAATTCCACAGTCATTAAAAAACATGGACTTATTCAAGGTTATTATTGTACGAGGTATAAAAAAAAAACAAACCCAGGGAGTAGAAAAGAATAAAACAAAGTATTTACTAAACAAGTAAAAAGTAAAGTAACGTAACACGTTATTTGTTTCACTGCAATTTAATTTCTTAAAAAAAGTTATCATGTCTAGAGTGCAACGATGTGCAACTTTTGTGCCAGTTGACACAATTTGCGAGGGACCACGTTGTAGGTCTAAGAGAGGCCGGATTATCTTTTCGGGAAATTAGAAGAAGAATGAATAGAACTGTTCACACCGTATTGAGAACTTGGCGAGTGTAGGATCGAGGTATACGACGTAGTAACGAGTCCCGTTTCTGTATAGGAGGTCATGACGGCCGTGCTTGTGTAAGAAAATATCGTGGAGAACGACAACCCTATCTTCGAACACTTCCAAATCCACTTTTCCAGCACGCATAATGCACGCCCACACGTTGCACGTGTTACTTTACGTCATTTTGAAGGAGCTCAAATCAATGGGCTTCGCCTTGGCCACCGAAGTCACCGGACCTTTCCGCAATAGGGCATGTGTGGGATATCATAGGTCGGAGATTGCTTAGATTGCCACACCATCCACAGACATTAGAGACACTACGGGGTAAAATTCAAGTAGCTTGGGACACTATACCGCAAAAGGAAATTGACCACCTAATTAATGTATAAAAAGTGGAGGTCGATTTACCCATTACTTATTGTAGCTCCTTAACACGTAGTAATTAGATCTTCAAATTTTAATCAGTTGTACTATTTTACAATAATGATGAATCTATAAAGTAGTTTTTTATATTTTATCGTTATTTCTTGGTGTTGATTTATCTCTGTCACTTAGTATATATATATCTCAATGGCGGCTTTGAAACCATATTTTGGGTATGAAAAAGCTTTCCGCTAGATTAGGGCCGCGTTTGTTAACCGTCGCTCCTACTAATTTAAACGTCATTGAGTTTATTTGACGTTTCAGAATATTAGATTAACATTGATTCACTATTACACACGTGAGTTGGAGCAGTGGTCCAAATAGTGGGTAGGAGCAGATCAAAGTGCGCCAAAATGCGCCAAAGTGCGCCAAAGCGAAAACGGTTTTCCGGAATTTCCGCGGTGTGGGGCTTTGGTTCATTACTGGGCTAACTGAAGGGTCATATTCTGGATAAACATGGTTCACTGGACGAAGATACGCATCATTTGATGTGAGTCTTCTGAGTTGGACGAATCGCATTATACAGAGATTTTTAAATAAAAAACATTTTAGCCTTTTCTATTTGAACAATACTTTTACTTTCATCAGAATTATACACTAAAATTTCCTTTTTATAATACTAATATGTTAGGTATAAGTAACACGCTCAATAAATTCTGCTTTTATTTTATAAAAAAAATACATTTATAATATGAAATTAACCATTCCCCTTGTCGGTTAGGATGAAAATCCGACATTCTACCGCTTTTAATTACTCCGAAATAAGGGGTGTAAATGATTGTGATTAATTTTGCCGCACATCGCTGTAAATCCTAATGATTGCAATTCTCAAACTTTAAACGAGCCCGCCAGGATTCAAAAACACTAAACAACAACAACCCTTTTTTCATTGTTGCGCATTGAAAATATTACCCATTATAATGGAAGCACCATCAGCTTAAACCCACATTTCTTACGGTTATGCTTTTATAAATTCCACAGTCATTAGCAAAAATGGACTGTTGCAAGGCTATTTTTGTACGAGGTGTCCATAAAACAAACTCAGAAGGAAGAGGCAGGTTTTAGGTTTATTTAGAAAACGAAAATCTCTTTTCCCAATAAAAAACGTATTTGAAAACGAATTGGATAATTTACATAAAAGGTAGCCAAAATGAACGTCGGATTTAATTGTAGCGGCATTTTTTTTGCATTGTATTTGATAATTCTGATAACGGGCCCTTCAAATTGAGCGGCTTTCTAAATTCTTGAATAAAACACAGATGGCGTTGTGAATTTGCTTAGGTCTAGTCTCATTTCAGAAGTGTAATGTATGATATTTGGGCGTTCAGTGAAAAATGTTTTTAGAAAATTATGTATGATATTTACGGTTTGCACAGTCACCCATCTGAAACCATTATCAATAGAATTGTTCAATAATTTCGAGAACTGATTCAGTGAAAGACAAAAGAAGAGCAATGTATCGTAGTGGTCGTTTACGAGAGCATATTGATTTGGTACGTGTATAGCAAGTCCGGGCAAAGCGGACACCTTAAGCTTTGGCGATCTATGACAAGAACATTAATAGACACTTAATATAATAATAGCTAAGTATGAATCAATATTTATTAAAGTTTTTAATATAATCAAAAAAATTAAGTAACATCAACATTTTACTTCAAATTATTAATAGTATTGCAATTGGTACCGCTATCCGCTTTACCCAACCCACCGGCTAAAGTGGATAGGACCATAGGGCAAACTGAACACACGGTTAATTAAAGAACAGTTACAGAAATCAACATAAGAAAAATGAAATTAATGATGAATATAACTACTCAGTTATCACGGCAGCTGTCACAAAGAAATATGCATTTCCCTTCGTGAGCCGTGTATTTTTCGTGACTCCACTGCTTACAGGAATTGTACTGGATCCAATCATCAACTGACTGCCTAATGATTTATATGTAATCTTCTCCACAAAACTAACATTTGCAGTTTTCAACGTTTTCTTTAAATTTAGATTTCTTAACTTTAGTATTTTTGATCGTTTTAACATCTTTGGTCCTTTAAATATTTTTCCTTGGCGTAGTATTTTGTTTTGGTTTTTAAATTTTTGTCAATGTTTTTCAAAACTTTGATGTTTGCTTTAATATATTTAGCTTTCTGTTCTTCCATTATAGAAGTGCTGATAAGCACTTCAGACTTCTGAATTTTTCTAAGGTATCGTGAAATCAATCATAGAATTCAAGGCACTTGTTTGTTCTGTCTTTGCGTCTTGAACCGTTAGATTCACATGCCCAGTAGAAATTTCCAGAAAATCAGAAGTGCAGATTTTAATGATTGAAGGTGGTGTCGAATGAGTTATTTCGAGTAAAGAGTCTATCTTCATAGACAAAATACTATGTTGGTCCACAGTTGCATTTTGAATTGCGGAATTCACATGATCAGTAGATGTGCTGCCTTTATATCCAAATGATTTTTGAATATCAGGAGTAAAAAACCTTGGATTAGTAAGGATGCTATTGAGGGAGACTTCTTCATGTAGCTTTGAAATTATTGATAGCGATACACCTCTAGGATCGATTAATTCAGGAAAAGACACCGACTCTGTCAGCAAATCATTATTTTCTCTCATTGCCCACAGACATGGATTTCGTAGGTTCGATATTGTCGTTACTCGAAGAATCATCCGGGATATTATCCAAAGTTTTACTTGGTCCAGATAATCTTTGGAGCCCTGATGTCGATGGTCTGACATCATTGTTTGTTGTTGTAGGCCCAACATCTTGATAGGTTGTCTCCTGAAGAGCAGCTTTTGAATTTGCCGTATTACGGTCAGTCGTCATTGTTAAAGATGGTGCAAAATCTTTTTCTTCCCATACATCCATATTAGTTGGCCAAATCCCAGTGGATTCAAACCCTTTGATAGCGTTGTTGGGAGTGGCACATTTTAGATATGCTGGAGCAAATAATCTGGCCACATCGTACTAATTGCTTATCCTCCCTGAGTGAGCCTTCTGGAATCGATTGATATCTTGTTCGAAGTATATTTTTAGTGCACCATATACTGCAACGTCCAGTGCTTGTAGTTTGTTCATGATGTGAGGTGGCAAAGACAATATGACGACATTGTTTTGGTTTTCGTACTCCCGAACTGGATAATGCTTGTGGTTTTTTTTCTTTTTTTCTTTTACATTTGTAAACCATCATAACAATATAAATAAAAAGCATTAATCAAAATCCCTACTGGATAAATCGGATACTACTGGGCAAAGTGGATACCTTATTCAATTTCCCTTTGATTTAAATAAATTGTAGTCAGAAGGTGCATGATCCGGAGAGTAAGGTAAATTGATCAAAATATCCTAGTTAAGTTGAAAAAGTTTGTGTCGAAAGGAAAAAAGGTGGCGAAAGACGTATGTGATCTAGCATTGGCTGGATGGAACACAATGTCGTTTCTGTTGGTTAATTAGTTATGAGTAACATTTTTCAGAATTATTTGCATCACCTATAACTAGCGCGTTGTTCTACCCCGATCACTTTTAATTAGCGCCGATATTTCATTGCGGCGAGCCTTCCTTTCTGCGCGGGGTATTACTAAGATGTAAATAAGATGTTAAATCGTCTCAAAATAGCTTAAAAGCTAGATAACTTTAATCAGTTGTTTAGCCAGAAAGCTCAGAACTTGATTTATGAGCGCGGAATTATGTAGCTAACGGAAAGATGGAGAAACACCATGGTATTACTAAGATGTGAGTAGAGGTACACCAGATATGTATAGACCAGAGTTGAGATGGTATGATAATTTGAAGAGGGCGACAGGGTTGCCATTGATGAAAATCGCACAAGATCGGAAAGGAAAGCTTCTCAAGTTATGAGCAAACGTATGCTCAGGTTAAAAGACTAAAAGAAAACATTACAAAATAGCAGCAACAGTGAGGGTACCGTTGATGATTCCTAGTACCGTGGAAGTGGTTCAGAAAGTTTTGTAAAAACAATTTCAAACTTTCTGAACCCTCTTCAAGTCATCATACCATCTCAACTCTGGTCTAATCATATCTGATTTACCTCTACTCATCTTCTTGATACTTAGACTGCTTAATCCCATTTTGATTTTATCACTTTTGCCATTTTTAATGCTTCACAAAATTTTTAAAATCAATTAAACAATTTCTTCCCAAGTACTCGCCTAAATTCTTTCTTTCAAGTAACATCAAAATTTTATATATGTGAAATAGATAATACTGCTCTTGCTATGAAATGCCAGCTCCCAACGAGAAACGGGACCAACTTTTGCATCAACCATGTAAATATGACAAAAGTGAAACTCATCGCCTTAAATCAAAGAAATTGTATATTTTTAACAAAATTATTACGTGGTTTTTTAATTTAAATTAATATATAATTAGACGTAATTGTTTAAATTCCACAAAATAGCTGTGATCTTTATTTCCTTGACAGCGTGCAAATATTTAAAGAGGTTTCTGTACTATTCAAAGTTAGAAGATTGTCGTTCGCTTTACACAGCCAATGTAAACTCACGCTCCGATCGTTGGCTTGACAATTCTATTCGTTGTATTTATGTAACTAGCAAATAGTCTGTCCATAGTCTTCTATATAATAATCCAATTGTTAATGAAATGTAAATATGGCTAACAAATAAAAACCAAGATTAACATCTAAATTTCCACTATATTTAAAACTTGTACGTATGACAATTGTTTCGACACACAGAGTCTTTTTCAAATAAACACTACTAGTGGAAATTTAGATATTAATCTTGGTTTTTTTTTTATTTAAAATGAATTTCCATCAAGTATCGGCTACCTCTGTTAAAAATACATGTCACATTTAACTGAGGTAGCCAATACTTGATGGAAATTCATAATAATAATAAATTAAGATTTTTTAACAGAATTTCCATATATATATATATAT